>CM039129.1:11147717-11174754 GCA_022036555.1 Microstegium vimineum | reverse complement strand
AACAAGTTTCCTTACAACTATGCCGTTTGTCGTAGTTTTTTTTTTACCGGTGACTAATAATCTGTGTATTAGGGTAGTAGATTGAAGGGTAACACACGAGACACAAAATTATTAGTTGGGTATATATTACCCTACATTGAATATAGACGACGATCTTTAGTGTTTGGGAGTTGTACACTCAGGGTCAGTGCTATCAAACTCGATCTATAGGTGCTGTTTGGTTCCGCATTTTTTGCCCGCCAACGATTCACCGAGTAAATGGATTACGTTGGTTGGTGTTTGGATGGAGCCAGCCGTAATCAATTGCAGCGTGAACGGATGCAGCGCAGTAGAAATCTATTACCTCTCCGCTCCCAGCGGGACCTCGTCCCGGAGTCGCAAAAAATCAACGCCGCCGCCTCTCCGTGCCTCCGTCACAACCTCTTCCGCGTCCCTGCCACCATGCGACGACTCTGGCAGCGGTGCCGGCGACTCCCACTGCGGAGGCAACCCTGTATCTCCCACGACGTGCGGCACCGGCTAGCGGAAGATCCCAGCGGCGACACCCACCTGCTACCCCGTCTCTCCCGAGGCGGCGCCGGCTAAGCCGAACATCCCTGCAGGCTGCAGCGACACCCACTGCCGAGGCACTAGAGGTTGTGCCCCCTGCGCCCGTCAAGATGCTCGTCACAGCCCCACCATTCAAGAAGAAGCAGAGCAACCCTCTTCCCCTAAGGGCAGCAGGAAGAACAGGTAGAGGTAGCTCTCCCGCCGCGAACCAAACACATAGCGTTTACGGTTCCCTGTAACAGCTAACACCGCCAACCGTTTGCGTTAGCGTTCCCATTCCCACTGCTGAAACCAAACGGCACCTATGTGGGATGTGTTGGGAGGATGATATTGCAATCTAAGTTGGGATGACCGATCACAGGCTCACCCTCCTTGCATAGTCCAAGGGTAGGGTTACATATAGAGTCCTAATAGTTTACATGTTGGTTTCCTAGTTTGATATAATAAATCTAGTGTGGTAGAGTTAATTTCTAATATCTTGGTTAGTCATTTTTTCTAGGTTAGTCATTTTTTCTTTGTGACAAGGGTACTGGAGAATCATGGACCCTTGTGTTTAGGCGATTAACGACAATACTAGGTCACTATGACTAACGTGTGTTTTGCAGAGGCAAAGTCATTTGTGTTAGGTCATTAGTGATGCAATTTGAATGCGCTTAATGGATATTCATGCCCCCAAGATGGAAATCGTTTCGGTTGCAAAGGATGATGATACAAGTCGAAGACTAGGCTAGTTCTTAGTGCCATAAGGTTGAGAAGGGCACTAAGTATAGCTAGGATTTTGTTTTTCCTTTGACCGTACTATAAAGGGGGTATGAGATTAGTAGCTTGACCTAGGAGAGTTTAGGAGAGTTGGTATATGCACACTTGTCACAACTAATCCTAGAGACCTTGTTTTCAGCCCTTGGTTAACCCTAGAAATGGTAGGAGCAAAATCCCTTGAGAAATCTCAGCGAAAACAGTTGAAATACGGGGAGAAAGAGGCTCCGGACCAGTCTACCATGTAGGCGTCGGACCAAGGAGAGTGGTCCGACGGTCCCTGACTTAGGCAAAAGTTCAGCTCGAGAAGCTCCGGACCACCTGTCTGGAGAGTGTCGGACCATAGGAGAGTGGTCCAATGGCTCGTGTCAGAGAGAGAGAAGGCTCCGGACTAGTCCGACGGTGAGTCCGACGGCTAGTCCGACGCTTCAAGACAGGAGGTTGGTTTCATACAGTAAGCTCCCTGGCTCCAGACCAGAGCGTCGGACCAGGGCTCCGGACCAAGGAAAGTGGTCCGGTGGTTCGAAGAAGAGAAGATGTTTTCACTCAGTGAGCACCCTGGCTCCGGACCAGTGCGTCGGACCAGGGCGTCGGACCAAGCAGAGTAGTCCGACGGTGCGTGAGTTGGAAGTCAGAGTGAGCTCCGGACCAGTGTGCTTGGTCCGGTGGTGTAAGCTCCGGACTAGTCCGGTGGCTTCGCAGAGAGAGGAAAAAGCAAAAAACGGCTAGTTTTTGAGGTGGGGACTATTTATAGTTGCCCCCTTCGTCCTTAGGACCTCTCTTGGCCATTGTTTCAGCTGGTGACACCTTGAGAAATCCTTTGGAGAGTCAAGTGCCTAGTGAGGGAGAGATTAGAGAGAGTTCATCTTGTTCTTCCCTCCTAGAGTGATTAGGAGTGACTTGTGTGCATCCATCCACCTTCCTAGCCTTGAGTTGGTTAAGTGAAGGTCTTGTGCTTGTTACTCTTGGTGTTCGACAGCACCTAGACGGTTTTGTGGTGTTCGGAGGAAGTGATTGCCGGAAGATTGTTGGCGGCTCTTCTCCAAGCTTCTGTGATCGGTTGTGGGCGATTCACCGAGCCGGAGTGGCGAAGAATCAGCCCGTAGAGAGCACTCTACCCTTGCGCGGGTAGAGGGGGAGCGATACCTTGGGAGGTGCTCCAACGAGGACTACGGGGGTGTGTCGACACCTCGATACCTCGGGAAAACATCGCTGCGTCACTGAGAATCTCTTTTCCCTAGCTCTATATATTTCTGCATTACATTCCGTCTTGTTTTTATCTTACCTACTAGAATTGCTTAGGTTGCTTTTAATTTCCATGAACTGCTACCGCTTTCTAGCTAGGACACACGGATCGTAGGCACTAGGGGGTGATTGGCATTTGATAGGTTTTCATATTTGCTTTAGAAATTTAAAACAAGCCCAATTCACCCCCCCCCCCTCTTGGGCATCTTGATCCTTTCAATTGGTATCAGAGCCTGGTTGCTCTAAATTAGGCTTCACCGCCTAGAGCAAGATGTCCCATGGGGATGGACCGCCACCCATGTTCGATGGGGATGACTTTCCCTATTGGAAAGTGCGGATGGAGGCCTACCTTGAGGCCGTGGACGTCGGCGTTCACAAAGCCGCCACCCAAGGTGGATCGGTGTTCACCGAGGACCCATACTTTGAGAAGAACAAAGCTAAGGCAAAGAACATTCTTTTCCATGGCATTTGCAAGGACATGTTCAATCGTGTGCGAAATTGCAAAACCGCGCATGAAATTTGGACAAACATCTGTGCTCTACACGAGGGCACTAAATGTGAAAGAGAAGAGCGTTATCACCTCATCATTGCTAAGTTAAATGCTTTCACCATGCTATCTCATGAAAATGCTAATGAAATGTACTCTCGCTTGAATGTGCTTGTAGAGGAGTTGAATGGCCTTGGGCTCTCTCAAATGACACCGGCCGATGTGGTGCGCAAGATACTTTGTGTCCTACCAATAGACAAGTATAGCCACATCGTCACGGTTCTTCATCAAGTCGATCTCTCCGCAACTACACCAACACAAGTGTTGGGCAAGATCAATGCTCATGAGATGTACATGAAGATCAATGATGGAAGTTCATCTCCTCCAAGAAGAAAGAGAAGGAGGAGAAGAAGGACTTGGCTCTCAAGGCATCTTCCAAGGAGAAGTGCAAGATTCAATATGTCATTGAGAGTGCAAGTGATGATGATGATGAAGACAACATCGCTCTCATGGTGAAGAAGACCGCCAAAATGTTGAAGAGGCTAAACAAGAATGGAGTCAAGTTTGACTCAAAGAAGAAGAAATTCTTCACAAGATCTTCAAGGAAGCCAATCTCTCAAATGAAGTGCTACAATTACGGCACTCTTGGTCATCTAACCCATGCGTGTCCCGAAGAGAAGAAAGATAAGTTCAAGAACAACAAGTTCAAGAACATCAAGATGAAAAAGGGCGGCAATGATGACTCAAGTGATGATGACAAGAAGAAAGACAAGCCATACAAGAAGAAGAACTTCAACTTCCACAAGAAGAAGAAGGATGGCAAGGCTTACATTGTGGGTGATTGGCTCACCGATATTGATGATTCAAGTGACTCCTCCGATGATGAGAGTGAAGAAGAGAAGGTGGCCGCATTGGTGATTGGTTCTTCGATTCCACCGCCACCTCCTCCTTCATCGCTGGGCTCATCCTCTACACACCTATGCCTTATGGCTAAAGGTGACAAGAAGGTACAAAAATAGGATGATGGTGATGACCTCTCTAGTGATGATAGTGACGATGAAGAAGCACCTTCCTATGATGAGCTAATTAAAATTTGCAACAAGTACGCTAGCATCATAAGGAAGTACAAGAGTAAAAATAACAAACTTCTTGAAATCAAAGAAAACTTGCATGATAAGCTTGACAACTTGTCTAGTGCTAATGATGATTTGAAGCTTGAGATTAATTCTCTCACATCTAGCACTAAGGAGCTCAAAGCCTCTCTTAAGCAAGCAAATGAGAAACATGATAAGCTTGAGAGGTCATCCCAAGAGCTCCTCACAAGGTATAACTTGCTAAAAGATGACTACAACCAAGTGAAAAGTGATCATGGCACACTAGTGGTAGCAAATGAATTGCTTACTCAAGATCTTACACATGTTGCTACTAACCCGTGTGCTAAGTGTGCAAGTGCTACCTCTTGTGAAATCGAGCTTGATGATGTGGCTCTTGAGCAAAGTGCTAAGTGCAAGGGCAAGAGAGTTGTAGAAGCCGACAAGTATGATGATTATATGGAGATGAGGGAAGAGAACTCAAAGCTCAAGGAAGAGCTAATCAACCTCACGGCAAACAAGCCCTTCACCATCAAGCCGGCTCAATAAGAAGACAAAGATGCTATCACTTTGATCAACTCTCTTCGAGAAGAAATTGCCAAGCTCAAGAATGACAAGACCAAGCTTACAAGTGGCCTTGAAAAGTTCACCAAGGGCCATAATCTCCAAAGTGAGCTTCTAATGAGCACCGTCATGAAGAATGACAAGACCGGTATTGGGTACAAGGAAAACCAAGTGATGAAGGCCAAGGTCAAGATTGAAGCCAAGAACTACAACAAGAACAAGTACAATGGCTACAATCAAGAGAAGCCAAAGCCCAAGCCTAAGAGGTGTTTTGGATGTGGACAAAATGGTCACTTCGCATTTCAATGCAAGACTCCACTCCCCAAGACCTTGCCCAAGCACACTAGGCCATTTGCTCATGATGCTCACTATGTCATCAACAAAGATTCCAATGGTAGACCACTTGTGGTGTTTCTTGGACCACCAATGAAGAACAAGCCTAGGGTTCTTTGGGTTGCTAAGGAGCTGGTTGATAAGGCAATGGGGCCCCGCACAAAGGGGGTTCCCAAACAACAAGCTTAACTCCAAGTTGCTTGTGTGTAGGTGAACTACAAGACTGGTGGGAGTCATTGGGTAATTGATAGTGGTTGCACTCAACACATGACCGGCGACCCCCGGATGTTCACCACACTTGATGAGGATTGTGCAAATCAAGACAAGATTACTTTTGGGGATAATTCAAAGGGCAAAGTTCAAGGCTTAGGCAAAGTGGCTATCTCCCAAGATCAATCAATTTCCAATGTCTTGCTAGTACAATCATTGAGCTTCAATTTGCTATCGGTTGGTCAACTTTGTGATCTCGGGTTTCATTGTCTCTTCACTCCAAATGAGGTGATTGTGACCAAGATTGAAGATTCATCAATAATATTCAAAGGGTTCCGGCACAACAACCTCTACTTAGTGGACTTCACTTCAAATGAAGCTAACTTGCAAACTTGTCTATTCTCAATCAATTTCCAATGTCTTGCTAGTACAATCATTGAGCTTCAATTTGCTATCGGTTGGTCAACTTTGTGATCTCGGGTTTCATTGTCTCTTCACTCCAAATGAGGTGATTGTGACCAAGATTGAAGATTCATCAATAATATTCAAAGGGTTCCGGCACAACAACCTCTACTTAGTGGACTTCACTTCAAATGAAGCTAACTTGCAAACTTGTCTATTCTCCAAGAATTCTTTGGGTTGGCTATGGCATAGAAGATTAGCTCATGTGGGCATGTCAACCTTGAAGAAGCTTGTCAAGAAGGAAATGATTAGAGGAATCAAGGATGTGGTGTTTGAGAAGGACAAACTTTGTAGTGCATGTCAAGCCGGCAAGCAAGTGGCAAACACTCATCCAACCAAAGCTTTCATGTCAACCTCAAGAGTCCTAGAGTTGCTACACATGGATCTATTTGGCCCTACCACCTATGCTAGTCTTGGAGGAAATCTCTATTGCTTGGTGGTAGTGGATGACTACTCTCGATACACTTGGGTGTTCTTTCTTCAAGACAAGGGAGAGACACAAGGCATCTTCAAGAAGTTTGCTACAAGAGCTCAAAATGAATTTGATGTGAAGATCAAGAAGATTAGAAGTGACAATGGCACCGAATTTGTGAACACAAAGATTGAAGATTATTGTGATGAAGTTGGGATCAAGCATGAGGTGTCCGCTACATATACTCCACAACAAAATGGTGTCGTAGAGAGGAAGAACCGGACGCTCATAACTCTAGCAAGGTCTATGCTTGATGAGTACAACACTCCGGAGAAGTTTTGGGTGGAGGCAATCAACACCGCATGCTATGCGGCAAACCGTCTCTTCGTCCAAAGGCTATTAAAGAAGACCCCCCTATGAGCTTGTCAATGGGAAGAAGTCGGATATTTCATTCTTCCGGGTGTTTGGTTGCAAGGCGTACATCTACAAGAAGCGCCAACACTTGGGTAAATTCCAACGGCGGTGTGACATTGGTTTCCTTGTTGGATATTCACTTAAATCCAAGGCATACCGTGTATTTAACAAAGCCACCGGCTTAGTTGAAGAAACGTATGACTTGGAGTTTGATGAAACTAATGGCTCCCAAGGAGCGCTTGAGGATATTGATGTAGGTGATGAACCCTTGAGGGAGGCAATGAAGAATATGCCAATTGGTGCTATCAACCCGCAAGAGGTGGAAGAAGTTGAAGATGAAGCAAATCAAAATCCTTCTCCACCCCACACGCCTCAAGTTGATGAAGGAGATCAAGTGAGGGAAGCTCAAGAAGACACTCACATTCCTCAAGATCAAGCTGAGGCCGAAGCAAGCAATGTTGAAGCACCGCATTCTCCTCCTCAAGAGACAAATAGAAGATCAACATCTATCCTTCAAGCTCACCCTCATGATCAAATCATAGGGAGTCCATCAAAGGGAGTAATGACTCGCTCTAGACTTGCATCTTATGTTGAATATCACTCCTTTGTTTCCTTTGTTGAGCCTACTAGTGTAGAAGAAGCACTTGCGGATCCGGATTGGGTGAATGCCATGCATGAAGAACTCAACAACTTCACCCGGAATCAAGTGTGGACACTTGAAGAGAAGCCAAAGGATGCAAGAATCATTGGCACCAAGTGGGTGTTTAGGAACAAGCAAGATGATCAAGGCGTGGTTGTGAGGAACAAAGCAAGATTGGTGGCAAAGGGGTTCTCTCAAGTAGAAGGACTCGATTTTGGAGAGACCTTTGCACCGGTTGCAAGACTTGAAGCCATCCGTATCCTTTTGGCGTATGCTTCACATCACAAAATGAAACTTTTTCAAATGGATGTGAAGAGAGCTTTCTTAAATGGTTTCATAAATGAACTTGTCTATGTCTCACAACCTCCCAGGTTTGAAGACCCAAACTTGCCTAATCATGTGTATAGGTTGTCCAAGGCACTCTACGGATTGAAGCAAGCTCCAAGAGCTTGGTATGAGAGGCTAAGGGATTTCCTAATCAAGAAGGGCTTCAAGATCGGGATCGTCGACACTACACTATTCACCAAGAAGCTTAATGGAGAGATCTTTGTTTGCCAAGTATATGTCGATGACATTATATTTGGGTCAACAAACCAAGACCATTGCAAGGAGTTTGGTGACTTGATGTCCAAGGAGTTCGAGATGTCAATGATTGGCGAGCTAACCTTCTTCCTTGGCTTTCAAGTGAAGCAAATGAGAGAAGGGACCTTCATCTCTCAAGAAAAGTACACTTATGATCTACTTAAGAAGTTCAAGATGGAGGATTGCAAGCCAATCAAGACCCCAATGCCAACTAATGGCATCTCGATCTCGATGAGGGAGGTAAACCGATTGACCAAACTCTTTATCGCTCTATGATCGGTAGTTTACTTTACCTCACCGCATCTAGGCCGGATATCATGTTTAGTGTGTGCATGTGTGCTAGGTTTCAAGCAAGCCCTAAGGAGTCGCATCTTTGTGCGGTTAAAAGAATCCTTAGGTACATAAGGCACACCCCTAGCATGGGTCTTTGGTATCCCAAAGGAGCTCCCTTCCAACTAGTTGGCTATTCCGATTCAGATTACGCCGGGTGTAAGGTTGATAGGAAGAGTACCTCCGGCGAGTGCCACATGCTAGGAAGATCACTTGTTTCTTGGTCCTCAAAGAAGCAAAACAGTGTGGCATTGTCAACCGCCGAGGCGGAATACATTGCCATGGGAGCA
Source organism: Microstegium vimineum (assembly GCA_022036555.1). Classification (NCBI taxonomy): domain Eukaryota; kingdom Viridiplantae; phylum Streptophyta; class Magnoliopsida; order Poales; family Poaceae; genus Microstegium; species Microstegium vimineum. The sequence continues at coordinate 11,166,389 of CM039129.1, read as the reverse complement.
AGTTGTGCACAAATCTTATACATGACCCAAACACTTCTTGATTACGGTGTTGTTTTAAAAGAGGTTCCACTTTTGTGTGATAATGAAAGCGCCGTAAAGCTTGCTAACAACCCGGTTCAACACTGTCGCACCAAGCACATAGATATTCGCCATCACTTTCTTAGAGATCATGTGGCCAGGAAAGACATAACACTAGTTGGAGTTAAGAGCGAAGATCAATTGGCGGATATCTTTACTAAACCACTCGATGAAACAACCTTTTGTAGGTTGAGAAGCGAGTTGAATGTGCTTGATCACTCTAACTTCACTAAAAGATGAGTTTGTGTGAACCATGCATTCATATGTAATATAACATGTTTATTTTGGTAATGCACATAGGCTTGGCTAACGCGGTTAAGATAACCGCCCTCAAAGCGTGTGACAAAGCTTAACCGCGGTTTAAACTTGCAAGTAACCTAGACTCAAATTCCGTTTTGCATTGCATATGCATGAGTGTTGCTTCTTTGTTTCTTTTCGGTTAAGTTTTTTTGTCATCCTTCGGTTCAACACTTAGGGGGAGCAATTCAATGCTCTAGCTTCAACTAATACGCCTCTTGTGCCCCTATGGTGACCCTTGGAGCTTTATTGAACTATCTTCTTATGAAAACTAATCCTAGCCTATGGCAAACTACTTCTAAAATTGAGGGTTTGAGAGATGGTTCTTATGTTAAGTCCAACAAGTGCTCCTCTTTGCTCTTTTATGTTGGTACTTGGCTAAGAAAAAAGATTGGAGAGAAAAATAGGAAAATTCAGAGCAAAATCAAGCACCGGACCACCCTCCGGACCACTCTGCATGGTCCGACGCTCAGTGGTCCAACGCTATGTACCTCTCTGCTCAAAATTTCTCCAGCCACAGAATCCATCGGACCACCGTCCGACGCTCCTCTGGACCAAAAGCAAGTGGTCCGGTGCCTCTGTCAGTTCAGTCACAGCACCGTCGGACCAGTCCGGTGAGTAGTCCGACGCACTGGTCTGGTGGTCGGGTGCTCTCTATTATCTTTCTCTGGTACCGTCGGACCCTCCGTCGGACCAGCCTCCGGACCAAGCAGAGTGGTCCGACGCTATGAAATTTTGCGCATAACCCCCCCCCCCCCCCCCCCCCCCCCCCGCGAGCGGTTCTGTTTCGGCCTGTCTTCCCCGTCACCGTCCGTACGCCGCCGCTCCTCCACCGCCACAGCTCCGCCGCCTGCTCCCCTGCGCCGCCATTGCCGCCGGTGAGCCTCTCTCCGGTGCTCCGCCGTCACTCCACCTCCACGCTGCAGCTTCTCCACTCTCCATCGCCGCCGCCTGCGCCCAGCGCCGCCCTGCCTCTTCCTTCACTAACCTCGCCGTCGAGGAACTCCCTCTCGCCGGCATTAAGCGGCGTCCTAGCCACCTCCACCTCCCTGCCAGCCAGTTCAAGTCACCTAGGGTGTCACCCTACTCTCCATTTCCCACTGCCAAGAAAGCTGCCCCCCCTAGGGTTTCCTAACCCTAAGTTTGGGTTTTCGTCGTCACCGTTCCTGACCAAATTCGATTCGTCGTCGTCGACTTCACCCCTTCGTCGCTAGGGTATGGTTTCAATCCTTGCATACGCGTTTTGTCGAGTCATAGATAGAGTCATGTCCTAGGGTATTTCCTTGAAAATCCATATTCACTTCAATTCACTAATTCTAAATGTCAATTGTAATTCTTCAGTTGGCAATTCATTCTTGAGGAGTGTGGTTTGGGACTTGAGTCGCTCTGATTAGATATGCTCTCTTACCTCAGCTATCATGTCAGATTTCATTCCTTTACTTATCTAGATGCTTGCTTCTATACGGATTCTTATCTCTAGATTTTATATATGCTTATATATACCCTGTCTATTCTATCTAGCAGCAGTCAGTGGCAGTTTAAACTCGGGGCAAAGCTCGCGAGTAAGGATTGAGGCAAAGCCTCAGAAGGTTCAGTCCAGTGGCTTGCAGGCCCCTCTTTCAGCTGATTTTGGCAGTTGGCAGTTGATTGTGACAGAGATTAGTGGTTCTTGTGGCAGTAGTGCTTGTGATCTGTCAGTGGTTGCTTTCAGTGGGCAGTGCTTTCTTTGCTTGATCAAGTGATGGCTCGCGGCTCTCGTGCTCGTGTTACTAGGTCAGGTGATGACACTCCTCCTCCTCCACGTCCTTCCAGAGACAAGGGCAAGAAGCAAGTGGTTGAGAAGCCAAAGAAAAAGAAGCGAAAGCTAACAGAGGCTGAGAAAGCAGAGGCAGTGGCAGATGCAGCCGACCGTGCAAAGCGAGGCGGTCGCCGAGGTTCAGTGAGACTTGTCACCCCTCCGCGAGCTCTACTGTCTACTCCTCCTACTGAGTCACAGACAGAGGATACTCCAGAGGAGCAAGAGCTTGTCACGGAAGCTCTGGGTACACCGTTGGCACCTCGTTCCTGGGGGCGATCTACTCATTCTCAGTCAGCTTAGTCACCTCAGAGTGCCTCAGCAGCTCCCACAGTAGCTTCAGCTTCAGTTCACCTTGATCTGAGGAATCTCACAGCCAAGCAGGTGAAGAAGCTTCGGTTTGTCGCTCTTGAGAAGTGGTGCCCTGATCAGCGTGACCCCAGAGCCTCACCAGGTTGGCACACACCTCTCATGGAGGATTTCTACAGAGCAGCTCAGCTTACCAGCATCTAGATCCGACCTCATAGAGTTTGCTCCTTGGAGAGCATAGTTGAGTTGGCTGGTGAGGAGATCAGACCCTTTATCACATACCTTCCGGGACTCGCCGATTTACTTGGTCGTTCCAGAAACTATATTGAGAGATGGGTCAGAGAGTTCTATGCCTCAGTGTGGGTTGATCCAAAGCACAAGTTTCTACAGTATACCTTCAGAGGAGAGCGATACAGGCTCTATTTGACTCGGCTCAGAGAGATCTTTCACCTCACTCAGACCGGTGGAGAGCTTGATCTTCATTATGACTGCTACAGAGGAGCCTCTGTGCCTCGCCAAGCTCAAGGTGGTCGTACGTTGTCAGTTCAGGAGGTGGCTCCTCTCTTCAAGCCACCTTTCTCAGAGGCCTCCCGTCATAGCCCAGAAGAGCTCCGTCCCACCGTTCACTGGTTGAACGAGGTTCTACGTCGTACCTTGCTGCCTCGCACGGGTTACAAGGAAGGTTTGACCAACATGCAGCAGCTACTTCTTCAGGCACTCGTCTCTCAGACACCGTTCGACATCGCCGACTTTCTTGTGTCAGAGATTGAAGATGTGATAGCAGATGGTATGAGGGCCCGATGTCAGTTTCCCTATGCTCATTGGATTTCATCGATCATAGCTATTGAGCTTGAGGGAGCCAACCCTGGACTCCGTGCACTGCTGGATCAGTCACCGACCTCTTTCCCGGCCTACAGAGTCCTTGGTTCGTTTGACAGCCGGTTTGGAAACCGGGTGCTTCGTCTTGTTTGGGAGAGGACTGCTCCAGCTGACAGAGCTGATGTTGATACACAGGATGAGGCGATACGCGGTGTTGACCAGCAGGAGCTTCATGGTTTGGACACTGGAGCTGATGTGACTCTCAAGGATACCTCTTCAGACAGCTCAGACGCTGACTTCCAGCCAGTTCCACCTATGCCCCCCCGGGCTCACGACACTGAGGTTGGCGGCTCTGGCTCTGCTATAGAGACTATGATGCTAAAGATCCTTGACCGTCTCAATGAGCAGCAAAGCTCCTTAGTCACTGCAGTTACCCAGGTCCAGCAGCGACAGGATGAGATGCAGAGGCAGTCTGAGGAGCGTCACTTTGAGATGCAGCGACAGATGCTAGCCATGCAGCTGGAGTCACAGCGCCTACAGCTACAGTCTCAGCAGCTTCAGCAGCAGAACATGGCCTTTATGGCCCACATGATGAAGTGGACTGGCGCCCCTCCTCTTGAGTTCCCAGCTGCACCTCAGATCCAGATGATGAGTACATCATAGCCCTCTCAGTCAGTTGGGCAGCTAGGAGGACCACAGTTTTCAATTGGCCCCTCAGTTGGCCCTTCAGTGGCCCCTTCGAGTTCTGCCAGTCAGACAGTCACTCCCACCCCAGCCGTACAGTCCAGTGGACTTCAGGGTGCCGGATTGACCACCCCATTCCAGTCCCCGGCGACTCAGGTGACACATTGGTTGGACACCTTCGGCCTGACTCAGCATTTCACCCCTCTCACTACTGGTTTCACGCCGCTCACTATTACGATGGGTTCTACTGCCAGAGATCTCTCCGTGTCGTTTAGTGACATTATAGGGCAGTCGTCCCCCACTGGTCAGCAGTTAGCAGCAGACGTTGAGGCAGAGCTGGTTGCACCGACAACTGATCAACACCGCTCTTCAGTAGCTTCCTCAGAGGCTACACACGATAGTCAGGCTCCAGTCGTGTCCACTCCACCCACAGCTGCAGTTGCTACCGATGCTACAGTGGTTACTACGACTTCAGTACAGCCTCCGCAGTCTCCGGTCCTTCAGACTCCAGTTGAGTTCGTGCATGAGGCACAACCGGATACCACAGCACCTGAGGCTTCCGCAGCGACACTGGCACCGGTTTCTGATCCCACTACTACCCCAACTACTGCTCCAGAGTCTTCGACAGCAGCGATAGCAGGCCTGTCCGCTTCCGACCCCCAGACCGCTTCACTTCCAGCGTCAGACACTCAGGGGGAGGACTCCGATGATGAGACCTACTTGGCAGCGTTCAGGGTGCTCGATCGCTCCACGGCTGCTTCCACTCCGCCTCCAGACGCCTAGTTTCGGTGCTTCGACGCCATAGGGGGAGAGGGAGAGTCGAGTAGATGGGCTAGCTTCAGGGGGAGCTAGTAGGATTCATTCTTTTGATGTGTATTAACTCTATCGCATCATGCATCACGTTTACCGTCTTTATGCATTGTATGATATGTGTGATGTTTGAGACTTGATGGTTGTGTGACATGTGTGGTCTTTCATCTATATATATCATGTCACTTGTTTATGCTATATTGCTTCCGCGCTAATCTCTGATCGTTTGGCTATAGCATATCCTTTATGAAATCAAGTACTATGCTCAATTCATATCTATTGTGCTTGTCATGGCTTGAATGGTTAGGCATGTTTTTGTCTTTTCTATCACTAACCCATGCCTATCTCATGTCAAGTCATGTTTTCTCGTATCAAAATTCACTCATTATTCTCTACTCGAGCTTGTATTGTCATCAATCACCTAAAAGGGGGAGATTGAAGAATCATGGACCCTTGTGTTTAGGCGATTAACGACAATACTAGGTCACTATGACTAACGTGTGTTTTGCAGAGGCAAAGTCATTTGTGTTAGGTCATTAGTGATGCAATTTGAATGGGCTTAATGGATATTCATGCCCCCAAGATGGAAATCGTTTCGGTTGCAAAAGATGATGATACAAGTCGAAGACTAGGCTAGTTCTTAGTGCCATAAGGTTGGGAAGGGCACTAAGTATAGCTAGGATTTTGTTTTTCCTTTGACCGTACTCAAAAGGGGGGTATGAGATTAGTCGCTTGACCTAGGAGAGTGGGTATATGCACACTTGTCACAACTAGTCCTAGAAACCTTGCTTTCAGCCCTTGGTTAACCCTAGAAATGGTAGGAGCAAAATCCATTGATAAATCTCAGCGAAAACAGTTGAAATAGGGGGAGAAAGAGGCTCCAGACTAGTCTGCCAAGTAGGCGTCGGACCAAGGACAGTGGTCCGACGGTCCCTGACTTAGGCAAAAGTTCAGCTCGAGAAGCTCCGGACCACCTGTCTGGAGAACGTCGGACCATAGGAGAGTGGTCCGATGGCTCGTGTCAGAGAGAGAGAAGGCTCCGGACTAGTCCGACGCTTCAAGACAGGAGATTGGTTTCATACAGTAAGCTCCCTGGCTCCGGACCAGAGCGTCGGACCAGGGCTCCGGACCAAGTAAAGTGGTCCGGTGGTTCGAAGAAGAGAAGATGTTTTCACTCAGTGAGCACCCTGGCTCCGGACCAGTGCGTCGGACCAGGGCGTCGGACCAAGCAGAGTAGTCCGACGGTGCCTGAGTTGGAAGTCAGAGTGAGCTCCGGACCAGTGTGCTTGGTCCGGTGGTGTAAGCTCCGGACTAGTCCGGTGGCTTCGCAGAGAGAGGAAAAAGCAAAAAACGGCTAGTTTTTTAGGTGGGGACTATTTATAGTTGCCCCCTTCGTCCTTAGGACCTCTCTTGGCCATTGTTTCAGCTGGTGACACCTTGAGAAATCCTTTGGAGAGTCAAGTGCCTAGTGAGGGAGAGATTAGAGAGAGTTCATCTTGTTCTTCCCTCCTAGAGTGATTAGGAGTGACTTGTGTGCATCCATTCACCTTCCTCGCCTTGAGTTGGTCAAGTGAAGGTCTTGTGCTTGTTACTCTTGGTGTTCGACAGCACCTAGATGGTTTTGTGGTGTTCGGAGGAAGTGATCGCCGGAAGATTGTTGGCGGCTCTTCTCCAAGCTTCTGTGATCGGTTGTGGGCGATTCACCAAGCCGGAGTGGCGAAGAATCAACCCGTAGAGAGCACTCTACCCTTGCGCAGGTAGAGGGGAGCGATACCTTGCGAGGTGCTCCAACGGGGACTAGGGGGGTGTGTCGACACCTCGATACCTCGGGAAAACATCGTTGCGTCACTGAGAATCTCTTTTCCCTAGCTCTTTATATTTCCGCATTACATTCTGTCTTGTTTTTATCTTACCTACTAGAATTGCTTAGGTTGCTTTTAATTTCCATGAACTGCTACCGCTTTCTAGGTAGGACACACGGATCGTAGGCACTAGGGGGTGATTGGCATTTGATAGGTTTTCATATTTGCTTTAGAAATTTAAAACAAGCCCAATTCAACCCCCCCTCTTGGGCATCTTGATCCTTTCAGGTACTCAGAACTAAATCCAAATGTATCGACAACAGCTCACTACTTTTTTTGAAGAACAGGGGCCTTGACCCCCCTCCCCCCTACAGCTATATATTAAGAACAAAAGTAGATTTTAAATACAATAAAGTTCAAGAAAAAACATGAGAGAAAGAAAATAAGCACCAAATAATAAGTTATAGCAGATTTTGGATCAATGAGTTAAAGGTTGATGAACATTTTGACTTCTGCCTAAAGGATAGCAGCAATATTTTCTTGGTGAAATTCATCTTGTAGTCATGGAGATTCATTTGAACTCCTTTCTTTATGTGGTTTGGCATCTTTCCATTTGAATAGAATTTGCCCCAAATCAGATTTATCCATGGAATATCTTCCTTATTGAAGAACTTGTGAGTTTTTAGCTTTAGAGCTTTATTGTGTTTTTTGATATCAATGACTCACAATCCAACTTCCTCCTTTGGCAGACAAACCATTTTACATCATGTTTTTCGATGTTTTCTTGCATGTCTAAACCCCTCTAAACATAGTTATTTTCTATTTATCTATTTAGTTGATAATGGAAACTAGTAGAGTGATGTTATCAAGATCCTTCTCCACCTCGCACGCCTCAAGTTGAAGAAGATCAAGTGAGGGAAGCTCAAGAAGATACTTTCATCCCTCAAGATCAAGCCGAGGCCGAAGCAAGCAATGTTGAAGCACCACGTCCCCCTCCTCAAGTTCATGATAGAAGATCAACACCTATCCTTCAAGCACAGCCCCATGATCTAATCATAGGAAGTCCATCAAGGGGAGTAATGACTCGTTCTAGACTTGTATCTTATGTTGAGCATCACTCATTTTTTCCTTTGTTGAGCCTACTAGTGTTGAGGACGCGCTTGCGGCTCTGGATTGGGTGAATGCCATGCATGAAGAACTCAACAACTTCACCCGGAACCAAGTGTGGCCACTTGAAGAAAGGCCAAAGGGAGCAAGAATCATTGGCACCAAGTGGGTGTTTAGGAACAAGCAAGATGATCAAGGCGTTGTTGTGAGGAACAAGGCAAATTGGTGGCAAAGGGGTTCTCTCAAGTAGAAGGACTTGATTTTGGAGAGACCTTTGCCCCGGTTGCAAGACTTGAAGCCATTTATATCCTTTTGGCGTATGCTTCACATCACAAAATGAAACTCTTTCAAATGGATGTGAAGAGCGCCTTCTTAAATGGTTTCATCAATGAACTTGTCTATGTCTCACAACCTCCTAGGTTTGAAGATCCAAACTTGCCTAATCATGTCTATAGGTTGTCCAAGGCTCTCTACGGATTGAAGCAAGCTCCAAGAGCTTGGTATGAGAGGCTAAGGGACTTCCTACTCAAGAAGGGCTTCAAGATCGAGATCGTCGACACAACACTATTCACCAAGAAGCTTAATGGAGAGATCTTTGTTTGCCAAGTATATGTCGATGACATTATATTTGGGTCAACAAACCAAGACCATTGCAAGGAGTTTGGTGCATTGATATCCAAGGAGTTCGAGATGTCAATGATTGGCGAGCTAACCTTCTTCCTTGGCTTCCAAGTGAAGCAATTGAGGGAGGGCACCTTCATATCTCAAGAGAAGTACACTCATGATGTGCTCAAGAAATTCAAGATGGAGGATTGCAAGCCAATCAAGACACCAATGCCTACTAATGGGCATCTCGATCTCGATGAGGGAGGTAAACCTATTGACCAAACTCTCTATCGTTCTATGATTGGTAGTTTACTTTACCTCACCGCATCTAGGCCGGATATCATGTTTAGTGTGTGTATGTGTGCTAGGTTTCAAGCAAACCCTAAGGAGTCGCATCTATGTGCAGTTAAAAGAATACTTAGGTACATAAGGCACACCCCTAGGATTGGGCTTTGGTATCCCAAAGGAGCTCCCTTCCTACTTGGTGGCTATTCCGATTCAGATTATGCCGGGTGTAAGGTTGATAGGAAGAGTACCACCGACGGTTGCCACTTGATAGGAAGATCACTTGTTTCTTTGTCCTCAAAGAAGCAAAACAGTGTGGCATTGTCTACCGCCGAGGTGGAATACATTACCATGGGAGCAAGTTGTGCACACATCTTATATATGACCCAAACACTTCTTGATTACGGCGTTAACCTAAAAGATGTTCCACTTTTGTGTGATAATGAAAGCGCCGTAAAACTTGCCAACAACCCGGTTCAACACTCTCGCACCAAGCACATTGATATCCATCATCACTTTCTTAGAGATCATGTGGCTATGAAAGACATAACACTAGTTGGAGTTTCTAGCGAAAATCAATTGGCGGATATATTCACTAAACCACTAGATGAGACGACCTTTTGTAGGTTGAGAAGTGAGTTGAATGTGCTTCATCACTCAAGCTTCACTAAAAAATGAGATTGTGTGAACCATGCATTCATATGTAATATAATCATGTTTCATCTATAGTAATGCACATAGGATTGGCTAACGCGGTCGAGATAACCGCCCTCAAGCGTGTGACAAAGTCTTACCGTGGTTTAAACTTGCAAGCAGCCTAGATTCAAATTTTGTATTGCATTGCATATGCATGTGTATTGCTTGTTGCTTCCTTTTCGGTTAAGTTTGATCATCCTCTAGGTTCATCACTTAGGGGGAGCATTCAAAGCTCTAGCTTCAGCTAATACCCCTCTTGTGCCCCTATGGTCATCCTTGGAGCTTTATTGAACTATTTTCTTATGAAAACTAACTTTAGCCTTTGGCAAAGTATTTTTAAATTGAGGGTTGAGAGATGATTCTTATGCTAAGTCCAACAAGTGTTTCTTTCTGCTCTTTTGTGTTGGTACTTGGCTAAGAGAAAAGATTGGAGAGAAAAACAGGAAAATTCAAAGCAAAACACAAGCACTGGACTACCCTCCGGACAACTTTCAATAGTTCGATGCTTGCCTCCGGACTAGAGTCCGGAGCCTAGTGACACTCTGTTCCCAGAAATCCTTCTCCAAGTCAGCCGTCGGACCACTTGTGATAGTCCGACGCTCACCTCCGGACCAGAGTCCGGAGCATGGTCACTCACTGGACTCTCAAAACTTTCTCTAAGTCAGCCGTCGGACCACCAGCATTAGTCCGACGCTCACCCTCCGGACCAGAGTCCGGAGCCCATGCGCTCACTGTACTCTCTGGTCTGGCTCAAGTCAAGTGCGTCGGACCACCTGTCTGGTGCACCTCCGGACCATCGGAGACCCCGATTTCGTTTGTCTGGTGGTCTGGTCATCTTTACACTATGTCAGTCAAACACCGACGGATCACCCGTCGGACCATCGCAAGTAGTCCGACGCTCAAAATTTTTGCGTTTATCCCCTACGGGTCCTCTGTTTAGCAGTTACCGTGTTCATTCTATTCCGTACACCGCACCGCCACCTCTCGCCGCTGCTCGCCGCTCGACCTCCTCGCCGCCAGAGCTCCTCGACAGAGCTCCACTCTAGACACGCCGCCCTCTCCACTGCTTTCCCCCCTCTGCTCTGCTCCCCACTAAGCAACAGTGCTGACGCCGCCATTGACCACCACCGCCACCATATATCCAAGCTCGCCGCCAAGGATTCCTCCCGCCGGCGACCACGATCCACCCCTGCTCCACTCCACCACCCTGCCAAGCGAAGTGTTTTCCCCCCATTAACAACTCAACCGAGAAAGTGCCATCAATCCCCTAGGGTTTGCCTAACCCTAGGTTTGGGTTTCTTTTGGACATGTTCATCCATTGCCGAATTCAATCCGTCATCATCTATGACTCTTCATCGACTACTAGGGTATGCCTTTGACCATAGTGTTTACCGTTTTGACTAGCTATCGATCATGTCATGCCTTAGTCTATTATCCTTGACACTTCAATTCAACTCAATTCCACATCACTTATACTTGTCACTAATTGTGATTCTTAGTTGGTGAAACCCCTTGTGGAGTGTGATTCGGAATTTGATTTGCTTTGACAAGTACGCTCGCTTACCTTAGGTACCATGGCAGTATTTCATTCTATCTCTTATCTTATATTCTTGCTTCCATACGGTATCTCATCCGTAGAATTTATATATGCTTATATATCCTATCTATTCTATCTAGCAGTGTTAGTGGCAGTGAAACTCGGGGCAAAGCTTGCGAGTATGGATTGAGGCAAAGCCTCATAAGGGTCAGTCCAGCTTTCTGTCAGTGGTTCAGTGGTTGCTACTTGCAGTTGGCAGTGTGACAATGATTCTAGTTCCTGGCACTGTTTCTCACAGTTGACCTTCTCTGTTGTCAGTGGTTCTCTCAGTTGTCAGAGATGGATCTTGCTCCAATGGTCAGTGGTTCTGGTGGTGATGATACTCCTCCTCCTCCTTGTCCTCCTCCAAGAGACAAGGGGAAGAAGCAGCTAGCTGAGAAGCCTAAGAAGAAGAAGCGCAAGCTCACAGAGGCAGAGCAGGTTGAGGCAGTGGCAGATGCAGCGGACCGCGCAAAGCGAGGTGGTCGCCGGGGCTCAGTAAGTATCGGCGTCCCTCCGCGGGTTCCTTCTACTCAGTCAGCGATAGAGACAGTGGCCTCTCCGGCAGAGCAGTCAGTGCCTGTCGATGAGGCTCCAGCAGTGGACACCGCTTCGCGTCCCACCCGTGTTCGGTACCCTCGTGCTGCTTCTCGCACCGAGGAACCGAAGCGTGGTGATCGTCCACCACAGGCAGCTGCTCCTACTCCAGCTCCAGAGCCCCCAGTTCACCTTGACCTGAGGGGTATTACAGCGAACCAGGTTCGCAAGCTTCGATTCATTGAGCTTAAGAGGTGGTGCCTAGATCAGCGTGACCTCAGAGCTACACCGGGTTGGCACACACCTCTTATGGAGGATTTCTACATAGCAGCTCGGCTTGCCAACATCCAGCTACGCCCACACAGAGTCTGTTCCTTAGAGAACATAGTGGCGATAGCTGGGGAAGAGATCCGTGATCACCTCACCTACCTTCCAGGACTCGCCGACTTACTTGGTCGTTCAGGCAGCTTTGTTGAGCATTGGGTAAGAGAGTTATATGCTTCAGTATGGATTGAGCCTACTCACCAGTACCTTCAGTATAACTTCAGAGGCATTCCACACAGACTGTACTTGACTCAGCTCATAGAGACTCTACACCTCACTGTGTCAGATTATTGTCTTCATGATGATTACTACAGAGGCCTACAGTTGCCACACTGTGCACGAGGTGGTCTTACTCTTTCAGCTCCGAAGATTGCACCTATCTTCAGGCAGGCCTTTGGGAAAGGCAGTCCCCGCACTCCAGCTGAGCTTACCCCCTCGCTCATCGGTTGAACAAAGATTCTTCGCCGCACCTTATTGCCTCGCACTGGCTTGAAGGAAGGTTTCACAAACCTACAGCAGTTCCTGCTTCTTGCCCTAGTCACCCAGACTCCATTTGACATTGCAGACTTCATAGTGGCAGAGATAGAGGACTATATTTCAGATGGCTTGAGAGCTCGGCGTCAGATGCCTTATGCTCATTGGATTAGCTCGATTCTAGCTCAGCGACTTGTGAGGACAAACCCTGGGATTCGTGATTTACTTGATCAATCCAATGATGAATTCCCAGGGTACAAGATCATCTCCTCAATTGACAGTCGTTTGGGCAACCGGGCACTTCGTCAGGTCAGACTTTAGACAACACAAGCTGATATGGCAGATGTCAATGCTCAGGATGAGGGGATTAGAGGCATCCAGCAGCAGGAGCTTGAGGAGCTTGCCACTCACGAGGCAGAGGGTACAACAGTTGACACTTCCTCTGACAGCTCCGACGCAGACTACCAGCCCATTCCTCATATGCCCGCAAGGGCTCACGACGCCGAGGCTGGTGGCTCTGGCACTGGTTCTTCTTCAGAGACTTTGATGCTGAAGCTACTTGATCGGATTCAGGAGCAGCAGGGCTCCCTTGTGACCGCCGTCACTCAGGTCCAGCAGCGACAGGATGAGCTCCAGAGATAGTCACAGGAGAGTCACGAGGAGCTGCAGATACAGATTCAGTAGCGTCACACTGAGGTGCAGCAGCAGATGCTAGCCATGCAGCTTGAGTCCCAGCGCATGCAGCTTCAGTCTCAGCAGTTCTAGGCTCAGAACATGGCCATCATGGCCCAGATGATGAAATGGACGGGTATGCCTGCGGTTGAGTTTCCTGGTGTTCCATAGATCCAGATGATGAGTCAGACACAGCCCTCCCAGTCAGTTGGCCCGTCTATGGCCCAGTTTCCAGCACTTGGTCCCACTATGGGATCTCAGCAGACCGGTGGCCCCTCAGTGGCACCGCTAGTGTCAGCCGGACAGTCTGTCACTCCCACCCCCATCGTACATTCCAGTGGACTTCAGGGTGCCGATTGATCTCCCCATTCCAGCCGCCAGTGACATAGGTCACTCAGTGGTTGGACGCCCTCGGACTGACACAGCAGTTCACTCCACTCACCACCGGCTTCACGCCGATGTCACCTTCTCGAGGACTGACTGCTCGTGACCTCTCAGCATCGTTCAGTGACGTCACCGGGCAGCCGTCCCCCACGGGTGAGGAGATAGCAACCGAGATTGTAGCAGAGCTAGTGTCACGGACCGCGGGTCAACACCTTTCTTCAGTTGCCTCGTCAGAGGCTACACTTGACAGTCAAGCTCCAGTTGGTTCTTCTCCTCCATAGGTTATTGTGCAGATGCCACCGCCGTTACCTCTAGTCCTTTACCACCTGAGCAGCCACAGGTAGTTGAGACTCTCGTTGAGTCAATGCATGAGGCACCACCGGGTTCCACAGCTCCAGAGGCACTGGTAGCTACAGTGGCAGAGGATCCTTCTCTTACTCATGCTCCCGCTACAGTTACAGACTCTTCGATAGCGGAGTTAGCCAGCACGTCAACTCCAGTCCCCCAGACCGCTTCACCTCTAGCTTCACAGACTCAGGGGGAGGACTCAGATGATGGTCTTGACGACTTCCGTCAACTTGATCATGCCATGACTACTTCCACTGCACCTCCAGATGCTTGACTTTGGTGTTTTGACACCAAAGGGGGAGGAGAGACTCGAGTAGATGGGCTAGCTTCAGGGGGAGCTAGTAGGATTCAGTTCTTTTGATGTGTATATACTATATCGCATCATGCATCACGTTTACTATCTTTATGCATTGTATGATATGTGTGTGATGGTTGTGTGACATGTGTGTACCTCTTATATATATCATGTCACTTGGTTATGCTATTGCTTCCGTGCTAATCTCTGATCTTTTGGTATAGCATATCCTTTTGAAATCAAGTACTGTTCTCAATTCATATCATTTGTGCTTGTTTGGCTTGAATGGTTTAGGCATGTATTTGTCTCTCATAATACTAACCCATGCCTATCTCATGTCAAGTCATGTTTTCTCTTATCAAAATTCACTCATAATCTATACTCGAGCTTGTATTGTTGGCAATCACCTAAAAGGGGGAGATTGAAGAATCATGGTCCCTTGTGTTCAGGCGATTAACGACAATGCTAGGTCACTATGACTAACGTGTGTTTTGCAGAGGCAAAGTCATTTGAGCTAGGTCATTAGTGATGCTAGATGAATGGGCCTAATGGTATTCAAGCCCCCAAGATGAAAATCGTTTCGGTTTCAAAGGATGAAGTTATAAGTTGAAGACTAGGCTAGCTCTTAGTGCCATGAGGTTGAGAAGGGCACTAAGTATAGACTAGGACTTTGTTTTTCCTTCGACCGTATTATAAAGGGGGGTATGAGGTTAGTAGATTGACCTAGGAGAGTTTGGGAATGTTGGTGTATGCACACATGTCACAACTAGTCCTAGAGACCCTGCTAATAGCCCTTGAGATGGTAGGAGTAAAACCTCTTCGAAAGACTTAGTGAGATAAGGCGAAGAAGGAGGTCAGAGAAGCTTCGGACCAGTTTGCCTAGGAGGCTCCGGACCAATGGAAGTGGTCCGGTGGTCCTGCCTTAGGCAGTGCTCTGAGGAAGGTGCTCCGGACAACCTGTACGGAGGGCACCGGACTAATGGAAGTAGTCCGGTGGCCACCTGGTTCTGCATGGTTATCAGACAGTGCTCCGGACAACCTGTCCGGAGGGCACCGGACTAATGGAAGTAGTCCGGTGGCCACTGTATTCTTCAGTGAGCCCCAAAGGGGGCTCCGGACTAGTCCGACGGTTCTTAGAAGAAGATCAAATTAGTATAGTAAGCAACTAGGCTCCGGACCAGAGGCTCCGGACTAGGCACCGGACTATTGCAAGTAGTCCGGTGGTCCCTGTTCAGTGTTGGATTTGAATTGGACTCCATGTGTCGGTGTCTAAAATGGCAGGGTCTAGATGGCCAACAAGTAAATTTCTAAGCGTGTCAGAGTTTGGATGGTTGCGCTCGCAGAACACGGAGGTTTATAGGTTCAGGCACGAACGCCCTACGTCGAGTGTGTTGCGGGGTTGTATTACCGAGCGCGGAGAGCTCGTAGAGGGGAGCTACAAGCTTTTGGTGAGAGAGGGAAGGCGGTTCCCAGGTCTCGTGCGTATGAGGTTCTTGGTTCTGGTGAGTGCTCGCGTGTATGCGAGTTTGAGTGGGTGTGAATGAGAGTTGGAATGTCGAGTCCCCCTGAGATTGGGGGTCCATTCCCTCCCTTTATACGTAGGGAGAGATGGAGGAGTACAGTAGAGAGAGAGGGAGTGAACGTGGGCCTAGCTTTGGCTGCTGCCGAAGGAAGCCTTTGTCTTCATCCTGTCTTCCTTCCTGAGGAAGATTGCGCCAGTGGACGCATGTCCAAGTCTTGTTCGCCCCTGACGAGCTGTAGCCATGCGCCCTGTGACCGAGAACCCTGTTGTTCCCCCTTTCCGGGTATGGGTGGGGTTTGGTCGCACAGGACCAGGCACCCCCGCGTTCCATCGTACAGTGCTTGATGACGGCCTAATCCCTGTTGGAGTGTCCTTCGGAGCCATGGCGTGGATATCACGCGCGGAAGTCGTCGATTAGGCAGCACAGGAACTTGTACCGCAGGGTGAATAGGGGTCGGCATGGTGGCTCATGCTCTGAACCCCATCCCTAAGGACGGAGGGTACTGTGGACCTTTTGACTATGTGGGCTAGAGCGTGTTGGGCCGCAGCGTGCCGATCACGTCTCTGAGGGCGAGGGTCGTCACGAATGACGTTTGCCGGGCTCGGACGGGGCGGAAGGGCCCCCGAGGGTAGATGACGTCACGGGCGACGCCATCTAGGCTCGGACGAAGCGAAAGAGCCCCCGAGGGTAGATAACGTCACGGGCGGCGCCGCCTAGGCTCGAACGAGGCGGAAGAGCCTCCGAGGGTTGATGACGTCTCGGGCGACGCCACCTTGGCTCGGGCGAGGCGGAAGAGCCCCCGAGGGTTGATGACGTCACGGGCGACGCCGTCTTGGCTCGGGCGAGGCGGAAGAGCCCCCGAGGGTCGATGACGTCACGGGTGACGCCATCTTGGCTCGAGCGAGGCGGAAGAGCCCCCAAGGGTTGATGACGTCTTGGGAGATGCCACCTATGCTCGGACGAGGCGGAAGAGCCCCTGATGGTGATATTTGTTTTTGTGGAGTCTGGTAATTTGGGTACCCTATTTATAGGTATCCGACAGTAGCCCCCGAGTCTTCGATGTAGTGAAGGACTACACCGGAGGCTTCCGAGAGCGTTTATGGTGGTTTGGTCCGATTCTGTGTATTCCGGTTGGTATGCGCGAGCGCACCCGCCGGGTGTAGCCCCCGAGGCCTTAGGAGGGAGATTTTTCCTCCTAAGGGCTTATTCGGAAGACTTCTACAGTGCTTGACCCTTTGCTTCCCCCACGAGGCGGGGAGGGAGAGATAGTGGGATGTTCCGCACGTCAGGGCCAGACCTCTGGTCGCATGCTGGCCCTTGCACTTGTTGTGCTGTTGGCCTCGGGCTGACGCCCCTTGAGGGGACGAGTCGGCTCTGTGTCGTGCTGTCTTTCGACCTGTACGGTCGATTGACCAGTCGGAGATATGTTTGTCGAATTCTGGGGTCTGACTGCGCCCCCTTTCCTTGTATCCCAAAAGCGGAGGTGTCGTGTCTTTCCCGTTCAAGGAGTGGTGCCAGAGCACTGCTCGCTCTGTGGTCCAGACTCTGAACGGCATGCCCTAAGTCCGCAATCTGCTTGGCCATTTATAGCCTCGCTGCACGGCTGTGCCCCCTTAAAGTGGGTGTCGTCGCACAGTGCAATGTGGTTGGGAGGCAGAGCTGTAGCTTCACGGGCCGACCGTCACGTGAGTGCCCTGGCGGGCTATAAATAGGGGCGGCCGCCTGTGGGAAAGCACACATCCTCACAGTATGGCTTGCCCCAAGTTCTTCCTCCGAGGTCCCGTCGGATAGCCCTCCGAGCCGCCCTGGCGAACGGCCTTTTGAGAGCAAAACCGGATTTAGAGGAAGTTTTGCGTGGGGAGCGCCACTGTCTTGCGTCGTGGGATGGGAGATGTCAGGGGGAGCTCTGCAATATGCGCAGTTCTTTCCCGTCATCTCGTCCCACGGGACGGTCGTGCTCCCTTACCGTCTCTCACGGCAGGGGGTCGAGGATGCGTCTAGCGGGAAGACTATGCGGTTCGCCCGCTCAGTCTTCTAACCCAGACGTTCCTTGGGTCTGCTGGTGGCGACGCCACTGCTGAGAGACGGTGGACCTGTGAGCCGGCGGGCCTAGTCGTGTTCGGGCGAGAAACGCTGCCGGATCGTCAGGCATTCTGCAGCCTGACATTCGAAGCGCGACCCAGAAAAATGCTTGACCAACTCGTCATGCCTCTTTCTAGGGGCGCAGTCGACCACGTAGGTCTTGGATGACGGTGGTGCAATCGCCACTCTGTCACGGAGAGACGAAGCAGGGGTAGTTTGGCTCGTCGGGCATTCGCCCGATAGGCAGCCTTCGGAGTGGTCGTTACCTGTGTTGGCAGGGCATTCGACTCTCTCCCTGTTTCGCTCTTCTTTGGCCCTCGGCTGGGATCCCCCTTCAGTCCATCTTGTGTTTGGTCAGGTCCGGCCTTTGCGGCACCGGAAATGTATGTAACCTTCGCAAGGATTAGCGTATATGAATGTGATGTTTGTTTATTGTTTTTACCTGAGTGGGCCTCTGACGCGTGAGGTTCGGTGCGCCTTTCTTCCCCTCCCTTATCCAGTTGTTTGAACCGGTAGGAGGGGCGCGGTGGCAGCCCCCGAGTCTCTACTTGTCGTAAAGAAATCATCTCGGGTCTGTGTCATCTTTTAGTGTGTTCCCCGCGCATCTCTTCGTGAGAAGGGGAAAGTGAGCCGGTCCATGCTATCCTCGAGTCGGATGAACCATGGATGCTCATCGAGGTAATATCGGGCAAATCTGAGTGGGGTGCTCGGTTCCCGTTCGCTAGGGTTCCGGCTAGCGGCCTATGTCGAGGCTCACCCCAAATCGGTTTCATATAGTAGCCGGGTCCGTTCGATGGGTCCCGGGGGCCTGTTGCCTTCCTTCGGTAGGAATACCATGAACCAATCATCCGTGAAGACAGACTCAAATACGAAATCTGGGAGTGACCTTGGCATCCGATTGCCAGGCTAATGACCGCTAGTGTGTCCATTCCCTATTCGCCCCTCGCTCTGTTGTTCTAAGACGGCTGTTTCGAACCCCGCTGGGTCGGCCTTCGTATCTCTGGACCATAGTGGGCCGTCAGGACGTCTATAGCCCTTATCCCTTGGTCTTACCTAGACTCGGAGATCGTCTCCGTTGGTGTCGGTGTGTATGCGTTCGTTCGATCCCTGGATGCGTTGGGTGAACCGTGTTGGGGGTCGGGTCGAGCCCTGCTTGCACCTGGGAGTAA
>CM039129.1:10829299-11147617 GCA_022036555.1 Microstegium vimineum | reverse complement strand
TGCAAAATCTGAGCTCGGTCTGATTTATATTTGGAGATAGTCAGTGCCGCCTTCATAGGGCGGCAGTATCTCCCTCTATTCTTTTTGAGTCTTGAGCTGAAATTTTGTAGGGTTATTATTGAGCATCTCAAGTACTTATTCTCACAGTTTGTGCTAAATTGGACCTACGGTCATAGGTCGGCACTAACGCCCTCAAAGGGAGGCAGTGCCGCCCTCAGTGCTAATATTTGTTTGAGCTAAATTTTTGTAGGCCTATTCATCCCCTCTAGTCCTCCTAGGCGACATCAAGGTCCTTTCAGTTTATTAGGACCATCATTGATTTCTTGAAGTTAACTTTTAGATTAGTAGACTCCAAGAAGGTGTTTAGTACTAATTTTAAAAATAAAGGTTGTCTGACATCACCTTACATTATGATTAAGGTGTCATTAACATATTGAATAATGGGGAAGGAAGAGGGTGTTTGGAACATGATTGGCACATTGAGTAATCTCTTTTCTTTGGCTTTGTTAACTAGTGATTGGAAGAAGTTTGTTGTAACTACAGACAATAATGGAGATAGAGGATGATTTTGCATAACGCCCCTTTTGTAATTAAAAGTTTTCCAGCACTCCATTTAACATGACATCTAATGAAGAAAGAATTGGTTTGATTCAACTAATCCAAGTTTGCCCAAAACCTTTTGCCTCCATCAAAGTATTGATTCATGTTCTATTTTGTCAAAGGCCTTTTTCAACTGAACAAAGATATCATGATTGCTCTTTTGTATGGTCCATTCAACTAAATTTTGTCAAAGGCCTCATCTTTTAGGGCCTCTTTAGAATACATGATTTTAGATATGCATGAGTAGGAAAACATAGGAATAGAATGTCTAACATAGACTACCATAGAATGTAACAAGTCATAGATTTTTTGTATTTTGAAAATCCTGTGTTCCAAAGAAGTCTTGAAGAAACAAAGAGAATCGTACATCTATATTTATTAGATGTATTTGTGGTAGCTTTATGTGTACATGGTGATTTTCTATGGTCCATAAATATTATTCATGATTCTCAAAGCCCATCTCAAACAAAGAAAAACAAAGAAATTCTACAGGATTGGGATCTTAGTAGTCATGTTCCCACCGAGAAACGGGAACGTGGAACGTGAGATGAGAACATGAACGGGAACTTGGGGTGCTATTTTATAATGTGGGAACAGGAACATTCGCGTTCCCGGGATGTGGACTTTCCCGGAACATAGAACATGGGAAGACTTCTAAGATTGGGATCATATAGAAAATATTTTTAAATAAAGGATTGGATTCCTACAAATCCTATGAAAATCTTATGTGATAGCTTGTTTCATAGGAATATTGAAGGAATTTTATTAAAAGACTAGGTAAATGCCCGTGCGTTACAACAGAAACAAAATACTACCCCAATTGTTTAAGTTTTATTGTGTTGTAATACAAAAAAAAATTAAGTGTGACGTTCGTAACAATACTTATACTGTACTACATGAATTTACTCAAAGCATGCATGGACAATCTTCATATATCTTACTACTATCAGAGTGCATGTTATTTTGGCCCATTTTCAAACTGAAATGTTGATGGATCATATTCATTACTGAGACAAAATAAAGTTGATCAGAATCCTGAATAGGCATATTCAACAACCTTGATTCATTCAGGTGATCCTTTGTTGAAAAAGAAAACAAACAAGTTCAGCCATGATTGTTGCATTCAATGATAAACTTTAATTTGGCTAAATCCACACTGCTGATTGTTGCATCTGTAGTACTACAAAAGCAGAAAATTTAATTTACATGAGACCACGGGCATATTAATTATTTTTATTTCTTACTGAAAATTGTCTAGGAAACTACTAATAGCACGAATAAGCTAAGACAACCATCTCCATATCTGTCGTTGACCAAGTTCTCACCGTCGTATATGTATTCCAAACTGAGTTTATTACCACATTCCACTGTGTAAATCTAAGAATTTACACACCATTCAAAAGCAAATAGATGTATTTTATGCTAAAGGAGATTAACATGGAGCCTTGAGTATTCAGTAGAGTGCACCTAAATGTTATGTATAATCATCATGAATTTAAAAAAAAACAAGCCGGTGAATATTGTCAACTGTTCTCTGCCAGGTGCACATGTCATCGGCTTGGTCCCACGGTCTCACTGTAGAACTGGTCCACCGTGCTGAGTTATACTGAAGAAGCAACTAATGAGATATACTGAAATGCAGGGTACCAAATCTAGGCATAAGAAATTGAACTCACATTTTCCAAGGAATGTGTTGTTTATGCTTGTGAAGCTAACAATCACCTGCAAACAAGGGCACAAAATGCTAATCAATGATCGCGGAATTCAAAATTTAGAACAGTAAAAAAACTGCAAAATTTGGCACATCAAGGAAAGTTGGAAACTCAACGAAGACCCACTGCATACATAGCATAATTAATTTGGTACATCAAGGAAAGTTGGAAACTCAACGAGGACTATCTTTTTGCAATGAAATAGCTCATCTTTTCTTAGTTACAAATTATAATAGGTCACCTTTTGAAATGGTGCTGAGTTTTTGTTTATGGGCTCTGGGCATTTAAATTTGCTAATTGGCCGGGAACCTGGCAGTCAAATCGTAGGTGTTCTGGTGAGATGTGGTGAGAGATGTACCATATTAGTCGTCGCTATTGTGGTCAATTCCATTCACTTGGCCATCGTTTGTTCACTCAACCACCATCTTCGGTTGACGCAGTCTTCACTTGGCGGCTGATGGAGAAGGACGTGCCGTCGAGTCTGCTTCCAGCACCCTATTCACTCTAAGCCATTGTTTGTTCACTCGGCTAGCATCTTCACACGTCTGGGCTTCATGAACTCCATCGACCTGGGTGGCTGCGTGTGCGCCCCTTGGATGAGCTTCTGCTGTGCGAAGTGTGTGGCGCCGTGATGGCGCTCATGGGGGGGCGTCAAGGCGGTTGCCGCGGCCCACGGCACCCGCGGTGACAACGGTCGGTGAAGCACGTGGCACGCAGCGCAAGGGAAGAGACGGGATGGTGCGGTGCACGATGAGTAAGGGCGCCGACGGGAGAGGGGTATTCGACCGGAAATTGAGCTGACCAAACGCGTACGGCGGTGTGGAGGCGGTGGACGCGCTTCCAGTTCCAGATCCTGCGGCGGTGGGGCGGTGGGGCGGCGGAGCAAATCCGAGAGCCAGCGCGTCGGTAGCGTGAAGACAAGGAGGGAAGGAGGCGGAGGTGTTGGCGACGGTGGCGCGAGGGTGAGGTCGAGATCTCGTGAGGGCGGTTGCTGGAGCGCCGGGGGAAGGTGTGCGGGATAGACATCGGAGGGCCGCGGTAGGCAGGGGCAGCCGTGCGGACGGGTCGGCCGCTGGCTGGGTCAGCGAGTGGCGGGCGGGGGCAGCAGCGTCGCCGTTGCCGCCGGCGATTGGCAAGGCGGGCGGGTCAGCGAGCAGCGGACGGGGGCCGCGGCGGGTCGAGGCAGCAGGGTGGCCGGGGTCAGCCGCGCGGTGGACAGCGTCGCAGTGGCCGGGCAGTTCGTTTACGGGTGTACGGTGGTCCCTTTTCGCGTGGTTTGGTAGTCTTGGGGGGAATGCGTCTGCCGGGTGAACGATTGCATTTCCTGCTTTTTTAAGTTGTAGAGATAGAGATTGAACGAGTAGAATGTTGAGACTTTTATGTGTATGCCATTAAAAAAGATGGTCTACTCATCAGTGTCCCTAAAAAGTTCAAACTATCGGTTGTGTCCAACCTCAAAACTTTTTTCTCTCTCGCGCCACTCCGTCCGATTTCAGCTCTAACGGTGTCAAACGTCCCTGACAAATGACTCCAGTGCCCCTTAAAATTTAGTCTCTCGTGTGTCATTTATTTGCTGAGCGGTTGGTTGTTGGCTTTTGGCGCCAAATGGGTTGGCTCTTGGCGCCAAGTTCTCCTGCTGCTCCTCTATAAAGCCACCTCATCCCTTTCATCTTCACTCACCTTTGTGCCACTCAATCCCTCTCCTTTCCATGGTCATGTCTGAAGGTTCAAGCTCTTATGAGAGGAATCTCACTAGGCGTGTTTTTTGCACCAACTGTAGGGTGTTGGCCAATCACTTCACCACTCGGACAGAGAAGAACACCAGTCGTGTCTTCCACAAGTGTCCATATTTCTCAGTTTATCCCTCTTATTTGTTCGTGCCATGTTCTTGATCTTGTAATCTGTGTTGTTCTAATCCCTGTAATCCCTCTTATTTGTTCTAATCAGTCTGGTGGGTGCCAATTCTAGAGGTGGGAGGATGAGATGGATGTCACTCCATCACATGCTGACTATGTTGCTCCTTTGCCTATACAGGCAATGGATCCAGTGGCTATGCAGGCAGTGGCAGCAGCACCTACAGCAGCAGCAACACCTATAGCAGCACCTACTAGCAGAGGTGAAGTGCAAGACAGGGTAGATGGGGTTATGCAGCAGCTTAAATGGATTGAGAAGCTGGTCTATGTGGCAATATTTCTTGCCTTGTATGCAATAATGAACAAGTAGGGGGGGGTGTTTTCCATTGTATGGATGGATGAACAATGAATGAATGATATGCATGTATGGATGAACAATGAATGAATCAAGGTGAATGAATGAAGGTTACAATGGCATGATTTAACCACAACAATGCTTAACAATGAACCAAAATGACATCAACAACATTAAACTGAATGAAAGTAGCATTAACTTGTCCAAACATTACATGACCATCAAAAGTTCAGTCATGTCACCAACATTACATCTCAGAAAATCATTACATCACAAATATGTCTTAGGTTTTCAACAAAGCAAAAGGTAAGGTGTTCTCCAACAAGTTTTCACCCACAAAAGACAAGCTGTCATCACCAAGCAAAAGGTCATGGAACCATCACCTGTGCTTTAACGAAGTTGTAGGATTTTCTTGCCTCTGGTGTTAGCAGCTGGGCTAGAAGGGTCAGCTGCAACCTGGCAAGCATCTTTCCTTGGTGTAAGTTTTCTTTTTTACTCCAATTTTCTTCCTCAGAGGGAGGGCAACCTGGGCACTCTTGCTCCTTTAGTGGTGCCATCAAGGAAGCACTGCATGTTGCTTCAGTTGTTGCAGGGGGGAGCTAGGATCACTGCTTGTATAGGAACTGGTTGATTGGAGCCAGTTGCAGATCTGATGAAGTAAACCAATAGTCAATAGTACTATCTTTGTAACATGTAAAAGATGTAGTTGATGCACTTGTAGATGACTGTTACCTGCTTGAGACTTGATTATTAGTTGAAGCCGATGTACTTGTAGATGCTGCCTTGATTTTCTTAACACTTGAAGAAGTTGATGCAGATGCAATTGAAGAAGCCTTTCTCTTCCTTTTCTTGGGGACTGCATTATCCACAGCTGAATTTGGTGGATAAACCATGCCAACAAGTTGTTTAGCAACAACAATGCTAGTCTCTATGTTGGCTAAAGCTGCTTTTTTCTTCCTCTTCTTTGGAAGACCCCTGCAAACAACATGAAGCAAAAGTTTCCCAATCTGAAAATGTGATAAAAGACCTTGATGAAACAAGAGAAGATGCAGTTTTTTACCTTTCATTTAACATTGCAGCTATGTCTGTTGGGTCACCATTTTTGCAGGTGTACCAGTGGTGCCCCAACTGGTGACATATAGGGCACTCATGCCTCTTTGTGATCTTCCTGCTACCTCCTTCTAGTGCTCCTTTGTGTCTGTTCTTGCATAAAAAACCCAAGTGTGGCTTTGGGCCACATGGACTTTGTCTGGTATGGATGGGATCACACCTTCATATGCAGTTCTGAACTTGTCAACTTAGTAGCAATCATCTACATAATCCTCTAGCTTTGCTCCTAGAATTGAGGTGATGTAGGCAATAGCATGCCTACAAGGTATTCCAGTCCCTTGCCACACTCTACATACACATGTCCTCTGTCCCAAATTCACCACAAACCTAAATGTAGTTTCACTGCTCCCCTTGGCACATACTTCTACAATTCCATCACTTTCAGTAATGACATCAATGTTTAAGTTGTAGCTATCCTCCCTCAACTTCTTGACAATATGAGGTAGGATCTTCCCTTCAAACTTCTTTGCAACTTTTTTTCCTCATATTCCATTTAATCAACACCTTCTGCCTAAAAGTATCCAACAAATCATCTAGGTGCTTGCCTTTGTCTTTCTTTATCCAGTTTTGAAGGACTCTACCAGGTTGTTTGTTAAATAGTCCACCTTACTACCAAATAGGTACTGGCTTCTAATCCACAACTTCTTGTGATTCTGTAACAGGTACTTCATAGACTCTGGCTTGGCTTTAGCCATTGCACTGTAATGGATGTAAAACTAGTACTGAGACCAAGAATAAGAAGCTGCCCAAAGATGATCATCAAAAACCTTGCCATTGTATCTCTTCTTAAAATTTTGTATAAGATGATACATGCACTCTCTATGTTCTGCTTCTGGAAAAACCTCACTGACCCCATGCATCACTGCCTGACCACAATCTATGCTTATGCATAGACCATTTGGGGTGCCTATTGCTTCTTTTAGCCTCTCCATAAACCATAACCAGTTGTCATTGGTTTCTGAATCTATGACACCTACAACAACAGGATACATCCAGTTGTGCCCATCAACTGCACATGCTACACACAACTGGCCCCTGAACCTACCATAGAAGAAAGTGCTATCTACTGTCAAATAGGGCCTACAACCACCCAAAAAAACATCAACACAAGCCTTCATTGAAAAAAATAGCATGTCGAACCTGAGCTTGTTGTTTATGATATGGTTATCAATCACAACCATTGACCCAGGACTCTCACTCTCTATTTGTGCTTTGAATCTGTACAGGTTGTCAAAGCTCTTGTCCCATGGACCATAAAGCTTGTCCATAGCAAGGTTCTTACCATACTACACTCATGTAGGGCATCTCCACTTTGAAGTGTTCCTTGAGCTTCTTGATCAACTCAGTAGCACCCAATGTACCATCTTCTTTCAACCAGTCAATAAATCTATCACAGACCCAATACTTGCTACAACCGACAGGTGCAGCAGTCCTCTTCTGGCTCTGACATTCATGGATAGCTGGATTCTTCTTAACCTAGCAAAAAAAGACAACATGCAAACATCAATGAAAACACCAAGTTCAATTATGTAACAATGGAAGCACCAAAATGAACTTAGAAGCCTAAATCACCTGAATTGTTTTTTCATCCCTCATGGTTGATGCATGGAGTCTCCAAGGGCACCCTTCATTCCTCCATAGGCAGAATACTCGATACCTTCTTGTATCACTCTTTTGAATGAAATATCGATTCTCTTTTATTGCAGCATGAGTAGCTAAAGCCATCTTAAATTCAAACATGTCTGCATACATGCTTCCAACACACATGGGGGGGGGGTCATTTTTATCATAATCAAGAGGGGCCATGTAGTCAGGCTCATGGTCCTTAACCATTTCATCTGCTGAATCAGGTTCCACTTCAGGCTTAAAATCATCATCATCAGAACTAGCATCACTATTAGTTTCAGATTCATCTGGCTCAGGGCTTGGACACCTTTCAGTTTGGATCTGAATTTCTAAATGTGCTTGGAGATGTGTTTTGGGTGTTGTTGGTTGTTGTGGCATTGGAGGTGGTGGTAGGTCAAGATACAAACCTTCATCATCAACACCCACATGCTCATAATCTGGGTTTGGGTTTGCCAAAATGTCATCATCTGCAGCTGTTGGGCTATGTGGACTAGGAGATGCATTGGAAGGACATGCAATGGCAGGAATGACAATTGAAGGAGTAATGGAAGGAGTGGTAATGGAAGGAGTGGCAATGGAAGGAGTAATTGGTGGTTCAGTAATTGGATCCCAGGAAGGGATGAGAGGAGGTACAGAGGTGGGTTTATAGTAGGCTAAGCTCATCCAACAACACTTAGACGCTTTATTTTTAGCAAACATTTCAACTAAGTCATGGTCATTGGTGAGGGGGATGTTCATCTTTGTATCATGACACCAGTAAAACACACTGACAGCATCCCCATAGAGCCCAGGATACTTATCCACAATACCTTCAACCACATTTTTGTAGTTTGCAACATCAGCATCCACAACTTCACTCACGTCATACCACTTCCCCCCACACATATTTTCAGAAATAATCCGAAACTCTAGATTGTAGCTACTAATTGGGTCCATCCTGCAAATTAACAATAGCAATCACAAAGGGGGGAAACAAGAGAAACTAGAGCAAGCAACAATCCGATCTACACAATCACCAAAACCAAGCAAGTAAAGGAGAAGAGAAACTTACCCTTCTCGAAACCAGGAAGGTTGCTCGACCGCCGCCATATTCGCCGCCATGTTCGCCGTCCACGGTACCTCCATCCACTATCCCATGGCGCCGCCGTCTCCGCCGCAAGCAGGGATGAGATTCTTGTCTCCCCTCAGCCGCCGCAAGCTGCTTCCGTTGCTCAGTCGCCCCACGCCACCGCCAGCAATGACTTCTAGGGTTTGGGTTTCGATGACGATAGAGGAGGAGGGAGCGGACGAGTCGAGAGAGATGAGTCAAAGCGGTCAACACGGCCTTCTCTCACCTCTAATGTCGGCCAAGGGGCAACTGAGGTCATTTTCCCCAGTGGGCCCACTCGTCAGGACACCCAAACGGCTCAACTCAAACAGAAGGCGGACGAAGTGGCGCGAGAGAGAAAAAAGTTTTGAAGTTGGACACAACCGATAGTTTGAATTTTTTAGAGACACTGATGAGTAGACCATCTTTTTTAATGACATACACGTAAAAGTCTCTAGAATATTTCCTTTGTGTCATTCTCTCTCATCATATGCTTCTGTTTTTTTTGCTATATCCAAACGTTCATCAATCTTACAGTTTTCTATGTTTTATTTTCAATCCATCGGATTAAAAAATGTGTAGGATTTAATCCTTTATTCTAAAGGATTATATATGAATATAGAAATGTTATCCTCCAAAATTTATGTGCTTTTACTTTGTTCCAAAGGGAGCTTAAATGACACACGATGGTCTTTCTCCGTCCTTGTGGTACGATTATAAGATATTTGTTTTTTTCTCGATACATTGATTTTATCGTGCCTTTAGATATATTGTATATCTAAGTATATATAGCAAAATATATGTATTGAAAAAAATTAAATATTTTATAATTCGGAACGTAGTATGTTCCAGTGTACGGTCTGTTTGGAATGGACAGATCAATTTCATAGAAAAACCTCGGATTAAGGAAAATTTTCTAGAGGCTAAACGCGGTGTAGAGGTTCAAACTCTAAGAAAAAATTATATACCGGAAGTCTGGAACAAACATGCCAATCCTCAAAATTGGACGGCCTAATAACTGAGAGACTTTTCAGCAAGTACAGCAAAACCGCAAGTCGGAAGAACAGAGAAACCAGAAGTCGGTACTCATTTCTCTCCTCGCTCCCAAATCTCAGTTCTCAGCCATCCCCGTCGTCCTCCGCCATGGTAACCAACCCGCATCTGATTGCCCCCAATACTTTCTTTGATTCTTTCCTGTTCCTCACTTGGTTCGTTCTACTCGCCGGTGCAGATCCGCTTCATCCTGCTGCAGAACCGGCAGGGGAAGACGCGGCTGGGCAAGTACTACGTCCCGCTCGAGGACTCCGAGAAGCACAAGGTCGAGTACGAGGTGAGCCTGCTGGTAGAGATGAAAGATTTGATATTGGTGCCGGATTCTGTCTCCGTCTTTGATTTGGGCGTTGCTGACTCCGTGGGTGTTTCTTGGCTCTTGGTTATGGTGAATCCAGGTGCATCGGCTCGTGGTCAACCGGGATCCCAAGTTCACCAACTTCGTCGAGGTGGGTGGTTCGAGCTATTGGTTTTGATCTCAGGTGTGATTAGGGTATTTTCTCGTTAGATTAGGGATATTGTTTGGAAGAAAGGGATAATTCATAATTGCTATTCTGAGCTACAGGATAAGCTCGGCACTCTAATAAGTTCCTCACTTTTGTGCAGTGGCTGTATGACAGCCATGTGATACACATTGATCATCGATTGAGATGGTCAGATGGATGGTAAAATGAGCGCATTTACTTTTAACACTAATCATCGAGACTTGCTGAGTAATTTAAATTTGGCTGAAGAATCTCCACGTATTAGGTTGCTAACCAGGAACCTCATAGTGGGTATATGCACATGCATGTCTAAACTCTAAAGTTTTACACAATAGATTGTCTCTTCGTAAACTGCGATAGATCCAATAAACCCATGCTTGAATAATGTGTTTCCCTACCTTTCAAACACTTAATTTCATCATCACTAACCTCTGAAATGAATTCTAGTCAGGGTTTCTATTTCATGCCTATCTTGTCTTTCTTTAGTGTGCCCAATTTAACTCTCATGCAGTATGCATAGCTTTTAACTTAGTATAGTACAACCAAATCGAGATTCTGGTCAATTTGCAATCTTCAGTTAGAATCACAAAGTTCATGTTCTTGAACTTGTCAAAAGGCAAGATCAAATCTTTGCTCACTGTTGATTTAGAAGACATGAGTTAGGATGCCGATGTAAGTTAGTGTGTGAATATGTGGGAAGTGGTAATGTTTACTATCCATGAGGACATTACATTTGTACCATTTTTTTGTTGTTGTCATCCTATATCCTCTTGCTGGTCCTTTTTCATTCATACAGGTCCCCGTACAACAGTAAAACCCTATCATTAATGAACTTCCAGAAACTGATGATTAGATATTTAATATGACCATAAAAAAGTCTTCAATTCCACTGTTTGACTGTTTGTTCTAACTCTTGTAACTGATGTGGGATTTCTCTTGCAGTTCCGCACACACAAAGTTATCTACAGGAGATATGCAGGACTTTTTTTCTCTATGTGCGTGGACATCACTGACAATGAATTGGCATACTTGGAATGTATCCATTTGTTTGTCGAGATATTGGACCATTTCTTCAGCAATGTGTGTGAACTTGATTTAGTATTTAACTTCCACAAGGTAACTTCAATGTCTCACTAGGCTAATCTAGCAATCTGCAATACTTTTGATCTTTTCACATCTTGTATTTAAACTTTAAAGAGTAATTTCCATCTAAATATTCTCTTTATTAACATGTTCATTGGTGACCAAATTTGCATATATTGAGGTAGTGCTACTGTATTCTGGCTAAGACTTGAAAAAACCTCTGCTGGCATTGATCTTGTTAACATTTAATCTGTTATGCAGTTTAGATAACTGTACTGAAAAGTTTCATTTGTCAACTGAAAGCTATTTAATATGTTATGGTTAAGTATTCTTTGAGCCCAAAATCATGCATATGTGCTAGTGCCACTGCATTCTGCTAAGATGTTTACTTGTTTGGTGTTACCTGTGTTTGTCATCTGGCACTCGTTAAGATGTAAGATACTTGTGCACAGATGATAAAAGGGGCCATTGGAAAACTGCTAGCATTATAACTTTATAAGATGTTACTCCTGCATACATGACATCACTGAGCTATTTGAACTAGTAACACCTTTTATTTATTTTCCCCTGCTTTCTGGAATTCTGGTACTCTGATTTTGTCATGATTCTTTGAATGTCAATATATAGTACCTTCTGGTTGTCAAATGATATTTTTAAAATGTATTTTCATTGTGGTTTAGAGTTCTAGTGTCTTCAATAAACAATTATCTATGCATTGGGAGGTTGCACGTATGATCACCAAAAGCCATTCTCTATATTGTCAAAACTTTAATTATATTTGCATTAGACACTAGGAAAGAAATTTTAACAACAAGCTATTTAGAACTGAATATTTGTTAATAAACATTAAAGTTCAGTTTTTTGCTACAATCAAGACAAAATGTGACTGCTTTTGCTTTCTCGTTTTTATCTTTCATAAACCATACTAATGTGTCTAACTATTATTTATGAATTTGCATCTTGAACCTTTTGCCTATGTGCTGTAGGTCTACTTGATATTGGATGAGTTCATTCTTGCCGGAGAGCTTCAAGAAATAAGCAAAAGGGTATTGCTTTTCTTATCATAATACAAATTCACTGTCATCCATACGTTTAGGTATTCGTATAAAAAATATTGATGGAAGCCTCCATTGTTTTCCCAGTATAAACCTAATTACCTAATATAAACAGAAAACCAGTTAGTAATTTTATTTAGTAAAAAGTCAGGTGCATTATAGGTGCCACTATGTTTGATAGCGTCACTATAACTTCTTGACCGTAAGAGTTCTAGAATGGTAAAAGTATTTCTTTTGTGCAACTATCCTACCTTAAATGAGATTAACTGAATATATCAGTATTGTCAATCTGCATGGAGTCAAAACTAAATATGATTAACGAAATGGTGTGCTAGCATAGCTTGGTATTCACACTAAGCATTTCTCTGCTTTCCTAAAGTGGGTTTTCGAAATTTGCTACTCGTAGATAATTCTAGGCTAAATATTCCATTTGTTTGCAGTTTCACTATGAATTGACACAAGGGATGCAGGTTTTGTTTCTTTTGGCCTTCTGCGTCGACCTGGAACTCACTCATTTTAATGAACTTTATGGATGGACCCATGCAAGTAGGGAAGCAAATAAACTAAATCAGTAACCTAGAACTAGCAACTGGTGTCACCAGTTGCATCCCTTTTAGGCCCCATTTGACAAGGATGCTGCTCATGGCTAGAGTGTGTGACCCAGAGCCGGTGATGCCACCAAAATCGGCTCCTAGTTTATTTTAAGAAAAGAGATAAAAAAATGGCAGCTTGCTACAGCTCATGAAGGAGCTAGAGCTAAAGCTGAACGGAGCTCCAACAAACGGTGCCAATATTATACATGTGCATAGAATCTTGTTGTGCTTTGTTTCACATGAGATCTTTATGGCAACTTACAGACTTTATACTGGAAAACTTAACATGCTTTTTTTTTGCTTTATTACTTTAAAGTTACGCATATTCATCCTCGTCACTTGTGTCTTTTTCAGGCAATTATAGAGAGGATGGGCGAGCTTGAGAAGCTGGAATAAAAAGAAACAACGGTGTGGTGTACATTAGCATAGGTCTGGAGCTTGTTCTGCCCAATCGACAAGTTACCTCCATATTCTTTTACAATTCTTTGTACCTGTTGTGCATCATCTTTGCTTCACATTATGTTTCCTGAGGTTACCGACGGATTTTGAACTGCATGTGAGGATTTTAATTTCATGTCATAACAAAAGATCCACTGTTTGAAGTGATAAGTGGCCACCTTTTTTGACTCCACTGAATACTGATCATTGTTTACTAACCTGACTAAGAATTTGCTTTTATGTTCATGACGAAGGATCATTGCAACCATTTATGTTTTTAGTGAGTGAGACCTGATATGTATGCTGATTGATGTGTTTGTGACAATTAGTGGATGAATCTCGCTATCTCATATGATGCTGATACGCATGAAATTATTCTTGTGTCGGATGCTTCACTGTTCTGGAAGGTGGGTAATAAAGGGGCTGGACCCTTTGAGTGCCGAAGGCCCTTTAGGCTTTTATGAAGTAAGTAGTAGTAGGCCCAGCTGATCGTGTAATCACATTTCTTTCTCTTTTCTTCTGTGCTTCTTAATGCATTTGTTTCTATTTTTTGTTTGCAACAAAAACTATTAAGTTAACGAGCAGAGTCAGGTGTTGAATGTTACGTACCCTATGGACTGACTAATTTGTACACGTACGTGCACGCGCTGGTTTGTTTATGAACAGATTCTTGGAAGATAATTTATTGGATTACGAAACTTGCAGTTGTATTGTGACATCGGTTTCATTTTCCGAAAAAAATCCAAGAATTTTAAACTTGTCACTGGGAGTATACAGCCAAGCGTATCTTCTTTTCTTTGGAGGATATAGCCAAGCGTATCTGTGCTGTCCGATGTGATGTTTTTTTTATAATTTTTGTTGTACATTTTGGGGGGGCGGGGGGGGGGGGGGTTGTTTGATGCACTCGTATGTACTTTATTCCACGTATATTGACGTGAATTAAAATGAAAATTATCTAAACTATATCACAATTTACTCGAACATATATAGATTAAGGTAGAGTATGGCCAAACAAGGCCCGAGTCTTTTACTGACTCGAACTTTGAAATGGTTCCTAAAACATGTAACATAGTTTTTTTTATAACACATGCAACATAGTTAGAATTGTTTGAAATGTTGACACTAGATTTGAAACCTTTGAAATGTGCTCAACAATTCAATCCCATCATGTACTTGAGGAAGAAAAAAAAGAAACACTTACATTTTTTTATTAAAAATGAACAAAATAACGATGATATACCATTTTGCAGTTATTTATTTATGCTTGTTTGTTTGGTTGAATTAGAGCGGGATTGAAAGGGATCGAGGGAATTTGATTCCTCCATAAGTTAATGTCTACTTTTATCCCTTGCAGGAGCTTTGAGAAAGAGATTAACCAAACAAGGCCATTAACAGTTTAGGTGTGCATAAGAGTTGGTGTATGTACCTCATATTTCTTGAAAATATAGAAGAAAAACTCATGGTTGTCGTATTGCTGCCGGACGGATGTGGATTGTGGAATAATAAAGACAACGGAACGGAGCACTGGCAACTGAACAGGGCCACGTACATACATAACTTGGCACACATATGACAACACTTTGAAGGCAAAGTACACTTATGTTTGTTAATTGTTCCAACTAACCAAATCTAACATCCCTCTCGAATTGAACCAAAGCACACAAATTAAAGAAGCTCCTAACACTAATCCCCAGTTGCATTGGAAGAAAGGTGTCAAGGTATATTTATTTATTTATTAGAGGATGGTGTTAATGTGTCTTGACGCCAAGGAGGATGATCACACACAACAGAACACACCACAAAGGTTTCCAGTTAGTTACCTCCCTTGCAAGTAACACACCAACTAACCATAGCCACATGTATTATGTCTAATATACAAAAGGATGGACTTAAATGGCCATTATATTCCTGTCACACCTTTCTTTAAGATTTTTTTTTTGAAGAATTTTGTGCACGGATTTGCTATGCTTTGGACTTCTGACTTCTGACATGGGACCAGCTTGACAATTTGCATCCACAAATCAAATATCTAACTATCTTAGGATATGTCATATATACATTCCTAACGTGATAAGACATATATCCCTTATTAATATGTACACATATACCACTGCATAAACCACATCTATTTTTATCTACCTTGCAGTAGTCAACACCAAAACAATCTTGTACTCCGTAGTAATTATGTGGATTAGTATCCAAACAAACATTTGATGTGCTTAAACTAACAAAATTAGGCCGCGTGATATTTATCATATGAAAGAGTTGAAATCAGTGATCTGATATCACAGACTGATGAAAGTGGCATCGCACGATGATATTAAGAGAAGCTTTAGAAACGAAAAGGAAAAAAAAAAGAGAAGCCATATGCTGCAGGGGAAAAGAAACAAGGATTGTGACACAACAACAAATTGGGATGATGCACATAACCCCTTTGTGTTTTATGAGATCCTCTGTACAGGGATTTGCAATTGGTCCCAAGTTTAGCCATACACGGCCGGTCCCAAGAATCCGATGCATGCCGACCACATTAATCCGGTGATTACCAATGTTTTTGACATGTCTCTGTCATGTCGTTGCAATCAAAAGATATTGAGGGGTTAAGAAGGGATAAGCGTCCGGGATTATCAGGATCAACAGTGCTGTACAGCCACCCATTCGATACCTTTTGGATGATGATATTAGGAATTTGTTTTTGAAATTTCAGTTGGGCCAATGGAAACTAACATTTTTTTTCAGTACAGATACCTGGGAAATTATTTATTAGTGTAGTCGCATAAAAAGCTTACCAGGGGTTAAAGGTGTAGGATGGCAAAGACACTAGTACAAAAACATTTCTTCTAATGATAACTGACAACATTGTTTTTTAGATTTCTATTAGCTGTTTTATGAATCACCAGTATTAAAGGTCAATAACTATAATGGTGTTTTACCAGTGTTATTTGAGAACAGTCTGTGTAAATATTTTATACTGGTGGCATGCTTACAACAACCATCTGTCGAAATTGTTTTCAGAAATTACAAATCAGGCAAAAAAAATCCAAAATAGACCCACTAGCCAATCCTCTAGGTCACATGGATTCTTTCACAAGTCATATATTTTTCTTCAAACAAAATACACGTCCATGTCGCCACGGGATTGAAATCACAACTTCAAACCTTCCAACTTTTCTTTAGGTCATTGAAAAACTTAAAAAATTAATTTCAAAATCATTAATCTTAAATAGAATTTCTGGTCCTTAAATGAATTAAAATAAAAAAAATACTCAACTACAAAGTCGTATGTCTTTTCGGTTACTACAACTTTGGCTTAGGTCGTTTATTATCCATTCAAACTCATTTAAAAAAACTCAAAAAAGATGAGTTTAAATCATTTCCACTGGCGATGGCGGTAGGTTCCGGAATGAAATCCAGGAATTTACTGTCTCTAGTTAGCGGCGGTGGAACATGAGGGAACATGCTCGTTTGGTTTATGTTTTTCTCTCACAACAAACAAACCAAAAATAACATCAACCCCCTTATCAGCCACCGAAACGATCAGACGAATAAGACGGTACAAAACAAGGGAGTACTCAATTTTTTTTTTGCTTTATCTTCCATATTCTTTTCACCATTTTTTGGGTTTATATGTTTGCCTACCATGTTCATTTCCATTCCACCCTGGAAAACATATAATATAAAAACTAAAAGATAAACCATTTCATTTTCACTTTCTTCCCCAGGTCAATGCATGCATGTCACAAGTTGGCATTTGGCAACAGAAATCCCTGTGGCCGCAGGGCAAACCACGCAACATGTAGGGTACACGTACACATGATTGGCGTTGGCGATGTTGCAGGAGGAAGAAGCTAGATAGGCTCCTCTTTTGAGGCTCTCAGGGCGACAACACGACTCGGATCTCCAAGCTTATGGTACAGTACAGTACAGTGTGAAAGTTCAGTCATCAGGCACTAGTCACTACTAGTATAGATTAGAATTAGGATTTAGGATTAGAATAAAAAACCAGAGAGTCAAATGGTGCGTGCATGCATGCATGTACTCTTGCTTGCTGCATCTCTGACCTCTCTCTCTCAAGCGGGCCACACCTGAGCTGAGCTGATCAGGTGGTCCAGAGCGGGACCAGAGCCATCCATGCATCCAAAGGCGCAGGGTTTTTGTCCGCGATGATCTGGAGTGAGTGATTTTCAAACATCTTTTCATTTTTAATTTTGAACTGTTCTCATTCTTTGTAACGATGTTCGAAGTGTAATTTGGTAAAAAAAAGAGAGCTACCTCTGTTAAAGCATTTCCGGGCAAAAACAGAATCTAGCACGCAGTATTATTATAACTTTCATATAGCAAATAATCCTCACTTGTAATAAATTTATTAATGGTAATAGAACATTTATCAACTTTGGGAACAATGGTAGCAAATTTTCTTCTAACATATCATTTCAAAAATGATTACATATAACATGTTTGGAAATTGAGTGTTTGGTGATAAAAATAATGCACGGAAATTGTTTCTGTGAGCACTATTCTTTATCATACATGACCTGCTTCATATACTCCTTTTTCCCAATCATTTCTCTGTGTCATATATTATATTCTTGTTCATCAGGATATATACCAGCATCAACTAGTACAATTCAAGGAGTTATGTAAAAAAAAAAGACTAAGAAACGAATCAGCACAGGACCAAAAAGCATGGCACCAAAAGGTTACTGGAATTAGATTTTAGCCCAAGAATAAAGCAAACCGCAAGGTATTCAAAGAATAAAGTGATGTGGATATGCAAAGGATCAGATAGATGAGGAGAAACAAAACCGAAAGCAAGAATAACGCAAAATGATTGCAAGCCAAATTCGTGTTGGATTATAAAAAGGGGCGCTAAAGAAGCTAGGATCATCGATGCATCTTTTTTTATATCCTTGAGAGAGAAAGATTGCAGGACGATCGATCCATCCAGCCTTCTAACATCAAGACCGAACATTCTAGCCGATCCAGAGGACATTCAGCTGATAGAAAGATAAAGGAGGGCTAATGTACCTTAAAGATCATTCCTTGTGCACTTTGCATGACGATCGAGCCACTTTATATATTCATCGGAATCACAAGCGATTATGACCCCCTTTTATTTTCTATTCGCCCTCAAAGAGAATCTAATTCTAACAATGATAGGTTCAACAGTGGAGTATTGCCAATTTGGCATCTTACGTGCATGGGCATTTTGATGCACTTGCAAGCTACTGTAGTAGAAAGTGGTAGTAGTTTTCATCTCAGAAATTCACATACTCCCTCCGTATTGAAAATAGAAGACGTTTTAGACAAGGTTTGAGTCAAACATTGAGAATATAAATCATCTATAACTTTGAAATTGTTGAGTTTCTAAATGTAAAAATTATATAAATAGATTTGTCTTGAAAAATATTTTTATAAAAGTATACATATATCACTTTTCTATAAATATTTTTTATAAAAACAAAGGGTCAAAGTTGTGTTTTGGAGACCGTATCGCTGTCCTAAACGTCTTCTATTTCCGATAAAGAGGGAGTAATCCCACCTCTATGTTTGTTATAGATTTCGTGATTACGTAATAAAGGTAAACAAAAATACACGTCTTCCATATGTCCCTTTGGTGTGACTATAGATGGCCAAATGAGTCAGCCAGGCACGACCTAGGTCTACTAACACTAGTACACAGATGTGAATGGAGACGAACATTTTCGTTTAATGGAGCCAGGTAAGAGCAACCGTCTCCGACGCGAGATCTCTAATGGAGGAATAATGAGACGAATGTCTCGTTCGCTTCCGTTATTACCTTAATGGAGGCGGCCGCATCCACTATTTGTTTAATCGATGCGGTCCCAATGATGCCCGCATCCATTGCATTCTTAACGAAGACGAGCTGTTCTTATTTGCCCATTTCTGTTATGTTTTTAGCATTAAAAAAATAGTTTGACGCCCTTTTTTATTTCAATTTGAATTTTAATTATATTTTTGCAAATAAAAAACATGAATAGTAGAAAGGCATATAGAAACACAGAACAAACATATAACATGTTCATTGATGTCGTCCATTGTTCGTGAGCTTACAACATCATTCAAAGGTATATTATTACACAAGCATAAGTTAAATGCTTACCACTTACTCCTACAACACCTCTAGCTATCATTTCTTCATGGAAAATAGGCCAGGCAAGATGTAATCAGTGAGATTCAACCCCCCCCCCCCCTTCTCCAATTTCAATTTCTGATATTAACGTACTTTGGATTAGTAGCTAGGTCACTTTCTGTATAGAAGAACGGTGCTCGCCCTTCATGCGTGGACTTTCTAACAAACTTACAAATGTTAGCGACTTTTTATTTGAATTCTTGGTCGACCTTCTTCTTTTGCCACCAATCTTATGGTTTCTTGAGGTGCCACCAATTGGTACTAAATCTAGAGCACGTCCTCAAATACTCACAAACATAGAAACCACACAGCCTGACCCAATGGGTTGTTTGGCACACTGCAAGATATATAGTACACCATCATTATAGCGGTAAGTAGTAAGTAGTATAGTTGTAAGTAGTAAGTAGTGTAGGAAGTTGTTAACACCATATTTTGGCGCGATCAGATAGATATGAGTAAGGATCAAGGATGGGAAAATGTGTTGCACGCAGGTGGACCCGGAAGGCTGGTTAAGGAAACCGACTCAAAGGAGATGACACGTATCGGCTGTTGAGATACGTTCGGTGTGGCACACCGAGGATTGAGGCCCAAGACATTCGGGTTTCCTTATTTCAGCTAGTGGTCGGCTTTGCGCTAGGGTTATGCTATGTGGTTTATAAATAGCAAAGGTTAGGTAACGAGGCGGACATCCAATCAATCAAACACACAACATAGTCCTTAGTTTCCAGCCTTCGGCCACCCCTAGGAGTAGGAGTAGAGTAGATTTCGGTGAACCTTCAACGGATTGGGCTATATCGACTAGATCGACCTTTGGTTTGCTTGTAAATTTTGCCTTGGTTCAAGTCTCATTTGTACGACTGTATTGTGTAACTCGTGCAATCTTGGTATGAGCTAGTTATCGGTTTGAATCTATTATTCATGGGGTTGCATTGCTTCAATCTCACATGAATCGTGGCTTCAAGCTAGTTATCGACTCTATTAGATTGGCGATCTAATAGATTCGTTAAGTTATCGATATTGTTTGTTATGCTTTGTTTAATCTATTGCTACAATATCATACACAGTCTCATCTAATGAATTGGCATGTGCTTTATTTCTATCTAGATCTATTTGCCTCCATTGCATTCTTTCTTTACATTTAGAGGGGCAATAGATCTAAGATCATATCGGCTAATTCATTAGTTGCGGTTGTCACGTGTTGCGGGTTCGAGACATGGATCCGGTCATTAGATTGATTTGAGTGTGGTTGGATCAGGCTCAACATATGTGATACGACTGCATCTTATGAACCCCAGTGCCATATGTGTTGAGTCATGTCTGTCTAGACTTAGATCCGTCCGGTGTCGGATACATGGATCTTACTCAAGCTTCACGTATCCCATATCGGCTGACATAGCTGACCTGGTTATGCTTCAATCATATGATGTGTGTACTTTGTCGTTCCAATCTGTTAGATCTATTAAGTATACTGGACGTGGCTTGATTTGTCTACTTTTATGGTTGCATGGAAACACCCCAATGCTAGTAGATTGGTCAGGTTATCGGGTTAATTGTCATCATGGCTGCATGGGAATACACCTCTGTTGATGGTTAATCTTTATCCGGTATATTCAATAGGTTTGGTAGTTCGATGACGGTAATGTTGCATGCATCACATCTTTACCTTAATCTCATCGCATGATCGGCTATTTACGTACTTTGCGCTTGATATCTTGTGACAGTCGTCCGTGCATCATTGTTAATTTAATCTTGTTCGGAGTTGACTCTCTAGTCAGTCTCCTATATTCATCGGTTATATGAGAGCCGCACACTCATGGAACTGTCTGGTAACAACCGGCAGGTTCCATAATTTGACATTTCATCTCCTTGTCAATTACAGGTCAAATTGACTGGCACGCTTGGAATCGATCATTGAAGTGGCTTAAGCCGCTTAAGGGGTCCAGGAGATCAAGCTCTGCCGCTGCATGGTCTCCGTAGGCCCTACGCAGTGCTGACGCCAGAAGCCCCATTTTCGGCGTCAACATATTTTGGCACGCCTAGTGGGATCACAATCATCAAAGCATGAGCGACGATCACGTATTCAACGTGACCGAGGAGGTGCTCAACGAAGAACAAAAGCTTTCACTTCAGAGGGCGCTTGACGCCTTCAAAGACAAGTGTCTCCAATCGTTCAACAAAACCAGAGATGGCGCAAGGCAGACTAGGCCTTACCCGTACGTACTCATGTGCGGGGACGAGGATCCACGAGTCAACATTCAACACAGCCTCATGTAGGATACCATCTAGAAGGCCATGTCTGCCATGTTCGCTAGCCATGGCGAACTCCTTGCCAGTTGCCTGCAGAACGCCGTGGCAGGAGCTCTCGGTCTGCAAGGGAGACATCAAGCTTTCTCTATATCGCAAGGTGGGAACCATACTTCAACGAGCAAAGCCTCGGAGGGTCCATTCTCTAGGTCTCCCAGAGTCATCAGCGCACCTACCAGTGGAGGGAGCAACCCGCAAAACGGATCGCAGTAGCCGATGGCAAACCCCGGCGGGGGTGCATCGGCTACACAACACACCCCTTATGGTGCAAGATCGGCTCAGGATTTCGGTGGGTCACCATTCCATGGAAGCGCAATGTATGGCGAGATCCCTCCAGGATATCACCATCACTATGCGAAAGGCGCCCAAGGAGGGCCGGGGTACCAGAACCCTCCTGAGTATCCTGGCGGTCAACAGGATCCCGGGGGCCCAACTCATCCGCATGTGCCACCTCATATCAATCAGCTGATGAGCCAGGTGGCCGATATGGTGCAATGCCAGTTCGGTTTGAAGCCCAAGAACCAGTCCATCGCTTACCGGAAGCCATACCCAGAATGGTACGACCGAACGGATCTGTCATACAGGTATAGGGTGCCTGAATTCACTAAGTTCACTGGGACTGGCCAGGTGTCAACCATGGAGCACATCAGTCAATACCTGGTACAGTTGGGTGAAGTAGCTGAGGACTAGGTGCTCAGGGTTCGGTTCTTCCCTCTGTCCCTGTCAGGCTCGGCCTTCTCCTGGTTTGCTTCCTTGCCATATCAATCCATCACTGGGTGGAAGGACCTGGAGAATAAGTTCCATCAGTACTTTGACTCTGGTAGTATGGAGAAAGGGGTCATGGATCTGGTCGACGTCAAGCAAGGGAACAATGGCCGGGAAGCATCTACCTTCAGAGGTTTAGAGAAGTAAGGAATCAGTGCTACTGACTAACGCTATCTGACGCGGAGGTCGTCAGCATTGCTGTTCGGGGCTTGGTCCCGGCAATCAGAGAGAAGATCATGACGGACTGCTCAAGCCTGTTAGAGCTGGCCAGCAAGATCGCCAACATTGAGGCTAGCTACCGATACCCACGTTACAACGGCAAAACCCAAAGGGCTAGCAGCGTAGAGGTGGTCACAATGGAAGATGTCAACAGAGCCACCAACAGCGACGACGAGTCCAATGAGATCGCCGCCGTAGAGTGGGCCTGGACAAATTCAGAATACATGCCATGGGCGAAAGCTAAGGCCGTCGAAGGAGCAAAGAAATATAGCTTTGACATCACGAAGGCCGACAAGATCTTTGATCATCTGCTCGATAAGGGGAAGATCAAACTAATCAGAGGCTACAAGATCCCTTCGCCGATGAAATCAAGTCCAGGAGGTTCTGCAAATTCCATGGCACGTATACCCATAGCACCAATGACTGCAGGATATTCCGAGACATGATCCAAAAGGCCATCACCTCTGGGAGGATTGGCCCGAAGAAGGCCAAGGGGGCTATGGGTATAGACGACGATCCATTCCCTGCAAATATGGCGGCACTATCTTTTCCGGTGAACACAATCACAACGAGGACGTCCAAGAAAGATGAAGTGGCCGAGGAACGCTAGGAAGGCGAGATGGGACGAAATCTCCCCGCTCGACGATGCCCCACCGTCAGGATCCTGTTGAACAAATGGGGGCGCCAGAAGGAGAAGGAGAGTCAAGAGCTGCTCGAGCAAGAAGAGGACAGGAGGAAAACAAATATCATTGGGATTGTTCTTTCTTTGTGCATTGTTGGAATGCTGGACTCAGGCTTCCTTCCCCAAACAACTGCCTAAAGTGCAGTAGTCAGTACCGAGGGTACCGGCAGTCGAGAGACAACCGCCGATCCGTGCATCATAGGCTGAGCTCCAAAACGGATCGGCGCCAAAAAAATGGAAGACCTCCACAATAGGTCCGAAGAATCAGCCGATGGAGGCACCATTGGCCAAAGGAACGCACTGCAAGAGGGCCAATGGTGTCCTGTAGGATTGACCAAAAGCTAGAAGCGTCGGGTCCAACGCCTAAGGAATGAAGAATTGCAGGGGAAAAAGCCCAAGGTATGGCGGGTCAAGCAAACTGAAGAGAAGGGCAAGATAACGGTGCCCATCTCTGCCATATTTATGCTGCCTGCCGAGTTCAGGCCTGACCATCAGCAAGAGGGATCTGACGATGAAGAAACGGAGGTGGCCATGGCTCAATGGATCTATCAGATAGACAACACTACCTTCAAAAGACCAGAGAAGTATCAACATCTGAAAGCTCTCTACGTGAAAGGGTTCGTGGATGGAAAACCCTTGACTAAGATGTTGGTCGACGGAGGAGAGGCTGTCAATCTCATGCCATACTCCACGTTCAGAAGCTGGGCAAAAAAGTGGAAGATCTGAGCCCTACCAACATGGATCTGACAGATTTCAGTAGCAACACGTCATCCACGAAGGGAGTTACGTGCGTCGAGCTGACCATTGGGAGCAAGAGTATGTTTACCACTTTCTTCGTGGTGGATACCAAGGGCTCGTACAGCTTACTCCTCGGGAGAGATTGGATTCTCGCCAACTACTGCATTCCGTCCACCATGCATCAGAGTCTCATTCACTGGGTCAGAGATATCGTGGAGGTAGTACCGGCCGACTCATCTACCAACATCGCCTACGCGGGACAGGACGGATGGAGCTTCGAGGGCATGGAATGCTTCTCTGGAAAGGTGCACAACGGGGACGTCTTCAGGATGAACGGAGACGGTCGACAGCCGGTTCAGGTGATCGACTCAGAGAGCGTGAATTAATGACACCGCTAGCATGGTGATAAACAACCGATGTACTATCCATCGCCTTTAGCCGAAAAATAGCCTACAGACGGTTGGCAATAGCCGATGTGACACACATCTCCTTTAGAGCAAAAAATAATAAAAGAGACAAAAGGTGTGTGTAAACAATACTAGGTACTTGCATATATCAGATGACCGAACAATACAAGAAGAGGCAGCATGACTAAAAGTTTTGCCGACTAAGTAGTTCAAGACCAGATCCACCTAGGAGTGGATCACGTTCTAATCTAGAGCGAGACGAGCTAGCAGCTCGTCTGCAGGTACCACTCCGGTGACTGCCTTCCCCATCGACTCAAAGCTATCCAGGGTATCAGGAAAAATGTCCCTAGTACGGGCATTAACAAAGCCAGAGGTGATCACTTCATAGAACTCTGTACCGATGACCTCCGCAGCAGCCAAGGCGAAGGAGGCTCCATCGGCGACGGACTGAAAGATCAGCTCCCGTATGCACGGCGGCATGTCATTCAGGCGCTCCTCCAGCATTGATCCCCGAGCATGAAGCAGGCCCGCCACCGTAGCGATAGCAGATGCGAGCTCTGCCAAATGCAGGGAGGTTCAAGCAGCAGAGGAATGAAGTACAAAGCGGTAGTGAAAAATAGCCGAGGCAGATGAGGGGTCTGTAATCGGCTAAGTTAGTCAGATCTGGATCAAGGGACATACCGTCGGCTCTGACCAAAGAATACCCAAGAAGCGCCTTGGCATGGTGAAGAGAATTTTGCGTCATCGCTAGTTCGTCCTCCAAACGAGCACGTTCCCGGCGCTCCTCTAAGAGAAGGCGTTCGAAATGGAAGGTACCCCTCGGGCCACCATCAATCGCCGGCGAGTTGACACTCAGCTCAGTTGCTCTGAGGGGGCCAGAAAAGGAATTGTTAGGGTTTTCTTCTCGGAGCAAACCACACGAAGAAGGAACCGTATGGTTATTTACCTTAGAGGACGATGTTGCGGCGGCTGGGCAAGACTATCGGCGGAACTGAGCGCTGGGGAATGACTGAAATCCGCCATGGATTGGAATGCTACTATAGACAAGGGGGCGGTTGGCGAAGCGACAAAAGAGGTGGGCGCAAGA
Source organism: Microstegium vimineum (assembly GCA_022036555.1). Classification (NCBI taxonomy): domain Eukaryota; kingdom Viridiplantae; phylum Streptophyta; class Magnoliopsida; order Poales; family Poaceae; genus Microstegium; species Microstegium vimineum. The sequence continues at coordinate 11,122,214 of CM039129.1, read as the reverse complement.
CACACTGACTATCATCTCGGAGGAACTCAACCGCTATTTAAACACCAAGCACTGCGATTTGGTGGACTGAAGTAAAGTTCGCCACACTGTGAATCGGCTAAGGACGGTCGATGGAATTCATACACAGACGACCGAATAATTAGTCGGCTACCCAAATGGAAGATACGACCACCAAGTGCAAGATGGGTCAACAATTGCTCGGAGTTGCTACAGTAGCAACGCACAAAGTCACATATTCAAGGCCAGTCTAACAACATCTAGAGCACCTGAACGGGATTGGTCCACCCCAGTCGATACTTGGTTGTCTTCTGCGAAACCTGGTACCTGGCAATGTCTAGATCGGGAGATTCTGCTTCAACAAGGAATGTCTCCTTCAATGGATGGTTATGCAGACAATAGATCCTAGACAAAATGTTCTTCTCGAGCGAAGGCATCAACAGTTTCGAGCTGGAGCAACCACTGATCTCGTTCGGCCCTCAGGTACAATTAATACCATCAATAAATGAAACTGATAAACTGAGCGGTGAATTGGTGGGTCTCATATTGCACCTGATCAGATGAAACAACTTTTGGGGCAGTGACAACTGATAGGTTTTCAGGGAAGTATCCTGAAAATCACAAAATTGGTGGAATAATCCTACCGAAGGATTATTGGCTAAATATTATAGAAGACCTTGGTCAAACGTCGGACATGGTGGCGGAACCAGAGTAAAGGCGTCGAAGGGATATCGGGGGCAAAGCACCACAAAATCATTGTTCAGGGGTGATATCCAGCGAAGTCGTCTTGCCAAGGTAGTCCGACGACATAAATTCAGATCCATGACAGAGTTAAAAGGATACAAAAAGTCGAGCGATAAAAGGATGGATAGCAAGCTGATGAGCATCCAAGCTCGGTTGGAAGAGAACAATCACAGTTTTAGGAATAAAATAAATTTCATCCCAAAACTAGGGGGCCTGTGTTAACACCATATTTTGGCGCGATCAGATAGATACGAGTAAGGATCAAGGACAGGAAAATGTGTTGCACGTAGGTGGACCCGGGAGGCTGGTTAAGAAAACCGACTCGAAGGAGATGAGGCCCAAGACATTCAGGTTTCCTTATTTCGGCTAGCGGCCGGCTTTGCGCTAGGGTTATCTTATGTGGTCTATAAATAGCAAAGGTTAGGTAACGAGGAAGACATCCAATCAATCAAACACACAACATAGTCCTTAGTTTTCAGCCTTTGGCCATCCCTAGGAGTAGGAGTAGAGTAGATTTCGGTGAACCTTCAACGGATTGGGCTACATCGACTAGATCGACCTCCGGTTTGCTTGTAAGTTTAGCCTTGGTTCATGTCTCATTTGTACGGCTGTATTGTGTAACTCGTGCAATCTCGTTATGAGCTAGTTATCGGTTTGAATCTATTGTTCATGGGGCTGCATTGCTTCAATCTCACATGAATCATGACTTCAAGCTAGTTATCGGCTCTATTAGATTGACGATCTAATAGATTCATTAAGTTATCGATATTGTCTGTTATTCTTTGTTTAATCTATTGCTACAATATTATGCCTAATCTCATCTAATGAATTGGCATGTGCTTTATTTCTATCTAGATCTATTTGCCTCCATTGCATTCTTTCTTTACATTTAGAGGGGCAATAGATCTAAGATCATATCGGCTAATTCATTAGTTGCGGTTGTCACGTGTCGTGGGTTCGAGACATGGATCCGACCATTAGATTGATTTGAGTGTGGTTGCATCTAGCTCAACATATGTGATACGACTGCATCTTACGAACTCCAATGTCATGTGTTGAGTCATGTCTGACCAGACGTAGATCCGTCTGGTGTCGGATACATGAATCTTGTTCAAGCTTCACGGATCCCATATCTGCTGATATAGCTGATCTGGATATGCTTGCATCATACGATGTGTGTACTTGGTCGTTCGTATCTGTTAGATCTATTAAGTATCTTGGACGTGGCTTGATTTGTCTACTTTTATGGCTGCATGGAAACACCCCAATGCTAGTAGATTGGTCAGGTTATCGGGTTAATTGTCATCATGGTTGCATGGGAACAGACCTCTTTTGATGGTTAATCTTTATCCGGTATATTCAGTAGGTTTGGTAGTTCGATGACGGTAATATTGCATGCATCGCATATTTACCTTAATCTCATCGCATGATCGGCTATTTACCTACTTTGCGCTTGATATCTTGTGACAGCCTGAGAGTCTCCCATGTGTTTTGGTTTTGAGTAATTGATCAAACCCACTTAAGTGCTAACCTTGGATCTCTAAGTGTGAATCATGACATAGGTTGGTACATGCCATGTGATGGAGCAAGGTGGATCAAGTGAGGATTGCACAAGCTCTAGCATCGCGATGAAGATGGAAAAGAAAATGGTGTCAAGGCAAAGGTGATATAGGACATATTTTCGGTTTGGTGATCAAGACATCATAGAGGATGTGATCACATTTAGGATATATAGCCGTACTATCAAGGAGGGAGCTCTTAAGTATGATTACGGTTATCATGTGCCACTAGGTTCATATGCATTGCATTAAAATCAATTGAACCAAGTGAGACACCAACTTGATCCAAGATAATTGTGAACTAAAAGCTAACACACGTGCACAAGTGTTGGGATCACTTAGTGTTGGCTCTTGGAAGCTTGGAGAAGTTGGAGAAGTGTTTGGCAGCTCAACAGAGCATCGGACAGAGGTCCGGACGCAGGGTGGGTGGCCAGTCCGGACCATCGGAGATGGGTCCGGAGGTAGACCCTAGCCCGGCTGTGCAGAGGAGAGGGACCCGGACGCTGTTTTCCGTCCGGACGCAGGATCCGGACGCGCGCGTCCGGAGTGCCTGCACTCTCTGTTGGCTCTGTGTAAAAAGAATCGGACGCGTGTGATGGTCCGGTTGGAGGAACCGGACTTGCGTCCGGAGGCGCAAAGGAGTTGTAACAACCCAGAAATTTGACACACAAAAATCACAGCTAAATTTTTTTTGTTAAACCTCATCATGTTTGATGGTTGTTATGCTTGACCTAACACTGGTAGTTAACACCTAACCCTAGATCTTACTTAACTTATGCTAAGTTTATTTCCCGTGCTAGTATGCTTTGCATGATTTGGCTCTTATTTCTCTTACAATGTGTGTCTACATTTACGAATAATTAAAACAACACCTTTGGAAATACATTTACACATATACCTACATGTGTATATATACATACAAGAACATAAGTACATATACATCGATAAATATATATCTAAGCAATTAAATACAAACACCTTGATACACATGTATATGCATACATAAAATACCCATACAAATACTAGAAGGAATAAATACAAAAGAAATAGAATAGAAAAGGGGAAAAGGATTCAGATCAAATCGGCCCAGCACCCCCTCACCCGCTCGGCCGCATGGGCCATCTCCACGTGCTCACCCCGGCCCACGCGCGTGCGCCAGCCCAGCAGCACGCATGGATGCTCGCTCGTGCAGCCGCGTCTCTGCCCGCTCCTTCACGCTGACAGGCGGGCCCCAGCCCCCTACCTTTCTTCTTCTTCCACCCCACGCCATGCCGTTTGCGGACAGACGCCGCTCCACGGGCGCTGGCAAGCGCCTGCCGCCTGACGACGGCGCCAGCCGCGTGACCCCTCCCCCACGGCGCCCTGGACCAGTTTTTGCGACCTGCTTCACCCGCTAGTGAGAGTTGTCTTCTTTTCTCCCTCTGGTTATGATATGTTCCGGCAGTGTGCTCTGATGGAGCAGTGTGCCGCTGAGACGGGCTCGAGAGGGAGTTGGGCCCTTCGAATGAGTGTGAGGTGTGGTGTGATGTGTGTGATGGGAATGGAATGGATGGGTGGATTGTGGATTTGGACAACTATACAATGACTTATACTACTAGTTTAATAATGAATCTTGCATAGGAAGCCAATAGCCAAAGATAAGTCTTTTGTTATACCCTACATGCATCCAATACCACAAATATGCATTAGGGTGGGATAATGTGGCCAGTACAAATCGTACTGATAGATATTTGGCAGGTGAGGATCTGGACTTTGACTTCGATGGGAACAATGAGGAGGACTAGGTGTCTCGTGTCTAGCCTTAGGCTTGGAGAGGATCCTGGTGCTTCTGCGTTGCTACTTTGATTTATGTTGCAGTGTGATTCCGCCAAATGTGGCGTTGTAATAGACTTAAGTAAACCCTTCTATTTGAACTCTTGTAATCGAAGTATGGTAATGGTAGCAACTGAAATTTGGGTGATATTGTGGATTGCTCCTGCAATGTGTTTTATTACACTGCGAATCTGTGGATTTCCCTTCGTGGAAATCGAGGTCGTTTCAGGAGTTGTGCGAGCTCTCGGGTGCTCTCGGGCGCTCAGGGAAATATTTCCGGACGCCGGGAATAGGGAGTCCGGACCCTGTGAACAGGATTGTCCGGAGGCTCGTGGCGTGCGGTTGCGCGCGCGGGAAGAAGCAAGTTCAAACCGCGGCTTGACCGGACGCACGCGTGATGGTCCGGACGGCGCTTGGCGTGGCGTCCGAAGTCAGCGACCGGAGCCTAGAACTAAGCCGTTGGCTCTCTGCTGGAGAAGGGTCCGGACGCAGTTGTTGGTCCGGACCCCCTGTGAAAAGTGCGCTCGGAGGTCACGCAGAGGCTCAGTTTTGAGGGCAAAATGGCTATTTGTTGTGTGAGGGATATATAAGTGATATGGCCGGCCCTTTGGGGCATCTCTTGCACTCCTACATCACTCACACATTTGTGCTTGCTTGAGAAGCTTCCATCACTGATCCTTTAAACATATTTGATACATTCTATAGAGATTGAGTGAATCCAAGTGCATTGCTCTTTGATTGCATACTACTAGTGGCACTTGGTGATCGTCGTCATCGTGGAGCTCTTGTTATTCTTGGAGGTTTCCACCTCCTAGACGGCTTGGTGTGATGAGTATCGTTGAGCGGAGGAAGGTGATTGTCTCCGGCTCCGATCGGTGGATTGTGAGGGGTCCTTGAACCTACCACGCGGGAGTTCGCGAAAGGTGTCTCTAGTGGATTGCTCGTAACTTGGGGATCCCCATCTTGTGTTGGTTGTGCGGTACCCGGTGACGGGTTTGGCTTGGATTGCCAATTAGCGTGTGAACCTCCAAGTGGGTGCATCGCTACAACAGGGACTAGCTTGTTGGCAAACAAGTGATCCTTGGAGAAAAATCTTGTGTCACATTGTCTCTCTCCGAGGATTTCTATTGTGATTGATTGGTTATCTCTTTGCTACTCTCCACGTCGGTATAATCTTCCTATCTCTAGCTTTGCATTACATTCTTTCATTCTTGCAAATTAGAGTAGCTCTCTAGCTTTTGTAGCTTTGTTAGAGCTTTCTAGGTTGCTAGCTAGTTGTGTGATATATTAGTTATCTTGCTAGTGACTAGAATTGGTAGGTGGCTTGCCAACCCTTAGAGCTAGTGCAAACTTGCTTACGCCGTATTTTATTCTAACAAGTTTGCTAAGTGTTGTTGTAGAAATTTTAATTAGGCTATTCACCCCCCTCTAGCCATTCCTAGACCTTTCAAGTGGTATCGGAGCTAGTACACCGTACTCAAAGTCTTAACAACCCACGGTGTTAAAATGGCTCAAATCAACAACACCAAGAGGGCACCTAAGTTTGATGGCAACAATTATAGCTATTGGAAGGCCTTGATGACCACCTATCTAAAATCAATCAACCGGAAGATATGGTTGGTGGTCGACAAGAAGTTTATGTGGTTAATGAAGCGGCACCCACCCCGGCCGAAGAGGAGAAGCTCCAAAACAATGACATTGCTTTGAGTGATATTCATGAAGCAATCTCAAGAGAAGTGTTTGAGCAAATCAAGAATTTGGAGAGTGCTCATGAGGCATGGAAGAATCTAGAAGATTCTTATGAAGGGACTCAATCCATGAAGGGAGCAAAGGCCTACATCTTGAAGGATAAGTTTGCAAGCTTCAAGATGAAGGAAGATGAAAATGTGCCGGAGATGTTCAATAGGCTTGAGGTGCTTGTCAATGACCTCAAGGCACTTGGAGAGAAAGTGGAAGACAAGGATTTCTCATTCAAATTTTTGAGGAACCTTCCCTCAAGATTTGAGATGCTTGTCACTCTATTGGTGAGGAGTGGATTGGACACAATGACACCAAACCAAGTTCTTGGTGAGGTGATTACCGATGACACCTTTAGAGAAGACAAAGACAAGATTAGAGAGAACAAGGAAAAGAAGGATGACAAGAAAGATGAGAAGAAGAAGAGTGTGGCATTTAAAGCCACATCATCATCAAAGGGCAAAGCAAAGTGTGATGAAGCAAGCAATGATGAATGCTCTAGCAATGATGATGAAGATGATGAAGAAGAGATGGCCCTCTTTGTCAAAACATTTGGCAAGTTCATGAAGAAGAAGGGCTATAGAGCTATAAGGAAGAAGAACTCCTTTAAGAGCAAGAACAATGACAAGAGGTGTTTCAAGTGCAATAGCAAGGATCACTTCATTTCGGATTGCCCTCATCATAGTGATGATGAAGAAAGAAAAGAAAGAGAGAAATATGTTTCTCAAGAAGAGCAAGAAGGGAGGCTCATATGTTGTCACTTGGGATAGTGATTCAAGGGAGGCTCATTTTGCCATGAAGCTTGACAAAGCTCACTCTAAGCTTGAAAAAGACCACTCTAAGCTTGAAAAGGCTCATTCACTTCTTGTTGAGCAAAATGAGAAAGAGCATGTTCAAACAAGTAACATGGGAATAACTTGTGATATAATCAATGAATCATTCTATGAACCCATCATCATCACCCCAACTAACCCTTCTTGTAGCACTTCTAACTCTACCTCTTCTACTAGTGATGTTGTCACTTATGATGCTTCACTAATGGTTGAGAATGAGACCATTAAGAAGGAGGTTGGTAAGCTCACTCTAGAATTAGGCAATGCCTATGGTGGAGACGCCCGCTTGCTTAAGTGCTTGGGTAGTCAAAGGTTCTCTCTTTGCAAAGAGCGACTTGGCTATACCCCCAAGAGAGGCAAGGCGGCCTTTGCAACTCCAAAGCCTCGCTTTGTGAAGAGCAATGATCGGTTTTGCTCTAGTTGCAAGCAAGTAGGGCATGATGAGCAACATTGCAAACTAAATCTAAGAAAGATAAAATTTACACATGCATCTATTCGCTTTGATTCTAGTTATATGCTTACCAAGGGCAAGAAAGGTGTGGTTGCTAAGTACATGGGTACACCCAATGAGAGCTCAAAGAAGAAAGCTATTTGGGTACCGAAGTCCTTAGTCACTAACTTTGGAGGACCCAAGCAGGTATGGGTACCTAAGAAGAATTGAATTGTTTTGTAGGTCAATTATAAAGTCGGAGGGAAGCATTGGGTGCTTGATAGTGGGTGCACTCAACATATGACCGGAGATTCAAGAATGTTCAACTCTATCAAGCAAAATGATTGTGATGGGATTGAATCTATCACATTTGGTGACAATGCAAAGGCAAAGTCAAAGGGCTTAGTAAGATTGCTATATCCAATAACATGAGCATATCAAATGTGTTGCTAGTATAGAGCTTGAACTTCAACTTGCTATCCGTAGCTCAACTTTGTGATCTTGGTTTTAAATGCATCTTTGGAGTTGATGATGTATAGATTATAAGTGTAGATGACTCTAAATTGATATTCAAAGGATTTAGATATGAGAATCTATACTTAGTTGATTTCAATGCCAAAGAAACTCAATTGTAAACTTGCTTGCTATCCAAATCTAGCATGGGTTGGTTATGGCATAGAAGGCTTGGTCATGTTGGAATGAAACAATTGAACAAACTAGTCAAGCATGATCTAGTTAGAGGCTTGAAAGATGTGGTCTTTGAGAAAGATAAGCTTTGTAGCTCTTGTCAAGACGACAAACAAGTTGGAAACACTCACCCCAAGTAAGAGCATGATGAGTACTTGCAAACCTCTTGAGCTTTTGCATATGGACTTGTTTGGACCAACCGCCTACACTAGCATTGGAGGAAACAAATATGGCTTTGTGATAGTTGATGATTTCACTAGATATACATGGGTATTCTTCTTGAGTGACAAGAGTGAAACATTTGATACATTCAAAGTCTTTGTCAAGAGATGCCAAAATGAATTTGAAACAACTATCAAGAGAGTAAGAAGTGACAATGGTAGTGAGTTCAAGAACACAAGAGTTGATGAGCTTTGTGATGAATATGGAATCAAACATCAATTCTCGGCCAAGTATACAACTCAATAAAATGGGCTTGTTGAGAGGAAGAATAGGACACTCATTGATATGGCAAGATCTATGCTTAGTGAATACAATGTGAGTGATTCTTTTTGGGCCGAAGCTATCAACACGGCTTGCTATTATAGCAACCGACTCTATTGTCACAAGATGCTTGAGAAGACACCTTATGAGCTATTGAATGGAAGAAAGTCAAATATTGCATACTTTAGAGTATTTGTATGCAAATGCTATATCTTGAAGAAAGGTGCAAGATTGAGCAAATTTGAGAAGAAATGTGATGAAGGATTCCTACTTAGCTACTCAACTACAAGCAAAGCTTTTAGAGTATGGAATCTTACTCATGGCATAGTTGAGGAGGTACATGATGTGGAGTTTGATGAAACAAATGGATCTCAAGATGAGAATGCCAACCATGATGATGTGAGAGGTGAACCATTGGCCAATGCAATGAAGAATATGGATATTGGGGACATTAGGCCGAAGCAAGTGGATGATGAGCAAGATATTGAAGATCAAGTGAATCCTTCATCCAACATGCAACTAAATGAAAATAAAGCTAGTTCATCTTCTCCCACTCAAGATCAATAAGCTAGTTCATCTACTCTATCCAATGATCAACCAAGTACAAGCAATCAACTTCCAACACTCCAACCTACATCTATTGCAAGAGATCATCCTATAGATCATATTATTGGAGATATCACTAGTGGTGTACAAACAAGATCAAGATTGGATTCATTTTGTGAACACTATTCTTTTGTATCATCTATTGAGCCAACCAAGATTGAAGAGGCTTTGCAAGATATTGATTGGGTGAATGTTATGCATGAAGAGCTCAACAACTTCACAAGAAATCAAGTTTGGGAGCTAGTCGAGAGACCAAAGAACCACAATATTATTGGCACTAGATGGGTCTTTTGCAACAAGCAAGATCAAGATGGAATAGTGGTGAGAAACAAAGCAAGACTAGTTGCACAAGGTTACACTCAAGTAGAGGGTCTTGACTCTGGGGAAACATATGCACCGGTGGCAAGGCTAGAAGCAATAAGGATTCTATTGGCTTATGCTTGTGCTCACAACATCAAGCTCTATTAAATGGATGTGAAGAGTGCATTTCTCAATGGGTACATCAATTAATTGGTATTCGTTGAGCAACCACCCCGTTGTGAAGATGACAAGAAACCCAACCATGTGTACAAGCTAAGGAAGGCATTATATGGCTTGAAGCAAGCTCCAAGTGCATGGTATGAGAGGTTGAGAGATTTCCTCCTCTCTAAGGGATTCATTATGGGAAAGGTTGATACTACCCTATTCACCAAGAAGATTGGAAATGACTTGTTTGTGTTGCAAATCTATGTGGATGACATTATCTTCGGGTCAACCAATCAAGAGTTTTGTGAAGAGTTTGGCATCATGATGGCCAAATAGTTTGAGATGTCTACGCTTGGAGAGCTTAGTTACTTCCTTGGTCTTCAAGTCAAACAATTGAAGAATGGGACTTTTGTTAGTCAAGGAAAGTACATCAAAGACATGCTCAAGAAGTTCAATCTAGATGAAGCAAAGTCTATTAGTACACCCATGGGAACAAATGGAAATTTGGATGGTGATGCTAGTGGCAACATGATAGATCAAAAGCTATATAGATCAATGATTGGTAGCTTGCTCTATGTAACCGCATCAAGACCGGATGTCATGTTTAGTGTATGCATGTGTGCAAGGTTTCAATCATCTCCTAGAGAGAGTCATTTGAAAGCCACAAAGAGGATATTGAGATATTTGAAGCATACACCTAATGTTGGGTTGTGGTATCCTAAAGGATTAAACTTTGAGTTACTTGGACACTCCGACTCGGACTATGCGGGTTACAAGATAGAAAGGAAAAGCACATCGGACACTTGTCAATTGCTTGGAAGATCACTAGTCTCATGGTCATCAAAGAAGCAAAATAGTGTGGCACTCTCTACTGCCGAAGCCGAGTATATTAGTGCGGGGAGTTGTTGTGCACAAATACATTGGATGAGAGCTACTTTGAATGACTTTGGAGTCAAATTCAAGCAAGTACCTTTGCTATGTGACAATGAAAGTGCAATCAAGCTCACCAACAATCCGGTTCAACACTCAAGAACAAAGCATATTGATGTCCACCACCATTTCATTAGAGATCATCAATTGAAAGGGGACATTTCTATCACTAGTGTTGGCACCGAAGATCAATTGGCCGATATCTTTACCAAGCCACTAGATGAAAATAGGTTTTGCAAGTTAAGGAATGAGTTGAACATACTTGATTTCTCCAACATGAGTTGATGCACCCCCCCTTATATGACATGCCTCTACTCCAACAATACAAGGTAAAAGTTGATTTGAGAGCATTCATGCATACCTTGTTAGGACTTGTGTAGAGCATCTAGTCATCACTCATGCTTCTAGGCTCATTCATGAAAACTAAAATGTCTTTGATGCTTATATGGTACCACTATTGCTTCTATGAGTTGATATGATCTAGTGGTGGCATATGACATGTTGATGTGCTTGCAATCCTAGTGTTTGATCTATGACTATGAATCTAAAATGTTTAATTCAACATGGTCAAGATAACCATCTTAGCATGTGTGAAGAAGCTTGTCCATGGTTTAAACCGAGTTAAATTTTTTGGACAAGTGGTCTAGATCAAGCCAAATTTGAAAACAATCTTTTACCCTATCTCACTCTAAGGGGAAGCTAAAACTTGTATATCTATAATTGGTCCCACCTTTTTGTGTCAATTGGATGACTAAGGGGGGGGATTATGAAAAGACATGAACAAGGGGGAGAAACATGATAAATAGGGGAGAAATAAGAAAATGGAGAAAATGAAAAATCTTTTTGAAATGAGAACATACAAATAGGGGGAGCAAGCTCATGAACACCTTGTTGCATTTGAACGCTTGCATCCTCATATGTATTGTTGCACAAGTACTTAAAATCATATATTCATGCTTGTGTGGTGATTTCTAGTGATCCAAAATGAATGATGATTGATCAACTAGCATGCATAGGTTGATTAGCTTTGACCCTTGTAGTTTCAAGTAATCTCTAGAAACCTTGCTCTTAATGTTGATCTCACGAGGGTATCTAGTTGTTGTTTCAAGTGGTGTCTAGCTAATCATGGTGCTAAGGGTGATTCTAATTTCCGCACTCCGATGGTATCACGCTTCAAAGGTATACTCTTATACCTTAGCATCATTTGGTAGCTATTTCCTCTCCCACAATGACTATCTATACATATGTGCAAAACTTGAACCAAACTCATGAAGCACATATGTAGGGGGAGCTAATAACTACCAAAACCAAAATTGAGTAACTTGTCCAAATCTCTAAATCTTTGATTAAAATTCTTGGACAAGCAACTCAAGATCAAAATGATTATATTTCATATCTTTTTGGAAGGGTTGTCATCAATTACCAAAAAGGAGAAGATTGAGAGTCTCCCATGTGTTTTGGTTTTGAGTAATTGATGAAACCCACTTAAGTGCTAACCTTGGATCTCTAAGTGTGAATCATGACATAGGTTGGTACATGCCATGTGATGGAGCAAGGTGGATCAAGTGAGGATGGCACAAGCTCTAGCATGGTGATGAAGATGGAAAGGAAAATGGTGTCAAGGCAAAGGTGATATAGGACACATTTTCGGTTTGGTGATCAAGACATCACAGAGGATGTGATCACATTTAAGATAGATAGTCGTACTATCAAGGAGGGAGCTCTTAAGTATGATTGCGGTTATCATGTGCCACTAGGTTCATATGCATTGCATTAAAATCAATTGAACCAAGTGAGACACCAACTTGATCCAAGATAATTGTGAACTAAAAGCTAACACACGTGCACAAGTGTTGGGATCACTTAGTGTTGGCTCTTGGAAGCTTGGAGAAGTTGGAGAAGTGTTTGGCAGCTCAACAGAGCATCGGACAGAGGTCCGGACGCAGGGTGGGTGGCCAGTCCGGACCATCGGAGATGGGTCCGGAGGCATACCCTAGCCCGGCTGTGCAGAGGAGAGGGATCCAGACGCTGTTTGCCGTCCGGACGCAGGATCCGGACGCGCGTCCGGAGTGCCTGCACTCTCTGTTGGCTCTGTGTAAAAAGAACCGGACGCGTGTGATGGTCCGGTTGGAGGAACCGGACGCGCATCCGGAAGCGCAAAGGAGCTGTGCGAGCTCTTGGGCGCTCGGGAAAATATTTCTGGACGCCGGGAATAGCGAGTCCGGACCTTGTGAACAGGATCGTCCGGAGGCTCGTGGCGTGCGGTTGCGCGCGCGGGAAGAAGCAAGTTCAAACGGGGCTTGACCGGATGCACGCGTGATGGTCCGGACGGCGCTTGGCGTGCATCCGGAGTCAGCGACCGGAGCCTGGAACCGAGCCGTTGGCTCTCTGCTGGAGAAGGGTCCGTACGCAGTTGTTGGTCCGGACCCCCTGTGAAAAGCGCGTCCGGAGGTCGCGCAGAGGCTCAGTTTTGAGGGAAAAATGGCTAGTTGTTGTGTGAGGGCTATATAAGTGATATGGCCGGTCCTTTGGGGCATCTCTTGCACTCCTACATCACTCACACATTTGTGCTTGCTTGAGAAGCTTCCACCACTCATCCTCTAAACATATTTGACATATTCTAGAGAGATTGAGTGAATCCAAGTGCATTGCTCTTTGATTGCATACTAGTGGCACTTGGTGATCATCGTCATCGCGGAGCTCTTGTTATTCTTGGAGGTTGCCACCTCCTAGACGGCTTGGTGCGACGAGGATCGTTGAGCGGTGGAAGGTGATTGTCTCCAGCTCCGATCGGTGGATTGTGAGGGGTCCTTGAACCTACCCTGCGGGAGTTCGCGAAAGGTATCTCTAGTAGATTGTTCGTAGCTTAGGGATCCCCATCTTGTGTTGGTTGTGCGGCACCCGGTGACGGGTTTGGCTTGGATTGCCAATTAGCGCGTGAACTTCCAAGTGGGTGCATCGCTACAACGGGGACTAGCTTGTTGGCAAACAAGTAAACCTCGGAGAAAAATCTTGTGTCACATTGTCTCTCTTTCCGCGGATTTCTATTGTGATTGATTGGTTATCTCTTTGCTACTCTCCACGTCGGTATAATCTTCCTATCTCTAGCTTTGCATTACATTCTTTCATTCTTGCAAATTAGAGTAGCTCTCTAGCTTGTGTAGCTTTGTTAGAGCTTTCTAGGTTGCTAGCTAGTTGTGTGATATATTAGTTATCTTGCTAGTGACTAGAATTGGTAGGTGGCTTGCCAACCCTTAGAGCTAGTGCAAACTTGCTTATGCCGTATTTTATTCTAACAAGTTTGCTAAGTGTTGTTGTAGAAATTTTAATTAGGCTATTCACCCCCCTCTAGACATTCCTAGACCTTTCACAGCCGTCCGTGCATCATTGTTATATTTAATCCTGTTTGGAGTTGACTCTCTAGTCAGTCTCCTATATTCATTGGCTATATGAGAGCCGCACACTCATAGAACTGTCTAGCAACAACCGGCATGTTCCATAATTTTACGTTTCATCTCCTTGTTAATTACAGGTCAAATGGACTGGCACGCCTGGATTCGATCATCGAAGTGGCTTAAGCTGCTTAAGGGGTCCAGGAGATCAAGCTTTGCTGCTGCACGGTCTCCGCAGGCCCTACGTAGTGCTGACGCCAGAAGACCCATTTTTGGCGTCAACAGAAGTAAAAAATTTCATATACTTACCAGGAAGTCATGTCTGAGTTTCAATTTTGTGTCGTACTTCCTCTTTTTCTCCTTCGATCTGCGATCGTTAGCACTCGTGATCTTGCACATACGTCTTAAAAGCGTTGTATGAAAAGTCGTAGTGTCAGTGACAATTAATTTGAACATGTTTGTTAACTGTAAATGAGTAGGTACAATTACTTAATATCTCAAACATCCCTCAAATTCCTTGTAGCCTTCTTTGTTTGTATCCCGAAGAGTCAAATACGCAGTCCTTTTCATCTTGAGGATATATTATGAAAGTAATCCAGTGGCCCATGATACCTTTGCTATACCATTCACACAATATAGAATTGACATGCTCAAATATGACAAGTCATGATCCCATGAGCTACACACACACACAGATATATATATATATATATATATATATATATATATATATATATATATATATATATATATATATATATATATCAACTTATCAACTTACCCAAACTGGTGGGTAGCCAAGATACACTCATTTCCCTTGATCTGCTTCATGGCGTGAAACAAGCATGTACATTGACTTCCGGTACGTATATTCGATTTTCATAGCTTTTCGGTATTGCTTCCTCTCCTCCTCGTTCAACTTCACTAGGTTCTCACTATGGGCGGGTAAATCATAACCCATAATAGATCTCTCAGTAATTAAATATGGATTGAGATAGATAAACCTATGTGAGCTACCGTTATCTAGAAATCAGGGGACATTCACAAGTAAACCTAGCCTAGGAACCACGCCTACACTACGAATTACTACTTTAATCAAGAGTCCATCAAGATCAAAGCACTCAAGAAGAGTTGCAAACATAAAGAACAATAAGGATAATATTGCTTACTTGAACCAGAAGTCGACTACCAGGGTATCTTAGAATACAGATCCTGGGCGAGAGGATCTAATCCCAAAGAATACAACGATGAAGAAGCACTGATAGGCGAGAAATCCTCCAGAACTACACTCTCCAACTCTATATCTCTAATCTCTAAGTAGAGCTAGATCTACCGTTATCTAGTCTCTCTTGATTGCTAGCCTAGATCTACTAGATAGGAGTTAGGGCTTCATGCTCTTGATCTTCTGATCTGGCTTGGCTCCAGGGGGTACAGGTCCCTATTTATAGTTCGGTGGGATGCACGAGACCGTAGGATCAAACCAACTTAACATAGGGCTGAGATGACTCCTCTAAGGCGGTGCAGGAAGCTTCTAGAAGGCGGTGGCAAGCGGGCCCAGGGGGTGCCGCCTGGCCATAGGTGGGGTCGGCCGGCCTCACAAGTCGGCCTCTCGGGCCCCACTTCCTTTGGGTGCCTTCTGGGTGCTTCCTGAGTCCGATGGAAACTATTTCTCCACAGATTTATTCCTATATTTATTCTGATTTTCTTTCTTTTATATGCTTTTCTGGAATAGTCCCTAGAAAATAATGGAACACCAAAACTCATGGAAATTGTTAGATAACCCCCTATATTTCTATTATTTTCATGTGATTGATCCATTTATTATGTTTATAATTGTATAAAAAGTTGAAAGATAGAGTAATCAAATCAGGCACTATGTCTCAAACTCTTTACTCTACCAAAATTCTAGGTTTTCTAATATTTTCAAAATAAAACTCAGAGCTTAATTGTATGACACCCTCAAGTCTCTTATGTATGTGGTATTTGTGGATCTCACTGAGGAATTAATGTCATGCCCTCCTATACTAGTAAATATAGTGGAGTTCAATAGGAATGGCTTAACAAGGTTTAGCTTACTTACTTTGTATATATTGTAAAGTCAAACAATAGATCCACAGAGAGTCAAGTCATACAATCAAGTCAAGATGTGCATGTGTGTGGATATGGTGTATATATGGTGGTGATGATGGTAATGGTAAAAACCTAATTCGACTTTGCTCCTTGAAATGAATCTATCTTTTGGAATTTGAAATTTTGAACAACATGGCTAGAGAGTATGACCTATCTTATTTATTTATTTATTTATTTTTGTGAGAGGTGCGTCGAACACTTGTCCATTTTTAATTCCTCTCTTTCTTCTCTTTTTTTCTTCTCTTTTTTTCGAATAGCTTTTGCATAGCTCATACCTCCATCACCAAGAAAAACTGCTGAGAGATTATAACAAGAACTTTCGATCATTTATTGAACAAAAATGAAATGAATATATTCATTCAATCTTGATTTTTGCAACATTCAAGCTTGGGGGATAACCCGTCGTAAAAACACCTTTTGCCATGTTGCTACATCATCTTATTTGTACCTACCTTTAAGGCATGCTGAAAGCCCATGTTTGGTTTTGGTTAATTGATGAAACCTATGGACTAACCCTATTATTATGTGCATGATCTAGCTAGGGTAAACACCTTAACACATGGAGCTAGAAGGATGACAATGGTGCATTAATCAAGTGCTTCATGAACTAAGGAAAAGAAGAAAGAGAAAAACAAAAATGAGCTCAAGGAAAACGTATATCATAGGGCCGTTTTTGTTTTAGTGATCAAGACACTATAGAGAGTGTGATCACCTTTAGGATAGATAGCCGTACTATCAAGAAGGAAAAAACGTGTTGTGATTGCGGTTATCAAATGCTACTAGGTGTTGTCATTCATGCATGTGCATTAATCAACCTAGTAACATAGCCTTGCTAAAAAGACATAAAATATATGCTAAACATCTGCTCTAAAGGAAGTACCATAAGTGTTTGGCATAATGGAGCAAGGTTGGAAAATAAAGAAACAATTAAGGAGCAAAATAGGGGTGCGTACGATGGCGCCAGACGCTGGCTCTAGGCGTCAGACGCGTCCGACAGATACACTTCAGCCTAGGCACCTTCAGGCAGAGCGAAAGACATGTCCAACGGGTTTGGGAGCTCTTTGTGTGCTCTCTGCTCACGCAACGGACGACTTCGATGGACGCTGAGTCAGAGACAAAAGAGCGTCCGCCGGTTTGAAGAACTCACTGACACAAGCGACGGACGCTGGAGATCGTCCGACGATAAGGCAACAAACGCGTCCGACGCACAGGGGAGCTCTCTAGATGCTCTCTGTGTTGGCGCCGGACGCTGGCGACAGAGCGTCCGACGCAAACTTGAACAGCGTTCGACGCCCCCGACACAGGAATAACGGCTAGTTTTTGAGGGGTGGCTATTTAAGGGCTTGTGGCCGGTTGGAGCTCTCCCTCTCGAATCTTTCACTTGCCATACACTCTTGTGAGCTCTCAAGCACCTCTCCCACTCATATCTTTGATCCTTTGCTCAATTCAAAAGAGATAGAGTGCATCCAAGTGCATTGCTTAGTGATTTGCATCTAGAAGCACTTGGTGATCGTTCTTGCTGCGGATTTCTTGTTATTCTTGGTGTTTGCCAACACCTAGACGACTTGGAGCAAGAAGGAGGAGTCAACACGAGTTGGTGATTGTTCGTGGTTGATCCCGGTGATTGTGAGAGGCTTGTACCCACCTCGGCGGAGCGCCAAAGGGTAACTCTAGTGGATTGCTCGTGTCATTGAGTTACTATCATTTGGGTTGATTCTTGTGGCGCCCAAGTTAGTGGGCTAGGCTTGTCATTGCCTATTAGCCACCGAATCACCATTTGAGTAGTCGACAGAACGGGGACTAGCTTGGTGGCAACCAAGGGAACCTCGGGAGAAAATCATTGTGTCAACCATTGTCTCCCAGCTACTCTTGGTGTTCCTATTGTGATTGGGTATTCTCATTGGTATATCATCTTCACAAGGCATCGGTATAACAATCACCTCTATCCTTGTGTTTACATTCTTTCTTATCTTGTCTAGTTAGCTTGCTAGTTAGTTCCTTTGTTAGTTGTTCTAGCTTGCTTGAGCTAAGTGCCTTAGGTTCTTGCTATTGTGTGTAGGCACTTAGTTAACTATAATTGGTTGGATAGGTGGTTTTGCACCCTTAGTAGAGCTAGAGCAAAAAACTTCGCATTAGTGTTATCTAACCCTTTGCTCTAGTGGTTTGTAGAATTTTTTTATAGGCTATTCACCCCCCCCCTCTAGCCATCTAGGACCTTTCACATGCTCAAACTACTAAATTGCTAATCATGCTCTTTCATCGTCACTTGAGTAAATCTCTATAATACTTTCATGCTACCTTTGTCTGCTATAGTATATGTTAGGTTTTGAAGTATATTCATACACCTTTTAAATTATGCATGGTGCTTAGTTTAAAGGTATATGGATATTACTTGTAAAAGCTTTTTAATTTAAGTGTAGTGCTTAGGTTAAAATGTCCTCCTAAATAAAATTAGATGTGGTGTCTAGGTTGATTTTTGAACTAATAGTATACTAGAGTAGATATTGGATATTTTGTTGGACTAACCCCTGCAGGAAAACTTTCAATATCAAATTGGGGGAGTCCTGAGATGAACTCACACTAGAGATAAAGAGAAATACATGAACTTCAACAACCTTCACAAGGGAGATGCAGCTAATTCATCATGATGAATTCCATGGAGCAAGGAGAATATGAGTGACAAAGAACACAATCTACAATTAAGCCACTCAATCCATGGAAGGGGGTGTCACACCCAATTTCAAGGATGAAATAGGATGCATAACATTATGTGTGCCCAGGAAGCAATCCACACATAAGTCCACAAATTACATAGTACCATCACAGAGTTTAATACATAGCGAACATAGATCCATTACATAAATAAAAAAAACAACAGAAGATACATCTAACTCTCATAGAACTCCATCTCACAGGGAAGGTCAACTGGTTGACCAAGCCTAGAAATCTTCAGGATAGTCCTCATACCCTCCTGCTTCTGTTACCCATCCGGGATTTTTATCCAAATGTTGAAAAGTAAAGCAAGTGTAAGTACTCTTCGTACTCAGCAAGCTAACATGGGGTTATGAAGCTCAAAAAGGACGACACTGGCTTACTGCGTTTAGCATTTTTAGTTTGTCAAGGTTTTATTATTAAGTAACATCAAGTTATGCTTAAGCCCCAAATGATCCCACTTATATCATTGCCAAAGTTAAGAGAAACATAAACATCACCATTTTAGTGGCAATAGGAACATAAACATTGATCAAGTTAATTATAATTAAACCGTCAGTTTTCCGGGCCGCTCGTATCCGTGAGCACGGCTGATATATCAGTTTTTAACACTCTGCAGAGGTTGTGCATCTTTACCCGTGAGTCGTGATGCCCCGAATGCCCGGGTTAATTACTCCCATAAACACTGCCAAGGTGAGTGGGCGGGGTTCACTATGAAACCTTTCATAGTATCTCGTCTAACAAGATTAGGGCCGCTAGGATTGGCAAGGGGCGATAGAGCCCCCCTTCCGAGCAGCATAAAGACCGCAGCCTACGCTCAAACCCGGACAGAGGCCGCACTATAACCAGCTCGGCAAGAGCCTAATGCGCCCTTTCGGGTAACCGCTAACGAGCTAGAAAAGAGCCTATTACTGAGTTAAAGCCATGGCCATGTAGCTCTCACGGTTGCACTGTCAGTCCCAGCTTTTGCCAACAGTGAGTTGTTATAAAAGGTTATGTTCCAATTGTCATAAACAGGTTCACCAATTCATTCAAAGAAATAACATTTGGCAGGGATCAAGTATCATTTCATAAAGCACTAGCCATCTACCCATATGCATAACCCATAGGAGTCAAGGTAAAGGATTTCAATTCTATGGAAATATTCTACAGGTATCAAATTAAACACATGCATATGAAATCATGATTATGGTGAATAGGATAACAAGGTAGGTCCCATGCTATACTTGTCTTGGTTCTCAAACTCCTGCTGGTCAAAGCACTCTTGATCAAAGAAATCTTGGTCACAACCAAACTCCTCACCGTCTGAACTCGATCACGGCATTGCAACAACACACATTCCAATTTGCATACATACAAGCAAACAAAGCTACTATTAGAACAGTACACCAGCAACAGTAAACAGAGATAAAAGATTTATAAAAAGATATTACGCATTGCTTCGAACATTTTAACGCGAATTTCACGAAAATCGGATTTAAGACGCAAAAGATATGAATTAAACTAGTTCTCTAAGAGAATTTTTATTATTTATACTTAACCTCGAAATTTAAATGTTTCAAACAGGACTAACAGATGGTTTAACATGTAGAAAATTTCATTACGAATCTAACGCAATTCGAATCGTTCAAATCGGAGTTAAAAATGTAACTTTTATAAACAAAATAGTGCAATGGCAATTCTGTAAATAATTCAAACCATTTTCGAATTAAACCGAATTTCTATTTTCTCTGAATTAGAAAAGGACGTGGACTGCGGGTTCATTTAGCGAAACTTTAGGGTCTCTTTAACATAAAACCAAGTGAAAGGGTATGTTCTAATCTCGTCGACAGATCGGAGATCGGACGGTTCAGAAAAGATCAGAGGGAGGGAGAGAGAGAGAGGCCAGCCGGCCAAAACAGAGGAGCCGCCGAGCTCCACGGCGGCTGCCATTGCCGGCGGCCTGAAGCTCGCCGGAGTTCACGGCCACGGCGATTCTGGGCATGGTTTCGAAATCCGAGAGCATGGGGAGATAGAGGAGAGCGAGGCGAACGCGATGGCGTACTTGGACGATCGCAAGGAGGAGGGCAGTGGCTGCGCGACGTGGCGCCATGGCCGGCGGCGTGCTGTGCTCACCGCACGGGGTCTAGGGGCCATGATTCGCTGAGCCGAGGGCATGGGGAGGAAAAGGAGAGAGAGGCGAGTGCGGTGATGCACTCGGGCGAACTCTGGGAGGAGAGCAGAGGCGAGCGCGGCGATGCGCCATGGCGGCAGCGCGCTGCTTGCACGGAACATGCCCCAGAGGCCACGAATCGACTAGGCGAGGGCAAAGGGAGTTAGAGGGGATCACCGCAATCTCTGCGGTGGCGCTAAATGAACGTGAAGAGGCCGGGAACGACGAAGTCCACGGAAGCCGAGACCAGCGGCGTACGGTGCACGCGGATGGACTCGCCAGGTCCCCTGATTCACCAAATTGACAGCACAAGAAGGGAGAGGGATACGTTGCGATGCTCACCGAGACGGATTGGAGGCCGGAGACTTCACTGGTCCGGTGGTCGACGTGTTTCGGCGGTCAGCGTCGAGCGTGCACGGCGGACGGCGGCTTCGCGTTCTCTGTTCTGTGGCCACCGACGAGGAACACAAGGGCGGGATTAAGACGATGACGATTGTCGCAAGGGCGCGAATTCGAAACGGAGCTTACCGAGGCGGAATAGAGCTCCGGTGGACCTCTCTGCGACGGCGGCGGTGCTCTGCGTTCGAAAGAGTAGATGGGAGCGAGAGGGAAGGGGCAGGGCGGTGCTCCGCTTTAACGTGCGGGAGAGGGAGTGCGGGACGTGCGGGGCCGTTGCGGCGCCGTGGGCGATTCTCAAGGGCGTGGGAGCGGGGCGACACGGCGGTTGCGGCTTGCGGCACTCCAGCGCGCGTGCTCGCGCGAACAGAGCAGGGTGAGGGAGGTTGGGGATGGCGCCGACAGGTGGGACCCAGTGGCAGCGAGAGAGAGGAAAGGAGATGGGGAGTGGGGCTAACCAGCGGGACCGGCCTGTCAGCAATCGCGAGGGCGCTGGGCCGGCTGGCTGGGCCGCGCAGAGGAAGAGGGGGATGGGGAGTGGGCCTACGGCCTTGCTGGGCTGAAAAGAGGGAGGGAAGGTTTTTTTTTTCTATCTCTTTCTTTTCTTTTTCAAACCCTTTTTCAAATCCGTTTTCAAAATTGAATTTGAATTCATTTTGAAAGTTTCTTTGCACACACAAGCATTACAAAAATATTATGCTGCAGCATGTATGCACATTCATGTTACTAAACTTGGGGTTGATTTTAATTCAATAAATTTTTATTATTTCACTAAATGAAATGCTCACATAATTCATTAGTAAACCATTTTCTACTATTTTAAAAACAAGAAATTTTGTGGGTGTTACAATTCTACCCCCTTAAAAGGAATCTCGTCCTCGAGATTCAGACAAACTTACTCGAACAGCTGTGGATAAGACTTTCGCAGGTCTTCTTCTCTTTCCCAAGTAGTCTCATCTTCCGTGTATCGGTTCCACTGAACCTTGCACATCTTTATAACACGACTCCTGGTAAACCTTTCTGTTGTTTCTAAGATCCTTATTGGGTACTCTTCATATGTGAGATCTTCCTTTATAGAAAGCTCTTCTAGAGGTATCTGCTCCTCAGGTACTCTTAAACACTTCTTCAACTGAGACACATGAAAAACATCATGTACTCCTAACAAATTCTCAGGTAACTCTAACTGATAAGCTACCTCTCCATGTCTCTCGAGAATTTTGAAAGGTCCAACATATCTTGGAGCTAGCTTTCCTTTCATATTGAACCTCTTTACACTTCTCATTGGAGACACTTTCAAATACACATAATCTCCAATCTCGAATGACAGACCCCTCCTGCGGGTGTCTGCGTAGCTCTTTTGGCGGGATTGTGCAACTCTTAAATTATCTCTTATTTTTCTTACTTTCTCTTCTGCATCTCGAAGAACATCCGGTCCAAACACCTGAGTCTCTCCGGTTTGGTTCCAGAATAAAGGAGTTCTGCACTTGCGCCCATACAGAGCCTCATTTGGTGCCATTTTTAGACTATTCTGATAACTGTTGTTGTATGAAAATTCAGCATAGGGCAAACTCTTGTCCCAACTGGCACCATGTTGTAATGCACATGCTCTCAACATATCCTCCAATATTTGGTTTGTCCTTTCTATTTGTCCATCAGTTTGAGGATGATATGCTGTACTGAAAGTCAATTTTGTTCCCAAAGATTCATGTAATTTCTACCAGAACTGTGATGTGAATTGGGTACCTCTATCAGATACAATCTTCTTAGGGACTCCATGTAAGCATACTATCCTTTCCATATATAGCTCCGCTAGTCTTGTGCCTGAGTAGTTAGTCTTCACTGGTAGGAAGTGGGCAACTTTAGTCAAGCGGTTCACGATTACCCAGATCGAATCATATCCTCTCTGTGTACGTGGCAAACCGACAATAAAGTTCATTCCTACTTATTCTCATTTCCACTCAGGTATTTTCATTGGCTGAAGTAAACCGGCAGGTCTTTGGTGTTCTGCCTTCACTCTTTGACACATGTCACATAAGGCTACATATTCTGCTACATCCCTTTTTAACCCATACCACCAATACTTCTCTTTTAGGTCTAGGTACATCTTGGTACTTCCAGGATGTATAGAGTAAGTAGAATCATGCGCTTCTCGAAGTATGGCATCACGAATAGACTTTACTTCGGGAACACATATTCTCTTTCCAAACCACAACGTACCATCATCATCCATCCTGAAACCTGGTGCTTTCCCTAGCACTATATTCTCTGCAATATCTTTCAATCTCTGATCTTCCAACTGACCCTTACGTATCTCTTGTTCTAGAGTGGGTTCTATGGTCATCTCTATGGTATTAATGGTAAATCCCAAGTTGAGATATTCCACATCAGCACGCAATTCAGCAGGCATAAGCTTCATTCTTATTGCATTAGCATAACTCTTCCTGCTCAGTGCATCGGCCACTACATTGGCCTTACCGGGATGGTAATGCACTTCCAACGCATAATCTTTGACCAACTCAAGCCAACGGCGCTGTCTCAGATTTAGATCTGACTGTGTGAAGATATATTTCAAACTTTTATGATCTGTATAGATATCACACTTATGCCCTATTAGATAATGTCTCCATATCTTTAGAGCATATACTACTGCTGACAATTCTAGGTCATGAGTAGGATAATTCAGCTCATGCTTCCTCAACTGCCTGTATGCATATGCCACAACTTTCCCTTCTTGCATAAGCACACATCCAAGGCCTAGACGAGAGGCATCACAGTAGATTGAGAAACTCTTGTTCAGATCTGGTAGTGTCAGTACTGGGGTTGTGGTCAATCTCTTCTTCAACTCTTCAAAGTTCGTCTGACATTTATCAGACCACACAAACTTGGCACTTTTCTCTAGAAGGGCTGTCATTGGTTTAGCTAGTTTTGAAAACCCTTCAATGAACCTCCTGTAGTATCCAGCCAAACCCAGAAAACTACGGATTTCAGTCACATTGGTTGGCGGTTTCCAGTTTATAACATCTCATACCTTACTTGGGTCTACTACTATACCTCCATTAGAGACTACGTGACCCAAGAAAAACACTTCTCTCAACCAAAACTCACATTTACTTCTCTTTGCATACAACTGATTTTCTCTGAGCTTTTGCAAAACCATCCTCAGATGTTCAGCATGCTCCTCTTTAGTTTTAGAAAAGACTAGAATGTCATCTATGAACACTACCACAAACTTATCCAAAAACTCCATGAACACCTTGTTCATCATGTACATAAAGTACGTAGGTGCATTAGTCAACCCAAAGGACATAATTGTATACTCATATAGTCCATATCTTGTGGTAAAGGTTGTTTTAGGTATGTCTGCCGCTCGAATTTTTAATTGGTGGTATCCAGAGCGGAGATCAATTTTAGAGAACACACAAGCACCTTTTAACTGGTCAAACAAGTCATCTATTCTAGGCAAGGGATACTTATTCTTGATGGTAACTTCATTAAGAGACCGGTAATCCACACACATTCTCCTAGTACCATCTTTCTTATCCACAAATATAACTAGTGCTCCCCAAGGTGAAGAACTAGGGCGGATAAAACCCTTTTCTTGCAACTCTTCGGGGAACACATCCGGAAATTCCTCTACCACTTGTTCCTCATCAAAGGTATCTTCAGATAACTGGTTCAGAGTGGCTTTTGGTGGTGCTTGCATTTCTACCTCAACACACATCCTATCCCCATTAGGTGATGTCACAACCACACATCTCTCTTGACACTAAATTATCGCTCGGTGTTGTTTCATCCAATCCATTCCCACAATAAGATCTATTCCCGTTGTGGATATCACAACTGGACTCACTTCAAAGTCTACCCCCTTAGGGTAAGTCTAGTGGAAGGACTCCAAACAGAAGCTGGTATGCTACCCCCGGTGAATTTACTTGCATACGGTTTTTCATGGCACGTAAAGATATACTATGCATTCTAACAAAAGCTTCAGATATGAAAGAATGCGAAGCACCAGAATCAAAGAGTACGGTAGCGGGGAATGAGTTGACATTAAACGTACCCATCATGACCTCAGGTGCCTCCTGAGTGGTTTCAGCGGACACATGGTTCACTCTTCTGGTGTTTGGGGGTGGCTGGTACCTTCCTTTCTGTTGGTTGTTCTGATTCTGGGGTGCCTGCTGGTTCTGCTTCTCAGGGCAATTGTAAGACATATGCCCTTCTTTCCCACAACGGAAACACTTGTTGTTACTGTTGTTAGGATTGTTGTTCTTCACTGCCATAGTATTTGGGTTAACTTGGCACTGAGTTTGGTTAGAGGCCTGCTGTGGGGGGCGCTGGCCTCCGAACTGCTGCTGACCTTGAGGGCGCTGTTGGAACTGGTTGCGCTGAGGGAACTGACCTCTGTTCCACTGGTTAGACTGTCCTTGGTTTCTCTGTTGGAAACTATGCTGCGGATAGGGCCGAGGGTGAGTGTTGCTACCCGAAGCCTGTCCCTGTAGCTTCCTCTTCTTGGCTTCCATTTCCCGACGCTTGTTATCGATCACAATAGCGCGGTTCACAAGCGCCTGATAATTGGGGTACTCATTTGACATAAGTTGGAGCTGAAGACCATCATAGAGTCCTTTCAGGAATCGGCGTTGCTTTTCACTATCCCTAGCCACTTCATGTGGAACATAGCGTGACAACTGAGCAAACTTGTCACGGTACTCAGCCACTGTCATAGAACCTTGCTTAAGAGATCTGAACTCTTCTTGCTTCAACTCAATCATACCTTCAGGAATATGATATGCCCTGAAGTTCTCTCTAAACTCCTGCCAACTGACATCAGGAGCATCATGAGGGCATCCATATTGGAAAGACTCCTACCAATCTTGGGCTGCCCCTTGTGGCGGACCTGAGGCATACAACACCTTTTCCATGTCATTGCATTGTGCTATGTTCAGCTGCTTCTCTACAGCACGAAGCCAATCATCTGCATCCAAAGGGTCGGATGCATGGGTGAAGACGGGAGGTCGTCCCCTCATGAACTCTCCTATTTTGTCCCTAACTTGGACTGGAGGTGGTACTCCTACAGGCTCGTTGTTCAAGCGCTGCATCATGGCCTGCATTAGTTGTGCCTGCATGCCCATCAGTTGTTCCACTGACACAGCAGGCGGTGGTGGTGGCGGGTTAACAGGAGCTCCACGTCCACGACCACAAACTCTAGCACCTCTGTCGTCCATCTGTTATTCAGCAAAGATGCAAGGTTTAGGAAATATTGTATTACTTATAACATGTTTGTGTCATATATAGAACAAAACTGAACTTTGCTGGACATGTTGCTACAATAGCAGTGCAGTAAAAAGCTCATATCTCGAGTTCTAGAACTCAAACAAAATTTTTGCTTATATGGCTGGAAAGAGCAGAAAGTCCTCTACAACTTTCGTGTTCATTTGACTTTCAGATTATGTAGCTATATTAGTCATAAACTCGAAACAAACAGATCTGTTCAGGTTCGCAGACTGCGCAGTAAGACCAACTTGCAACAGCAATAACTCTTAGCTCAGAACAGATTTGGGGTTGGTTGATGCGGCGTTGGAAAGGTACAGAAGTCTAGTTTCTGGTGTGAAAGTTTCATCAACATTGCATTTACGGATCTGGAGATATATAGCAAAGAACAGATACTGCTCCAGAAAAACAGCACAGTAGATATATGACAAGATCAACCCACTACTATTATCAAACATTAAACTTAAAGATCCGACTTGTGAGACTTGTGGACAGGCCCACAATTTCCCACACTATCAGTCAAACAAAGATCCAAATCAACCAAGTTCATAAACACAAACATTAAGACATCAAGTTCATCAATCACAAAAGACTAAGACAAACTCGCACTACTACGCTTTATTACAAAGAGGGAAAGGCTTCATCGGTCATGATGTGGTTAGGTGGCTTCTTCTCAAACATTGGGGCCATGTTCAGCTGGGCCCTCAACTCATCCACCATCTTCTGGAAACGAGCTACAGACTGTTGCTCATCACGCAGCTCCTCCTACAAACTCTCATTCGCCCCTTGAAGCTCATTGAGATGTCTGACAGTGATGTCCAAGGTAGAGCCAGGATCATGTGGGTTCTGGATAGACCAAATGCCAAACCTAGTGTCATAGCGAGGCAGGAACCTGTAGGCATCGCCCTGCATAGCTGTGTAGCGACGTCCATGATAGTAGATGTAGGCGTTCTCAGCTGCATTCTCCATGCTATCCCTGTCATAAGCCCTCTTGGCTATGTGGTTATGGACAGTCTCCACCTTCTGACTGTCATGGGCTGCATTCCACACTGAGACGATCACCTGTGCCTTCTAGTAGCTGGCTTCATGAGGGTGAGAAAACTCAGAAACCAAGTACCTCACCGTAGTGTCCATATCCGGATAGTAATCCTCCAATACTTTCAGTTACAGGTTGTGGTAGTACGCCGTAGGAGGAGGGTACTTGTAGAATTGTTCCTCTGTCCACCCAGGCTGTTCCTCCTCTGGTCCACCCAAGGAGGGAGTGGGAGCTGGTGGCGTAGCTGATACAGGTGCTGGTGAGTGAACTGGTGCAGGGGTCGGTGATGGCAGAGGGGTCGGTGCAGGAGCTGGTGCAGGAACTGGTGAAGCAACTGGTGTAGGGGCTGGTGCAGGAACTGGTGGTGCAAGATTCACGTCCATCCACTCCTGTTCATCTTCTGTGTTGAAATCCTCCACCAACACGTGCTCCTCCTCAGGATCCTCCTCAGACTCGGACATCATCTCATCATCTGAGTGTCCACCACTGGCTAGGATGTCTGAGGCGTGAACTGGGACAGGTAGCTCCTGGTACTCAAGCAACGAGACCTCGTGACAGGCGGCATCTACAGAATTTTGTTTAAACTTAATTAGAATAACATTTTAAGTAATAGAATAAAGACATAGAAGCATAAATAATTTTATAAATAATAAGAGCAAGATAGGAAGCAATAAAATAGAGAAGCAAAGGATCCTAAAACGACCATTACTACCTAGGCTTGCGTCCTACAGTCAACTCAAGCTTTGATACCAATTTGTCACACCCAATTTCAAGGATGAAATAGGATGCATAACATTATGTGTGCCCAGGAAGCAATCCACACATAAGTCCACAAATTACATAGTACCATCACAGAGTTTAATACATAGCGAACATAGATCCATTACATAAATAAATAAAACAACGGAAGATACATCTAACTCTCATGGAACTCCATCTCACAGGGAAGGTCAACTGGTTGACCAAGCCTAGAAATCTTCAGGATAGTCCTCATAGCCTCCTGCTTCGGTTACCCATCCGGGATTTTTATCCAAATGTTGAAAAGTAAAGCAAGTGTAAGTACTCTTCATACTCAACAAGCTAACATGGGGTTATGAAGCTCAAAAAGGACGACACTGGCTTACTACGTTTAGCATTTTTAGTTTGTCAAGGTTTTATTATTAAGTAACATCAAGTTATGCTTAAGCCCCAAATGATCCCACTTATATCATTGCCAAAGTTAAGAGAAACATAAACATCATCATTTTAGTGGCAATAGGAACATAAAGATTGATCAAGTTAATTATAATTAAACCGTCAGTTTTCTAGGCCGCTCGTATCCGTGAGCACGGCTGATATATTAGTTTTTAACACTCTGCAGAGGTTGTGCATCTTTACCTGTGAGTCGTGATGCCTCGAATGCCTGGGTTAATTACTCCCATAAACACTGCCAAGGTGAGTGGGCGGGGTTCACTATGAAACCTTTCATAGTATCTCGTCTAACAAGATTAGGGCCGCTAGGATTGGCAAGGGGCGATAGAGCCCCCCTTCCGAGTAGCATAAAGACCGCAGCCTACGCTCAAACCCGGACATAGGCCGCACTATAACCAGCTCGGCAAGAGCCTAATGCGCCCTTTCGGGTAACCGCTAGCGAGCTAGAAAAGAGCCTATTACTGAGTTAAAGCCAGAGCCATGTAGCTCTCACGGTTGCACTGTCAGTCCCAGCTTTTGCCAACAGTGAGTTGTTATAAAAGGTTATGTTCCAATTGCCATAAACAGGTTCACCAATTCATTCAAAGAAACAACATTTGGCAGGGATCAAGTATCATTTCATAAAGCACTAGCCATCTACCCATATGCATAACCCATAGGAGTCAAGGTAAAGGATTTCAATTCTATGGACATATTCTACAGGTATCAAATTAAACACATGCATATGAAATCATGATTATGGTGAATAGGATAACAAGGTAGGTCCCATGCTATACTTGCCTTGGTTCTCAAACTCCTGCTGGTCAAAGCACTCCTGTTCAAAGAACTCCTGGTCACAACCAAACTCCTCACCGTCTGAACTTGATCACGGCATTGCACCAACACACATTCCAATTTGCATAGATGCAAGCAAACAAAGCTACTATTAGAACAGTACACCACAAACAGTAAACAGAGATAAAAGATTTCTAAAAAGATATTACGCATTGCTTCGAACATTTCAACGTGAATTTCACGAAAATCAGATTTAAAACGCAAAAGATATTAATTAAACTAGTTCTCTAAGAGCATTTTTATTATTTATACTTAACCTCGAAATTTAAATGTTTCAAACAGGAATAACATAGGGTTTAACATGTAGATAATTTCATTACGAATCTAATGCAATTCGAATCGTTCAAATCGGAGTTAAAATGCAACTTTTATAAACAAAATAGTTCAATAGCAATTCTGTAAATAATTCAAACCATTTTCGAATTAAACCGAATTTCTATTTTCTCTGAATTAGAAAAGGACGTGGACTGTGGGTTCATTTAGCGAAACTTCAGGGTCTCTTTCACATAAAACCAAGTGAAAGGGTATGTTCTAATCTCGTCCACAGATCGGAGATCGGACGGTTCAGAAAAGATCAGAGGGAGGGAGAGAGAGAGGCCAGCCGGCCAGAACAGAGGAGCTGCCGAGCTCCACGGCGGCTGCCATTGCCGGCGGCCTGAAGCTCGCCGGAGTTCACGGCCACGGCGATTTCGGGCATGGTTTCGAAATCCTAGAGCATGGGGAGATAGAGGAGAGCGAGGCGAACGCGATGGCGTACTCGGACGATCGCAGGGAGGAGGGCAGTGGCGGCGCGACATCGCGCAATGTCCGGCGGCGTGCTGTGCTCACGGCACGGGGTCTAGGGGCCATGATTCGCCGAGCCAAGGGCATGGGGAAGAAAAGGAGAGCGAGGCGAGTGCGGTGGTGCACTCGGGTGAACTCTAGGAGGAGAGCAGAGGCGAGCGCGGTGATGCGCCATGGCGGCGGCGCGCTGCTTGCACGGAACATGCCCCAGAGGCCACGAATCGACTAGGCGAGGGCAAAGGGAGTTAGAGGGGATCAACGCAATCTCTGCGGTGGCGCTAAATGAACGCGGAGAGGCCGGGAACAACGAACTCCACGGAAGCCGAGACCGGCGGCGTACGGTGCACGCGGATGGACTCGCCAGGTCCCCTGATTCACCAAATTGACAGCACAAGAAGGGAGAGGGATACGTTGTGATGCTCACCGAGACGGATTGGAGGCCGGAGACTTCACTGGTCCGGTGGTCGACGTGTTTCGACGGTCAGCGTCGAGCGTGCACGGCGGACGGCGGCTTCGCGTTCTCTGTTGTGGCCACCGACGAGGAACACAAGGGCGAGATTAAGACGATGACAATTGTCGCAAGGGAGAGATTAAGACGATGACAATTGTCGCAAGGGCGCGAATTCGAAACGGAGCTTACCGAGGCAGAATAGAGCTCCGGTGGACCTCTCTGCGACGGCGGTGGTGCTCTGCATTCGGAAGAGTAGATGGGAGCGAGAGGGAAGGGGCAGGGCGGCGTTCCGCTTTAACGTGCGAGAGAGGGAGTGCGGGACATGCGGGGCCGTTGCGGCGTCGTGGGCGATTCTCAAGGGCGTGGGAGCGGGGCGACGCGGCGGTTGCGGCTTGCGGCGCGCCAGCGCGCGTGCTCGCGCGAACAGAGCAGGGTGAGGGAGGTTGGGGATGGTGCCGACAGGTGGGACCCAATGGCAGCGAGAGAAAGGAAAGGAAAGGAAAGGAGATGGGGAGTGGGGCTAACCAGTGGGACCGGCCTGTCAGCAATCGCGAGGGCGCTGCGCGCTACAGCCGCTGGGCCGGCTAGCTGGGCCGCGCAGAGGAAGAGGGGGAGGGGGGAGTGGGCTGAAAAGAGGGAGGGAAGGGTTTTTTTCTATCTCTTTCTTTTCTTTTTCAAACCCTTTTTCAAATCCTTTTTCAAAATTGAATTTGAATTCATTTTGAAAGTTGCTTTGCACACACAGGCATTACAAAAATATTATGCATCAGCATGTATGCACATTCATGTTACTAAACTTGGGGTTGATTTTAATTCAATAAATTTTTATTATTTCACTAAATGAAATGCTCACATAATTCATTAGTAAACCATTTTCTACTATTTTAAAAACAAGAAATTTTGTGGGTGTTACAGAGGGTGAACAAAACATTAAGACAAGATCAACAAAAATTCAAGATCGGAAGAACAAGGATGAGAGAGGGGTAATTTGCTATTGGACACCCAAAGTGGAGCACATTTGCTGGCGGACACTGTACCCACTTTTTTTTGCTGGCGGACACTGGGGCACGTAGGGCATGAGTGTCCAGCAGCAAAAAAAAAGTCACCAGTGTCCAATAGCCAATTTAGCACTTTGGGAGTGTCCAACAGCCAATTTTGCCCAGAGTGGAACAAGAAGACAAGTCGTTAATGCACAACCAGTTGATCAAGGGAAGTTTCCATGAAGGTATGATGCCATCATTCTCCAATGACAAAGGTAAAGATAAGTAAGCATCACTCTAAAAGCCTTTCTTTGATTCTGGTATTCATATAAATAAAGATATAAACATGTTTGAGCTGCAACTTTACCTGATTATCTCAACATGTTAGTTCTTTAAAGCTTGATCCTAGTACCACTTCTTAATCTCACAGTCTTAACCATCTAAAATGTTACACATCCATCCTTGGAAGATGATAATCTCAATGATGTAAAAATAAATTAGATAATCTTTCCATGTGTTAAAGCAATCTAATATGCCAAGTTTTTATGAAATTCTACATTCATGCTCATCCTCTAGGACTGATCACTCATGTCATGGCTAAACAAAATATTCGATTTTGCTCAATATGTTTAGGCTAGAGAACAACGAATAAACTTTTGGTTCAATTGGTGTTTTTCCACTAGCAGAGCCCATGCACTTGATCTCTGCCTTGTTTCTATGAGCAGGACACTTCTTCACCATGCCATCAAAGAGAATGGGTGGATGACACCCTACCAATGAAGAAAAGAGATCCAGGGAGACCTGTCATTTCAATCTCCATTAGAGCTTACACTTTCGAAGAAGTGGTCTCTGACCTTGGAGCAAGTGTCAACATCATGCCAACTTGCAGATCAGACACTATGCTATCCCAAGGGAGTTCTTGAAGATAGTTTCATAGGAATTGGACACTCGTTTGAATCGGCAGACTTTGAGGTTGAAGAAACAGGTGAAGTGCCAAGATATGTTTCACAATCAAGGATGGGAAGGATAAGTTCACTTCCAAGAAGCCTACACTCAAGGTTCCTACTCATCCTCAGACGTCGTACACCTACGAGGATACAACTACAGCTACAAGGAAGAACAACATCAACAATAGAAGAGGAAGAATAAATCTCAACAACGGAGAGAAGACTCTGTGTGGATGATCAACACTATCGATTTAGGGTTTGATCACCTCCTTATATCACCATTACCTCACTAAGCTAGATGATCAAGGAAAGTACATTCTACAAGATATTTTGTGATATTGGATCAAGCATCAACATAATGTCTGAGAGGAAATAGCAAAAGATGTTATGGTCAACATGATAGATCACTATGTTCTCACCAACTTCATGGTTCAAGATATGGGAGATGAAGATGAAGTCCACCTCATTCGAGGAATATCTTTCCTCAACACTACTAGCACAATCATCTCCATGAAATCATGAGAGATCCACTTCCAATTTCTTGAAGAGAAGAAACAAGCCACCAAGGATGGATGGACAGACTATCTGGGAGAACTAACAAGATATGAAGATCAATTCAATAATAAAGATAAGAGTTCTCCTAAGAAAGAAGTCATACCATCAACAAAGGATGTATTACCTGCTACAGAGGAAAGAAGAAGCAGAACCTCAGACTGAGGAAGTGTGGAAGAGGAAAGAGACTTCATCGGAAACACCAAGACAAGAAGAGCAAACATTCAAGTATTCATCAGGAGTGGACCATGCTCCTTAAGACATTTGAACCAGAAGAGAGGTCTGGTTTGACGGACCTAAATCTCTGGTCCGGTTAGACATTCAAGTATTCCCAATTGTTTACTGTGGAGGCATAAAAAATATTGCATTAGTCATTTGCATATAAAATTGAAAATCTAAAAATATATTGAATAGAAGAATTCTGCAAGGCTCTAGACAATCAAGGAATAAATGGTTTACCGCTAACGCTTAATCTGTTCCACGAGCTTTGTTTTCTATTTGAGTTTAGCAGGATTTGGAAAGACTAGACAGGATTAGATAACTTCATCTACTTTGAGAAGTACCACTACATCAACTATCATCTTTGAAGTATCAGAGAAGTGAAGTAAGTCTACACTATCTAAATGAATGACTATGTCAACATCCAGCTTGGGGGAGAGCACCCCCATGTATCTAGGTAAGTATCCTTACCCACTTAGGTTTACTTTTACTTAAATATTAGTTACAAAAATTAATTCAAATAAGAAAAAATGTGAGCACACGAAGGTTCACACCTAAATAATTACAAATCACAAAACTAATAACTTAGACATTGTTTATCTATGGCATTTCAATGTCTATTTTACCCTTAAGTGAGTTTTCTATTTATTATTAATAATAGGTATGTTTAGAAGTTGCTAATGATAAAATGAAGAACTGTGAAGAATATCTTATACATGCTCAAATGCTCAAAAGAGGTCCAAGAGGTGGCCTCAAAATGATTTATCGTGGCCATACAACTGAGGTTCCTCTTCCAAATGAGAAACGTTGGTTCTATAGGACCCGCCAACTAACCCTTGATTTAGATCAAGGACGTGGGCAAAGAGGTGTAGCAGGTTCCAGCAGGAGAGCACATGAGGAACCACGGTTTGCTCAAGGTGGTCCTTCCCGAGGAGTTGTTGGTGAGGAGGAAGAAGACGCAACTTCCGATGCCATGGACACTTCCAGTGACATGCCTCCTGGACCACCCGGTCCTCAAAGACCACAAGCATCCTTCTCTTCCCCACGAGATAGGGAGCATCATGAGCGGAGGCAACAAATGGACAGTCTCACCAATGTCATAGGCGAGCTTCGCGTTGAGCATGGTGTGATAGCAGGTATAGTCCAACAAAACACTGAACAACTCCAAGCACTTCAAGAAGAAGAAATCCAACGATGGAGGATGTGGTGGCAACAACATCCATATCAGCCACCACACTATTGAGCAAAGGATAAGCTTGGGGGAGGCTCTCTCCCTCACTAAGGTAAGTGTTTAATTCCAGCATTTACATTCATGCATTTTCTTTCTTATCTTTGCTTGCAATTAAAAAAAATCTCTAAATATGATAAAAATAACAAAAAGACTTCTCTCGACTCCCATATGTTCCATGAATGTTTATCTCTCTATGGAAATGATGAATAGTTGCTCTACCGTAATTCCTTTCAAATACCTATTTTTCAACCTTGAATTCTCCCGAGTTTTTAGACACAACTGTTTTGACATAAGATTTACTCTGAACCTGAAACTTGTGGGTTGCAAATGCTTGAGCTAAGTCTAGGTAGTTGATAGGTATGATATGAAAAAGTCTGAGCTGCTATTTATCTTGTTCCTGGCAATACTAGAGTTCTGGAGAATTTATCTTTTGAAAATTAAAAACATTACATGATGAGTCTCTGTATGACGAGAGCTTGAATTCCTACCACAGCCATATATACATGCCTGGTAGATTAGGAAAACATTCACTATCATATTTACTACTTGTATTTGCATTGAGTTTTGTCAAGCTTTGTTGACCCTTAGAGACTTGTCATGCTTTTAAAATCAAGATCATGTATACTCCACTCATATATGCTACTTCTATGCTGGAGGTATGCATCCACATATATGCCATTCAGATCAACCAGAAAAATGCTCTACTCCTACCTTGGGAGTAAGTAACCAAAAATATCCCAGTTTTCCACCTATTCATATATTTCATTACCACAAATGTAACTGCTCCAAAGATTTCCTTGTTATCATCTCTCAAAAGTGTTATTATAGAAAGAGACTTGGGGTTCTCAAAAAAATAATAAATAAATAAAGAGAGTAAAACATGGACAAGTGTCCTATCAAAACAATGGGTACTTAGATGCCCGCCTCTCTAAAAAAAGAAGCAAGCCCAAGCTCTCTCAAAATTCCAAGTTCCAAAAGAGAGATGTATGTATATATGTATTCAAGGAGCAAAGTAGAATTAGGTTTCCATCATACACCCTCATATATCCACCATACACCATTATATATTCACCACATATCCATCGTCATACATCCACCATATATCTCATACACATGCACATCTTGATTTGATTGTATGCCCTGTTTCTCTGGATCTATTGTTTGACTTTACAATATATGATTTGCAAGTATGTATGCGTTGTTTCTCCCCACCTATGAACTCCATATATTGCCTATTAGTTATAGGATGAGAGAGAGAAGGCACATTGTTACTTTGCCTATTCCAAATAATTTTCTAAGAGAAGGCATAACACCATTGTTGCCTTGGTAAGGATCCACAAATACCACATATAGAGAGACTTAAGACGGTCATACAAAAGAGACTTTGACTTTTATTTTGAAAACTTTGCAAAACTCTAGGATGAAGGTAAAGTGAAGAGCTTGAGACATAGTACTTGGCTTGATCATTCTACTTTTCAATTACTCAAGACCCAAGTGATGGTTATAAGCCCCATGGTTAAACCACTAGCTAGAATTAGGGTTTATACTGACAGAATTTCACAAGTTTTGGTGAATGTCTGTTTCTGCAGGGGGTTATCAGGAAATACCAAGGAAAGACCCACATGTCATGTTTACATAGAGATAATTATCAACCGCACAATTTTCTATACTCTAGAAGGTTGCAGGAGACACCAGAACGAACGGGAGGCAAAACGGGCCCGGAGTCAGGGCACCCGCCCTAACCCCTAGGGCGCCCGCCCTGCCCGTGTGGCCAATCAGCTTCCACTTCGCGGATTATGCTCCACCGCCTTTGAGGATCAATCTAAACCCTTCGCCTAAGGTCGGTTTGATCTGACGGCCGACGTTCATTTGAGGAGGTTATATAAGCAAGGCCCCTGACCCCCTGAGGATCCATCTCATCTCATTATTCTTCTCCAGAGCAAAATCTAGGGTTTCAATTAGAAGTAGAGAAGGAGAGAGGTCGCTCTAGTTGTCTAGATCTAGTTCTTCTAGTTCTAGTTCATCTAGTTGTAATTAGAGGTGACAGGGAGGAGGAGAGAGCTAGGAGGAGCCAGATCTGTCTGATCTTCCTCAACATTGTACCTTTGCAGCATCTTGTTCTGAGCAATCTCCAGGTTCTTCATTTATTATTTCTAAGTATCTTATTTCAGTTCTTACTTTATTCTATTTATGGGATATCCGCTCGTATTGAGTGCTCTAGTTTTCATACGGGATTACAGTAGTAAACGATAGTGTAGACGTGGTGTCTAGACTAGAGTTTACCGGAGTTTGCGCCCAATCCTACGGATAGTTGTGGTAGCTGAAAGGTCCTAGATGGCTAGAGGGGGGGTGAATAGCCTAATAAAAATTCTACAAATCACTAGAGCAAAAGGTTAGATAACACTTAAGCGAAGCTTTTTGCTCTAGCTCTACTTGGGGTGCAAAGCCACCTATCCAAAGCAATTCTAGTTAGCTAAGTGCTTGTCAATCAATAGCAAGAACCTAAAGCACTTAGCACAAGCTAGCAAGAACAACTACTAAAAAGGCTAAAAAGCAAGCTAACTAGACAAGATATGGAAGAAGTAAATACAAGAGAGGAGGTGATTGTTATACCGATGTATTGTGATGTATGGATGTCAATGTAGAGAACCAATCACAAGAATACCAATGAATAGCCGGGAGACAAGATGACAATCGATTTTTCTCCCGAGGTTCACTTGGTTGCCACCAAGCTAGTCCCCGTTGTGTCGACTACCCAAGTGGTGATTCGGTGGCTAATAGGCAATGACAAGCCTAGCCCACTAACTCGGGCGCCACAAGAATCCACCCAAATGAGAGTAACTCAATGACACGAGAAATCCACTAGAGTTACCCTTTGGCGCTCCGCCGAGGTGGGTACAAGCCCTCTCACAATCACCGAAGCCGGCCGCAAACAATCACCAATTGCGTCGAAGCTTCTCCACAATCGCCAAGTCATCTAGGTGTTGGCAAACACCAAGAATAACAAGAAATCCCACGGCGACGACGATGACCAAGTGCCACTAAGATGCAATGCAATGATCAATGCACTTGGTTCACTCAAACTCTCACAAGTATGCAACAAGAGTGAAGAGAGTGAGTTGAGGGCTATCTCAAGCAAGCACAAATGTCTCAAATGAATAGAAGGTGCAAAAGAGAGCCCTAGAAGCCGGCCACAACATTTATATAGCAACTCAAACCGAGCTAGACGTTTTGCTCCTCATTCTTACTTTCCTGCGTAGCTCCGGACGCTATTTCATAGGGGGGTCCAAACCATTGCGCTTGCGTCCGAACCCTCCTCCATTTCAAAACTGGCCGTTGGCGCCCTTCTTGGTGCTGATGTGCCGCCTCCGGACGCACTCAACAGTGGCATCCGGATCTTCTGTTTTCTGCGTCCGGACCCTATGCAGGGAGGGTCCAGAGAGCGCAATCTCTCCGGACACGCGTCTGGTGTCCATGGTCCGGACCATACCTTGCATCCGGATATTTCCAACAGAGGAGTACAGAGAGCTCCATAGCTCCGGACCCACGTCCGGAGTCCTGCGTCCGGACGCACAACAGCGTCCAGATCCTCTGTCCAGAGAGGTCGAGGCCAAGGTATGCCTCCGGTCGCATCGCCAATGGTCCGGATGTCCTTAAGCCCGCGTCCGAACCTTGCGTCCGGAGCCTATCTGAGTGTCAATCCGAGTCGCCTCTTCTTCTCCGAGCTTCCATGTGCTAACACCTTGTGATCCATCTCTTGTTCACTTGTGTTAGCCTTTTACAATATATATCTTGGATTATATTTAGTTCTTTGTGTCACTTAGGTTCATTTTAGATATGCAATGCAAATGACCTAGTGGCACATGATAACCGCAATCGACACGAGTTTTCCCTTCTTGATAGTACGGCTATCTATCCTAAATGTGATCACACTCTCTATAGTGTCTTGATCACTAAACTGAAAATGACCCTATTAATATACCTTTGCCTTGAGCCATTTCCAATCCATCTTTTCCTTGTCCATGGAGTACATGATTCATCATGATCATCCTTTAGGCTCCATGCACCAAGGTGCATTACCCTATCTTGATTTAGCACTTAGCAATAGGGTTAGTCCATAGGTTTCATCAATTACTCAAAACCAAATATGAGCTTTCAGTAGCCCCACAGGTGACAGCTCTGTAAGGTCTTTGTAGTCCACCACGTTCGGGTTGGTGTTTTCGTAGAGCTTTTGCCAGCCTCCCCTGACTACCTTTTTCCCAGTCTTATTCGAGAGTCGGGAAGGTACTGTTGCTCCAAAGTAAATAGAGTATAGTGGGTTTTTGATTAGATAGAACCCCTTAGAAAACTCTAAAATCTCTCTTTACCCAGTTATCATTTTTTCATTAGATGTTCTTAGTTCTTCTCTAGTACACTTCGCGTTCCCCGTGGAAATCGATACTCTTTTGGAATACTCCCGGGTGAAAGCTACAACGATATCCGTGCGCTTGCGGATTTATCTGTGTGCGTTAAGAAATACCAACAATCACAAAAAAAAATACTTGCAAACTCATTAGTCCAATTTGGTCATGTTGTTTATCAATCACCAAAATCCAAACTAAATGGGTCAATGGTGGATTTTTCTTACATGGAGGATAGTAGCAACTGTGGATTCCAAAGACAAGGGTGGAGGTCGCGAAGGAAGAAATGTCACAAGGAGTGAAGTCGCTAGTGGAAAGTGCGTCGGGTGTGTGGGGTGGGGGTGGATGTAGGTGGACATTGAGCGATAGGGTTCAAGAACTGCAAGGAATTTTATCTTAGTAGACTAGTGATAGATTAATTAGATCGAGCTGGCACACTATGTTGAGAGGGCGGACATGTATTTGTTGTGCCTAGGTTGGGCCCAAATGGGCCTTGTACCATATTGACATCTTTAGTTGAGACTTGCCATTTTCCTGGTTTTCACTCAATTTTATGATGCAACCATCATCTTACATTCAGCTACTTGCATAAAACTAAAATGGACTACCATTCCGTACCTTTTTGGAGTGAATATATGGGTTGGCACAAGAATTTCTAACGATTAGTTTCAAAAATCAATTGTGTAATTTAAGCCTTTCAGATGAGCTAGCTCTCATTGATCCAGCTGCGAAATTAAATGTCACTAGTAAATATAGTACCATATAAATATATGCCCCACTGAACGGCACAGATCTGTACTGTAATCCCCACCTGAACCTTAAAAGAAGACCTGTCAATTTTCTTCACAGCCATGAGAATGTTGTGCAGTGAGTAGACAGTGTTAGCCACCACACATTTCACCATCAGGAAAGCCAAGGGTTTTGCACATGATCCAAACTAAAGCTAAGGATT
Organism: Microstegium vimineum; assembly: GCA_022036555.1. NCBI lineage: Eukaryota > Viridiplantae > Streptophyta > Magnoliopsida > Poales > Poaceae > Microstegium > Microstegium vimineum. The sequence continues at coordinate 11,082,308 of CM039129.1, read as the reverse complement.
AGTGGACCTGGATTAATTTTTTTCTGCACAAGTGCCCATACAGCAATTTATGACTCAAATAATGCGCAAATTGCTAAATGATAAGAATCTGTTGGGAGTGACAGGGATGCATGTGGTGCAAATTAAAACTATTGGGCATGTACCTGACGGGAGTGTTCGTATACTCTAATCTAGTATTTATATCCTAACTGTGATTTTGCTTCCACTAGCTACATTGATGCTTGCTCCCATTGTTCTGGACAAGTGACTCCCCAAAAGAAGCTTCCATTATTAGAATAGCTTGAGCACAGGTGGCAGGAAAATATTGGTGTAGAACATGCCTTTGCTGGTGTGACCTTCAGTTTTCGTTCTAGTATTTTTCATGGGGAGGCATAAAGAATTTTTTTAAGGGAGATCCCACAGCACTTCAATTTTATAAAATTTTAAAGGATAAAAAATTTAATAGCAGCAATTCTTCCAGTGAAACTATGAGATAGTATACAAATACAAATATTATTAACTATATAGACTTACAATGTTTACATAAATTTGCTCAAACATGGAAACAAGATATCTGTACACCAAACAAAGGGGAGAAATATAATAGACGGTTTTTAATTATAATAATTGTGGATACTATTACTATACCGGGGATAAATACAAGCAAAATAAACAGTTTCTTTAAATTTACACAAATTTGTTATTTGTATATTCCAGACGGAAAGAGAGCGGGACAGAAGAAATCAAGAATCATGCTCTACACTCAATTTAGTGGATAAAATGCATGGAGTTATTTCAAAAAGAAAGCATAGCATGCAGCATAATGTTTGTGTTTTCTTTTGCCAATGCGCACAAAAAGAATTAAATGTTTAAACTCGTTTTCCAGCCGATCCCTTTCTCAGAAAACAGGAAAGGAAAGAGGAGAAAGGAACTGAACAAAACACTCATTATTCCAAATATTTTCATCAACAAAATAAAAATCTGGGTGGGGACATCCATGGACGCGCTCAGCTCCTGTAGCTCCGGCCCTCTTCTCACCATTGCAGTAGTACAGCTCTGACACATCACACAAGGGCACTGGCTACAGGCCCTCCCTCTCTCTCTCTCTCTCTCTCTCTCTCTCTCTCTCTCTGAAACAAGCTTGGATTCCTGACAGTGCAAGCAAAGCAAAGCAAGCAGCAGAAGCTTGGAGTATTTCTCTTGCTGCATCCCCTCTTATTTCATCCTCATTTCAGAGACATACAGCAAGCTCTCCCCCCATTGGCCATGCATATCTAGCTCATACTCTACTGCCTCTAAACCTCTTGACATTTCCCTATATTTTCCTTACCACTTTGCAGTAGTTTGTAGTAGGCCACAACCACAAGGTGGTTTTCTTCCAGCAATGGCGGCCAAGGTTTGACAAGGCATGTGCTTGCTCCCTCCTTGCCGTCCTGATTAAGCCCCTCGGCAGCCACAAGAAGGTTTGTTTACCACCATTCCATTCATTTTTGTTTGTTTCCTTTGTTGCATCTCTTCTTCACCTTTGTGTTTTTGTCCCTCCCCTTTGTTTCTACGCTGTTCTTCTCACAACAAAAGCAAAGAATGTTTAACATGTTAGAGTAGCAGAGCAGGAGGAGTAGAGGTCAAAGGCTGGTCCATGCCGGTCTCTGTGTTGAAGAGTACACAAGAGAAAGCAATACACACACCAACCAACTAGGAGGAGTGGTGTGAATGCAAAGCCTTTGCAGAGAGCAGCCACTGTATCTGTATCCATCCTCCTCTACCATTCTTTCTAGATGGAGTTCTACTACTGCTGATCTTCTTCTGCATGGCCATGGTGAGGAGCCCAAGAGACATTGAAACATGGAGAACTAGTAGGAGTAGTACTAGTTAACCCCATCTTGGAGTTTGCAACTGGTATCTTCTTGCAAGATCCCAAGGCTACCGCAAGGTCCACAAACCTCAGCCCTTTTTGTTCTCTCACTCTCCCCAAGAATCAATCTTTTTTTTTTCTCCCCCTTCCCTTCCCGTCACTTTTTGAGCGTCCCAAGGCATGCCAGATTCTTGTTTGCTCATACATCATTGCTTGGAACCTCCAAGCTGTCGTCTTGGCATTCACTTCACCTTCCTGCTGAAACTGAAACACCCTGCTGCTAGTTTGTTTGTTTCAATTGTTTGTTTGTGTGTGTGCAGTGTGCGCGCGCGGCGTTGCAGATTTGTTGGAGCGCGGAGCTGCGGCGGCGGCGGAGGAATTGGGTAACAAATCATGGATCTTTCCGGGACGCAGGGCGAGCTGCCGATGGCAATGCACGCCGGCGGCGGCGGCGGAGGCTCGCCGTACCTGGGGCTGCACCACGAGCATCCGCATCAGCAGCATAACCATGGCGCGAACGGCCGGCACATGTCGCCGCCGGACGTGGCGGCGGAGGAGGTCAAGAACCGGCAACTGGCGGTGGTGCCCGTGGGCGGCGCAGGAGCCGGAGGCGGGGTAGGGGTGAGGTACCGCGAGTGCTTGAAGAACCACGCGGCGGCCATCGGCGGGAGCGCTACGGACGGGTGCGGCGAGTTCATGCCCGCGGGCGAGGAAGGGTCGCTGGACGCGCTCCGGTGCTCGGCGTGTGGGTGCCACCGCAACTTCCACCGCAAGGAGCCACCGGGCGGCGGCGGCGACGCGCGGCAGCTGCACGGGCAGCTCGGGCATCACCACCACCACCATCCACTGAGCCCGCTGAGCCCTCTGGCGCACCACCACCACCACCACCGGGGTCTGCTGGTGGCGGCGCTGCCCCCGGCGCCGACGCGCATGGTGATGCCACTGAGCGCCATGCACCACCATCAGCACCACAGCTCGGCGTCGGCGGAGTCCGACGACGCGCACGCGCCGGCGCATGGGCATGGGGGGCAGGGGCAGCAGCCGCCGGCAAGGAAGCGGTTCCGGACCAAGTTCACCGCGGAGCAGAAGGCCCGCATGCTGGGGTTCGCGGAGGAGGCCGGGTGGCGGCTGCAGAAGCTGGACGACGCGGCGGTGCAGCGCTTCTGCCAGGAGGTGGGCGTGAAGCGGCGCGTGCTCAAGGTGTGGATGCACAACAACAAGCACACCCTGGCGCGGCGCGGCGGCCACGACGGGGGGCTCCCCGGCGACCCGCAGCCGCAGGGGCCGCACGGCCAGCTCGGCATGCCGCTCCCGGAGCCCGGCGGGCCCGGGCGGAGCCCCAGCCGGAGCCGGAGCCCGCCGCCGCCGCAGCATCAGCTGCGGCTGGAGTGACCGACCAACCAGTGCCAGGACTGGGGGGACGACGACATTGATCAGGAGTCTAATGCTGATTAAATCAATCACCCTTGCTTGCATAGGAAAGCTCTTTCTTTGTTAATCTGCTGCTAGTCTCATCAATCTAGCTATAGTTTAGCCGCATTGCAATCCACTGTTCCATCCATCAACCAAACTGCATGGATTTCGCTTTCTTCTTCTTCATTTCTGTAGCTGTTATTGTCTTTGGTGCCCCCCCTGACTTCTTGGTGCCTGCCTGCTAGTAGTGTGCAGTAGTGCAGTAGTACTCACTCTTCCGCTCGCTCATGTGTTGTTCCTTTCATCATGCTACTGTTAACTGTTGTTGTGGTGGCGTTTCTAGTCAGCCAGTACTAATCAGCAGCTGCAGCTGGTGATCTGATGTGCCTGGCTGCCGTGCATGGTTGTTATTAGCAGGCCTGTAACCGAAAGAATCTAGTAATTTATGATCAGATTAGGCTAATGATTGGTGAGAGAGACGGTGCAGTGCAGGCAACAACAACAAGGCACACATGCAGCAAATGCTATGCAATCTGGGTTGGGCCGGAGCCTGAATTATTGGTGGTGCTGGCCGGTCTGCTGCTGGGGCCTGGAGGAGATGTGGGCGTGCAGGGGGGCAGGGGAGCATGTGGCGCGACGGCGAGCCGATCCCAAAATGGATAGCCACTTAATGCCCGTGCTGTGCTGCGGTGTACTGTACTGCTCACTGTGTGTGTGTGTGTGTTCAACCAGCAATCTGTAATGCAACAAGATCTGCCGTGCAGTGGACATTAGTACACTAGTAGTATCAGTGCTTTCGATTTGGTTTGGTTTGGGGGGAGCTCAACCCTCAGTCTGGTTGTAGTTGGCCACCAGCATGAGACTGACGAATTTCAGGGGTTTCCTCAGTGTTTTTTCACGCCTCATTTCAATATTGCTTTCATCATCAGGATAGGAAAAAAAAAAGAACTTTTGTTTTCCCTTTTCAGTTTCTCCTTCCTACCTCCTGTCTCAAGGAAGGGGAGCAAGAAAGAACATGTCACACTTCTGATTCCTCTCCAATGACCAGAATCTCTGAAGAGAACCCAAGTAGTGCAGCTTCTGAAGGGAGCAGCAACATATGCATGGGCAAGAAGCAAGTGAAGGGAGTATCAGTGTGTGGGTACAGGTAGAGCAGGTCCAGTTTATTTACTGGTAGTATAGATCTGAATCGGCTGCCTGATTGGCCCCGGGGCTGTGTTTTGGACCCCATCTGGTGGTGTGTGGTTTGCCACTTTGCCTGGCAATAATCTGAATCCAGAATGTCTTTGGGCCCCTTGCTGCAACTGCAATGCATGCATGCCCTATGCCTCTTGGCCTTACCCACCCTGCCTCCCTCCTTCATCGGCAGCCATCACCTGAGATCAGATCACAGCGCCACGTACTCCTACGCTAGAGTCAGACTACTAGGAGTCTAGCTATGTGTTCATATCATAGCAGTACAGCACACACAGTGCTGCTCCAGCTCCGGTCCAATCCGATCCAATCTCATCTGTAATGTAGAAGCAGTAGACTACTCCCTCCCAGCAAAGCAAAGCAAATCAAAGCAGCCACACCACACCCTGCTGTGCTGTGCTGCGCCGTGTTGTCAAGCTCTCGCTTCTGCAGCACTATGTGCAACGCCAAAAAGGCCAGGGATTAAAAGGAAAGCTACTCCTACTACTGCCTGCGCCAGAACCTTAGCTACAGTGTCGTGTTTGTCGTCTTGGTTGGCGGCCTGGCGATGGCGAGGAACGAGCACAGAACTGATGAACCTCTCTCCGAACGTGCTCCATCGTGCTGTCTGAAGGCAGGCAGGCAAGCATGCTTAATCATGGCGACGCTGAACGGAGGTTGGTGACGATGGACTGCCGAGTGCCGACGAGACGAGACGAGACGGTGCTAGCGCAGTAGTGCTAGCGCAGCGCAGTAGCATTTGCTCTCCACCACGGAAATGACTTTACAGACACCGGCGAACAAACACATAAGGAATCTGTACGGTATAAGTATGTAGTAGGCTGCCAGAGTCTTTATTTATTTTATTCTCATATATACCCCAATAAATGGGATAAAGAAAATACTAATAGCCAAAGTTTTATGAAAAGTGAAAATCGATTTTCTGCTCGAGATTTTGACTTTTAACAAAATCGATTTTCACATTACACTTAAGGGCATCTTTAGAACAAACGAATACAAAACGAAAAAATAGGACAAAAATACATGAATAAGACTAAAGTAAATAGTGAAAAACTATAGGATTACAAAACATAGGAACAAATACTTTGAGGTGTTTTGGAATAGAGGGACAAAACTTCATAAACCATGAGCATTCATGGGAAGGAAGAGAGAGCAAAGATTATTTTTTTTAGGTTAGAGTGGATGTTTTATTTCCTTTATTTTGCACTACTATGAATTACTTTCCTTTGGAACGCGGGAATTTTTTTCCGTTCCTGTGTTTTTCGTGTGAAAATGAACTGATTCCTGTGAAATTCCTGCGCAATTCCTGTGAAAATCCTGTGTTCCAAACAGACCCGTTTGGAATGGAGGAAAAGCAAAGGAATTTCACAGGAACTCAAATCCTTTATATCAGTGATGTCATCTGGTGTTTGGATCAAAGGAACGAGTTGTATCATTCCAAAGGAAAGTCTTCCTTTCACCTAGAAAACACAGGAATGAAAATATCCACTGATATCTCTTGTGTTCCATTCCTTCACGAAGTCCAAGACACTCCTGGCCACTAATGCTACTTGGTGCAGGCTTTTACGGAGACAAATGACAAAGCACTCATTGATTAGCACTCTAAAGTAGGGTCCATGACATGTTCAAACATCAACACAATATATATGGTTGATCAGAATATTTTGTTTTTTTTGTTAACTAACATATGCTACTTTGTTTAAGAAAACAAATATTTGTCCAGTTCTTATTTAGTCTAAGTAATCATGTTTATCACTAATCCCTAAATTCCTATGCTACTCATATTCCTTTGTTCCAAACACCAAATCCTTTAAAAATCCTCTGTTTTATATTCCTATGTTATGCATGTATATTCCATTCCTATTCCTGTGTTTCCTCTCGTTCCTTTGTTTTGTATTCCTCAGTTCCAAACAAGCCTTAAAGGATTCATTTCCTATGGAATGTATTCCTTCAAAATTCCTTTGCAAATCCTTTGATCCATTTCTAGTTCCAACTTTATTTGTGTATGCTCAATGAATAATTGGAAAGAATCCACCTCATTCTCACTCCATATGCCTGACTCCTTTTTTATGGATTTGCTCTCATCTTTAGACCCCAAAAAACGTATATTGATAGTAACCTAATAAAATAAAAACCAAGCAAATGCTCTTTTTCCTAAATTTAAATATGAGATCCTTTTTATTTAAGATTCTCTTTTCTCCATCTCATGTCTACTTCTACTGCTTATTGGAATGTCTATGTGACCCATAGAAAGTTGGTCATATAATACATACATAATTGTATGTATAAGTGATAACCTTTCAAATGCTTGAGATTGCCTGCTCATAGTACGACACAAATTTTTGGCAGTCCCAGTGATAACCTCATAGTGAAAAATTTGTGCCTTACTTAAGTGATAACAAACACAAAATTTTGTGTGGTACTTAAGTGAAAATTGATTTTGTTATCACTTGAGAAAATACTAATAACCTTTCAAATCGATTTTCACTTTTAACAAAATCGATTAAGTGTAAAGTGAAAATCCCATATATAACCTTTCAAATGTTCGAGATTGCCTGCTCAGCTAGGGTAAAGTTAAGTGTTCTAATTCCATTTTGGTAATTAAGTGATAACCTCATAGTACGACACAAAAAAGTTTATGTGGCATTTGACTCCATTATGGCAGTCTCAGTGCAAGACTCTATCATAGAGTCTAAGATTATTTATTACCACTATTTTACTGATGTGGCAGTATATTTATTGAAGAGAGAGGGTAAAAAAAATAAGACTCAGTTCACAATATTCGAGGTAATAAATAGGTGACTCTATGATAGAGTCTGTGTCGGTGTTTAGAAACTACCAACGAGTAAATTTGTACGTGTGTCGGGTTTCGAATGGTGAGACAAAGAAATAAGAGATTTATACTGGTTCAGGCAAGAAATCCCTACGTCCAGTATGTAGCTGTTCGTGTTCCTTATTTCTGCTTGGAGGGGGTATAAAAGCTGGGTCGAGAGAGGGAGTGCGAGTCCCAAGTCTCTGGATACTTCGATGAGTGAGTGTGTTCTAGCTCTATAGTTTCGATGTCTGGCGTCGTCCCCCCTTGCTCTCCTTATATAGTCGCAAGGAGCTCAGGGGAGTTACAAGCGTGCGCTGAGAAAGGTCTACATGGGAGGTTGTGCCTTATCCTTGTCTTCTTCAGGAAGAATAGTGGACACCTATAATACTATATTCCTATTGCCCTTGTACTTGGTCGGCGGCTGGGTGTCATGTCGGTTCTTCATCTCACCGCCGGAGAGAGCGGGGGGGGGGGGGGGGGGGGGGGGGGGGGGGGGGTTGAGCCCGTAGTAGGATAGAGGCGTGGTTGTCTGTTGTTCCCGGCGGGTACACCGTTGTACCTTCTTCCAATTATTTTTGTATACGACAAGATTCCTTCGCGTCTAGACAATGGACTCCGTTACTCTGAGGGCCCCCCATACCCGATGTACCCCCGTTCAGAGGGTTCCTGTAGGGGCTGGGGGCGTGTGAGACTGACTTCGCTCCCGCGAGAGGCATGATTCTTGTCTGTCCACGAGTCCTGCTCCGTCCCGTCCCCGATTGGGGAACTCGACATGTCTCCGTTTGGGCAGAGGCCAGAACGTTATCCTGAGCCCCATATTACACGGGGGTGTACGTCTCTTCGTGGTTCTGTACCTCCGTTCTTATCTCGTAGAGAGTGCATCGTCAGAGACTAAAGACTAGAGGCCTCTTCCTTCTGATAGGGGCAAATGAATCATTTATTTACCACTGAGGTGCCTCCTGCAACTCATGGCCTTACTGCGAAGACCTGGGTTGGTTTAGGCTAGAGGGACGTTGGTACAGGTGGAGATGCGGGCACGTCTTCCCGGGCTGTGGAGTCGCCTTGCTTTCGACGTTGGGCGAGGCGGAGTCACGTCTGCCCAAGGCACGTCTGCCTACCTAGGCCGGCTGGATTGCAACCCCCACACCTCTTCCTTTGTGGGCTTTCGGCTGCGGTGATTTAACCTTGATGGGCTTCTCATCCTTTCTCGGATGGCTATCAATAGGCCGGTCCTTGGTTATTTGTTATGTTTTTGCAAGTTTTACCGTTAAATTAAGTATCCGACAGTCTGTATTGTGAGTGCCCTTATTCTTGGTGGTAGGACAGTTGGACCGTCGCCCATCTCAGCTAACATTGATTAACCAAGGCGTTAATGGATTAACTCGAGGCGGACGCTTAATGTTGCATGTGTTGGTTAATCCATTATTGTGTTAATACAATTAACCGAGATAGTTGTCCGTGTATTGCTCCCTCGGTTAATGAGAGAGTTATAAATGCAGCGCCCAGCTGTCCCCACCTTCCTTATGGCTTCTTCTCCATTGTTGCGGGGTTTGAGCTCCAAAACCCCCAAAATTGAGCATTTCTTAGGGTGAGAAATGTTGCCCTCAGATTTGTTGAAGGAGGCACCAGCAAGAGGTCGCTACATGCTCTCCAATCCACATTCTTCTCTCTTTTTTAACATTTGGGATCTAGGGCCCTGTTTAGATTCCTTCAAAATTCCAAATTTTCTATCACATCTCCGTCACATCGAATCTTTGAACGTATGCATGTAGCATTAAATATAGATAAAAAAAAATATAACTAATTACACAGTTCATCTGTAATTTGTGAGACGAATCTTTTGAGTCTAGTTATTTCATGATTGGACAATAATTACCACATACAAACAAAAGTGCTACAGTGTTAAAATTCCAAATAATTTTGGATCTAAACGTGGCCTAGATCTACATGAAGGAGAGAGAAAATATATCTAGAGATGTTCACTTCGTGTGCAAGATTCGTCGTTGTGACAGAGAAGAATGGATGTATCAGACATCAAAGTTGGAACCGGCTTACCTGCAGATAAAAAGTTTGTTGCCACTGTAAAAAAATCAGGTAAAAAGGTTCGCCGTCATGGATAGGGAAAAAGTTTATTTACGATGCACTGGACACTCATGACAGGCCGATGAACTTGAACCACAAGATAAGAGTAAGACCAGAAAAACTACGCAACAAATTGAAATATAACGCGGGAAGTTACGTATATATAGCCATGAAGAAGTTTAGGGAACGTGGATGTGTCCTTGTTGCCCACCGGTTTGGGTAAGTCAAAAGGATACTTAGAACATATATATGTAGCTACCGAGATCACCATATTTTAAGATTTTAAATATATATTATTTCAGTGATACAGTGGGGAATCATGGGCCATTGGATTGCATTTCTAATCTATCCTTATGATGGAAGGGTAATTGTATTGGACTCTCTGTGGGATTCTAACAAAGAAGGGTACAAAGTGACTATGCTTATTCTTTTACACTTAACATATATACATGTTAAAATTGCCATTGGCACATCATGGTTTTTGTGTAGCTCTTACTAGAAGTACATGGAGGATCTCGATTGCATCGACAATAGATCTTGGAAGAGAAGAAAAAGAATGGCAAAACCCTTAAATTCAAGCGTAACTTCCCAATACATATCAAAAGTCATATATGTGATAATGTATCATACATGCTCTCTATATGTTGTAATTCAATCGGTTGTGTATTATGTATTGTGCAGTGCAACAAACAACCTTCTGAAATAGCATTATGTGGGTACTACTTTTGTGAGTACCTTAGAGTGTGCGGCAAATTCAGCAATAGCTGGTGGTAGCTCAAGAAATCACAAGATTGGTGGCAATGGGAAAGTGTAACACAAAAAAACTTCAGTCAAATAGTAGGAGACATATGTAAAGTCGCCACAGATTCCTACATGCATGTTGGGAAAACATTTTTCATCGAGGAGATGTGAGTTAGCGCGTGAAGAGATGTTCAAGAAGATAAAAAACTGGAACACCTAGCTACGCTACCTGGATTACAAGTTGCCAGGCCTTTGGACTAGGAAACTAGATTAGCGGAGATCTTCAGATATGAATACGTTATTATCGGATATGAATGCAAAACGGATATCTTCAATTCAAATTCACATTCAGGTATCTACTAACATTTGAAGATGACATCATTGCGCACCATCTAAATAGATCAGCACACTGTAATGATAATTTTCGTGAAGAAAGGCAAGCCGAGCTGCGCTTTGAGGCTTTCAACAATCAAGCCTTGGTCGGAAATGCCACGCAACACCAAGTGCAAGGTGCACCAACAGGCCAACGAGAAAGGGCAGTTGACGAATGTTTATATCAGAGCATCTTCAAGAGTATTCAAAAGTTTCTTCCTAAAACCATTGAGTTTTCCAAGTACTTAAAGAAATATCGGGAGCACCAAATTAGTGAAGATTTCTTTAACAGTTCCTAAAAAATCACTTCTAAAAGATAGAAGGCAATTTTAATTAGAAATCTCGAATAATTTTGTAAATTACTCTAATCACTTTTATATTTTCTTTCTTTGTTGTATATTTGCATCAAAAGCCATATCATACTTTTTATTCTTTTCTACTTATATTCTTTCACTTAGATTGGATTGACCGTGATGGATATGCGCGCATAACTATTTACGCGATGGGATCGATTTTTTTTTCAAGTATCACAAGATTGAGAGTAATGGAGATGTTTTTTTTCATCTTTCCAAAGTCATGGATTGGGAGATTATTGTTTTCAAAACTCGTAGAGATGCTCCTAGCATCATAGGATGCATTAAAACAAATATGCATATGAGATGTTTTAACATCCGAATTCATACCTCGGGAGGAGGTGGAGGCCTCTAGAGACAGCCTAGAGCCCCATTCCCTAGCTCCTGCCAATCGATGGAGGCATGGAGCACGCCGCTGCCGCTGCAACGGAAGCCATGGCAGGCACGGGCACATGGGGCATGTGTGGCGTGTGCGGCCGGAGTGGTTGCTGCCACGGCAAGGCATCAGAATCAGATTGGAGCCGGAGTACTTGCTTGCTTGCTCAGACGTTGATTGACGATTGTAGTTCATGGCATTGGCAGGACGAGAAATTGAAATGCCCCCATTGCAGCAGCCTTTACTTTATTTATTTATTATTACTCTCTAGTGGAGTAGTACTACACTTTACTTCCCTCCATTTCCTTCCTCTCGAGCGTTTAAAATAAATAAAATAAACTGTACTCCGTACCCCATCTAAAAAAACGAACTAAAATTAAACCAATTAAAAAAATAGCTATGGTTATAGAAAATATTATGTCAACATTTATATTTTTAAATAGTTTTAGTACAAACATGCATCTTCCTAACTATAATTTGTAAGTTTTCTAGTGAAGTGAAGTTCTTATGGTGTTTTAGTATTCAAAGTTTAGTATTATCTCTTAGACTAAGAATTCACATGTGCTATGACTAGTGGTAATGTTTTACTACTTCAAAAAGTAGAAGAACTCTACCATTTTAGTTGCTTATTGTATAGATTGTTTTGGCTCATTGAAAAATAAGAATTAGCTAGATACATCCCTGTATCCAAACTATAAGATGTCATGCCCCGTTCGCTTGGCTTATCGATCAGCCGACTTATTAGCCACCGGAAGAGTGTTTTACTCTCACAACAAAATAGTCAAAAACAGTATGAGCCGGTTTATTAGCCACCGAAACGATCACTTGAACAGATATTTATAGATTTTATTATGTATGCAGACGTATACATACTATGAATTCAGAAAAGCCAAACATAATTTAGAGCGGGGAGAGTAGTTATTAGCATAGGTCAGACATGCAGGAGTATGCATACTCTAGGGTTGGTAGATGAGTGGTGGTGATGGTCCTGATGGATGAACGTGGGCGCTACCAGGAGGGAGGCAGAGGAGTACACACTACACACTCTCGATCTCCTCCGGCGAGCGAGCTGGCGAGGCACTGAACGGAGAACAGTGCAGCAAATAAAGCCAGTGATGCATATGGAGGCGCGTGGGTGCACGGACGGACACGACGACAGAGACGGGCGGCGGATCGGTGCCATGCGTGCGGCCGGCCTGGCGCAGCGCACGTGTGATCACATCAATTTTTACTCTACTCCACTGCTACTCTATCCTTGTAGGAGTACTCCAACTACGTGCTCTAGACTGCATGTTGTGTTCCTCCCTCCGGCCGGGCTTTGCGTGATCGCAGGCCATCACGCAGGCAGGCAGGCTGGCTAGCTGTGAGGCAGATCAGGCAGTGCTGCACGTGAGGGGCTCATCTCATCAGTCGTCCGTCCTCGCGGCTGCGCTGCATGGCCAGCCATGGAGACGTGGACATCCTGCTGCTGTGGCATCGGCATGCAGAGTGAGACTCGGCCAAAGGCAACACACGAGTAGTGCCTCACGCGCCCACTAGCTAGCTGCCTGCAACTGCAACAAACCTGGCCCCCGATCACAAGCACTCGATCGATCGCCAGTTCGCCACTTCACGTTGATGCATGCAATGCCATGCTATGCAACTCACACGAAACAGCTAGCTCAGGCCTTGTTTAAATCCAAAGGAATTTGGAATTTTGATATTGTAACACTTTCGTTTGTATGTGGTAATTATTGTCCAATCATGGAGTAACTAAATTCAAAAGATTTGTCTTACTGTATAATTAGTTATAGTTTTTATCTATATTTAATACTACATGTATGCGTTCAAAGATTCAATAAAGTTTCGATGTGACAGGAAATTTGAAATTTTAAAGGAAACTAAACAGGGCCTCAGTCGGTTTTTTTTTCCTCCTTTTCCGGCCTGTCCCCTTTTTCCTCATCTCTTGTTCGTTGTAAACAACAAGTACGTATTGTGCCCAACTAATAGCTACTACTCCCTCCATATCCTAATTAGAGGACGTTTTGGACAAATTTTAAGTCAAACATTGGGAATATAAATCATCAATAACTTTTAAGTTGTTGAGATTGTAAATGTGAAAATTATATGAATAGATTTGTCTTGAAAAATATTTTCATAAAAGTATACATGTATTGTTATTCCATAAATATTTTTATAAAAACAAGAGGTTAAAGTTGTGTTTAGGAGACCGTGTCACTGTTCAAAACGTCCTCTAATTAAGATACAGAGGGAGTATACTGAAAACATTCAATGTTTTAGTGACAAGCAACTTGTTCCCCCGGCCGCCCAACTGCAGGCACATTACTCCCTCCGATCGACTTTAGTACTACGCTTGTGATCAAAGCTACGTACGTACAGGTACAATAACAGTAGTGTTGAGGCTCGATCTTTCTGCCACGTCCGTATGCCAACCTCGGACATAAACAATTCATCAAACATTTCCATTGCATTGCCTGGTTCTGAGGAAGCATCAGCAAGATGATATGGGAATCGATGGTGTGTGCGCATGCATGCATGCATCCACAGTTGACTGAGTCGCACGCACGCATGCGAGCTCGCTCTCAACAAACCTCCCCGGCCGGCCTCTAGCTTGTGTTAGGACTTAGGAGTGGACTACAAGGAAGGAACAAAACACCTAGCTAGGGAGAGAGAGACCCCTTCTTCCGATCCGATCCCCCTACCCTTTAATTTGTTGTTGCTAGCTAGCAACCAGCAGGAGTAGTACAACTGAATGAAGAATCATGCATGCATGCGCACAGGCCAGAGAGCACAAGCAAGCAAGCATGTGAGGCTCTGCCACTGCAAGGACAGATGCTGTTGCTGCCACCCCCTACCCATCCACCCCTGCAGTAACCATCCATCCATCCAGCAACACAGGCTTGCATTGGCTTGGCCATCCAGGAAAGCCTCTTTATCTCTTGCTGCAAAATGTATCAATGGCAGTTACTCACTGATGTCAACCGCTCAGCTAACCACGCACGCCCCCCCTGCCCCACACCCCGGCCCAGCCCTACTCTCTGCAACAACAACAACAACAAAAAAGATAAACAGATTTTCAAACAAAAAAAAGATGCATGCATGTGAGCACCTTCCACACCACATGCTGCTAATGCTGCAGAATCAGGTGTTCGTCAGAGCTGTTTGACATTCCACCCAGCACCGGTGAAGTGCTGATGCACCGAAATCAGGTGTTCATTAGAGTCCTTCACATTTGCACCTCACCTCACCAACCACTGGGATGGGAGGATCACCACATGCATTGCTTGCTGGCATTATGGTAAAACAGGATGCAGGGTCGTTTCAACAAACGCATTGCGCAAAAGGATGTCAGATGTCAGAAACAAAGGTACAACCAACATGCTTCAGGTGATGCTTATTCACACTCCAGCTAGTAGTTCAGTGATTGTGCAGAATTCAGATGAGCAACCAACGATTGCATAGTTTACAACAGCTACAGTGTAATTTTTACTCTGAAAAACAACTCTTTTACACCTCTCTTTTTTACTTTCAAAAGTGCACGGAAGCTCACACCTCTCTTTTTTTTCCTCAAAAAATCCTTTTTTTTTCTCTCTTGTGGATCCAACCCTGAACTGAACCATAATCAACTTATATTTTGGGTCCGTCCATGGAAACATTTGCGATCATTTTCTAGGTAACAAAATAAAATATAAACCAAAAAGATTTTGGGTTACACCATAACGACTTAGTTGTAGGGGTAATAGAGAAAGTACACAGCCTTCAAGAGTCAAATGTTTTCAATACAAAATTGGTAAACGTTAGATAATGTAGGAATTCTCACAAAAAAATAGTGCAACTAAGAATTAGAGAACAGATAAGCAAGTTAGACAATGTATAAAATTGCACGGCCAATGAGCTCAATTTTTTTTTTATTGTATCCAAGACCAAGACATCTCAACCATACATTTTTACCTTGCGGGAGGAGGGCGGGGGTGTTGGGGGCTGAATAAGAACAAAAAACTTGGGATTCCCAGTAAAGCAGAGGACCTCAGTGAACCAATTTAAAAAATCAGAGGGGAAATTAAAAAAAAGGAAAAAAGGGGGATGAGTATATTAGGAACAATAAGGATATGTATATGTACACATCTCATACAATTTAGAAGCACTGACATACATTAGGTTCCTTCTCTTACATGAAAAACATATACATTCAAATTGATACATCAGCTATCAAGCGCTGAAATGTAACTGATACAGAAATAAAGCAGGACCTTCTATCCAATTAGTGTGACGTTATCTGCATTATCTTAATATAAGTAAATCTCAAAATGCTTCATGGGCTGCCTTCAGTGAAAGAACAGGCGGAAAAGCTTCGGATAGTGGTCAGTCAAATGTCCACCGATGCAATCCACTGTAATAAGGTTACATCCAAGTCAGAAACAGAATTTCCTCCAAAAAGAAAAGAAAAAGACAGTAAAACTTCAAACATTAGGTAATCTTATTTCGACCAAAAAATGTCCAAATTCAGTTACAAAAATTGGCAATGCCATTGATATAAGATCTATCATGGTGGGGATTGCATACTCACCAAAATGGGCAGCGTCAGTAACTTCACCAGGATAACAACAGCATGGTAAACTTTTTGGATTAGGATCAGTCTGTACTGTGCCACCTCAGAACAGGAGGCTTGGTAGTATAGATGACACTTGTCCACAGAAACCTCAAGTATTACAGATGAGCTTTGGTAGGAGCAATTATGACGAGTGGCTTTCGAGTTCAGAGTCCATCGCCATCATATGTTGCCCATCTTTCAATTACAACCTGAAACTCATTATCCCTTTTCCTGACCTACGACCATTGGAAATTAAAGATTTGCTAAGCAAACTGCACAGGACCACATAGCTAGGGCATAGACTTGACATTTGTATATCACACAGTTCGAATAAAGATAGCAGCTAGTGCAGTAGTTAAGACTTAAGATGTCAATATGTCATGCTTCAAAATGACATTTGCAGGTAAAGCAAGCAAGAAAATATCAACCAGCGGCTTCTTGCCATGCAGCAGAATACCCACGCTGCAAATATCACATCTCAAAAAACTTTATATCCATGAATATGTCACATCTCAAAAAACTTGATACATGGTTTGTAGAATGTTTACCTCAACCAGCGGCTTCTTGCCATGCAGCAGCATATCCACGCTCCTTTCTGTCTGCAGAAAGAAAATCAACATTGTGTGTTAGCATCTGCACAAATGGACAACAAGAAAATTAATACAAACCAATTTATGAGAGATTCCATTTAGGTTGCATACTTGCATCCTAGGCTTTGAAGCACATATTGGTTGGTGAAAGAAAAAAGCAGCAACAGTGGTGGAAAAAAATCTTAAATTCAGCACAACCATGTTATCACAAAGGCCAGGTAACCATAGTTAAGAAGGAATGATATTGCAATCAAAATGTGCAAACCATTTTTATTAATTGAAAATGCAAGGATCTTTGGGAAAATAGAGAAAATCAATGGAACCAAAGTTGTGTGCAAACACTTTGTACAGTTTCAAAGACTCCAAGTACCATCCTCATGATTATCTTAAATTTTGTTTTTTTCTCTATTTAGTCAAGGGTGCCCATGTATTCTAAGGAACTCTGGTGTGTGTCTATAAGGATTCATACCCCTTTATAATTTTTAATATAATGATAACTATCTTAAATTTAAGAAATGCAATATCACTGCACACTTTCTCAGCATCCTCATCACTTTATGAGTTAAAGTGGTTAGTTATATTCGTAACCGTACTTCGACTGTTTACCATATAAATAACATAGACATACCCGATGTGTTACCCAGTAATGTCGCTCCCTCATCTCGATAAGGAAAGGGAATGTTGGAGGAGCTTTCCTCTCCAGAATACTTTTCTGACTTCGTCGAGCACGAGCTTCATCATCTCCAAGCGTAACAGTTTCTACACCTCCAATCTGTTTTCCAGAAGATGAGAAATTTCACTGAACTGGTGTAAATAATATTACTTTTAAGCTTAATCACTTGTTTCAGTAAATGTTTGACACATGGACTCTCTAATTAGGTATTGGCCGCAAGAAATTTTAGATGGGAGCTTTCACGCTATTATATTGACAGCTACTCTTCTAAGAAGCAAAAGTAACAAAAGAACTTCAGATATCCTTATAGAATAACAGCACTTTTTTCATCTCAATGATCCACTTTTTACCAATGTTTAGACTATGCAGGTATAGTGGATTTGTCATCTTGTTTATTTGCAAAATTGTGATAATGTAATAATGATAGCATTACCAAGTCAGATAAGGTTGGGTTCTTAATGATGTTTGCAAGTCGTTCTCCATGGGCAGTGCCAATAAGCATAACGCCCCTTTCTGCAATTGATCGACAAGCTTGTGCTTCTGCTTCAGTTCCGATCTCATCTACAATAACCACCTCAGGCATATGGTTTTCAACTGCTTCAATCATCACCATATGCTGCATTGATGGTTCAGGTACTTGCATTCTTCTTGCTCCACCAATCGCAGCGTGAGGAACATCCCCATCCCCACCAATCTCATTACTTGTGTCCACAATTACCTGCCCTAAACACCAGTTCCAAAATAATATATAAGGTACAAGAAGTACATTGAACTGGAAATAGAAAAGTACAAGAAAGTAATATTGTTTAACATACCACTCTTTTCTGAAATTCATCTGCTAAAACACGAGCAATCTCACGCATCACAGTAGTCTTGCCTACCCCAGGCCTGATTGAAGAAAACAAAAATCTAGTGAAGAACAGACAAACTTTTGAAAAACAAAGTGAAAACAGAATGTTCAACTCCTGTTGCCCTATTATCACATAACTATTCCTGAATATAACATTTTTCATATAGTCTGTATTCATATAATACTTGGGTACTAGCTTATATATATATATATAAAATACCATTTAAAAAAGATATAGGAAAGATGGAATAAAATTGTAAACATTCGAGGAACAATAGGAGGTACCTTCCCAAAAACAGAATACTTTCTTTGTAACTTAGGAGATCACGGACCATGTCAACATGCCCGGTAACAGCTCGTCCGACTCGACAGGTCAAACCAACCACCATTCCTTTCCTGCTCCTTATAGCAGATATCCTATGTAAAGTACCTTCAATTCCTGCACGGTTGTCACCTCCAAATTCTCCTACAGCCTTCTGAGCATCCTCCAACTCTTTCTGTGAGATCTATGATATACAAGATCCATAGAGCAGGAAATTACAGTTGCAGTTTTGCATGTACTCACAATATTATGTTGTGCACTCATCAAGAAAAAGGGGCTTACTATGGTTGTGAAATATAAACATTAGTAAAGATCCATGAGCAGAAAGAAATTAGCAGCCAACCAGCAGAAGACTTGAGACTAACATAATTTCTAATTTAATAATTTTACACAACAGACAAGACGATAAGACCAACCACACCACAATGGAATCATCTCTGATCTCTCTGTAATGCTGCCTTTTCTTTTCAAGGTACTATTGGGTTCCACAATATTGACACATTTCAGACTGAATGGCTGTCAGATACCTCACTGTCCCGTAGATATTGGCCACCAGAGTCACCAAGGAAACGTGCCTCTGGCCATCTCCCCAAATCCAGAATGACCTAATTGATGAGTCATCAGTAGGGATGACATGCAACCACAATATTTTCAGATTATTTCGAGTAGAATGAGGCTTGTAATGGTTAAAGCCTTGAAGAAGTCAGGTACCTCCAGCAGTTGGTCCTTTCTAGGTTCATTCTGCAGATTATCTCGCAAATCTCTTGGGAGAATCTGCAAAAGGAAGATTAATACCATTTGATCAATCGATCTATTTATATTTGTATAAAAAACCTAAAAACTAATGTGCCCATAGCACGAATACTAGTTTAGTCATCAATACAAGTAGCAAATAATATTGGAACATAGACTGATCAGGGGACACATGATTTTTCTTGTGTGTTGAAATTGTTTGTCACTTCATCTTAGAGATACTTGTATTCTGGATAATTCATGCAAGGATTGAAGATCCTTCTTGCATTTCAAGGAGAGGATGAAAATTTGCATGCTTGGTATGCATATATATAGTTGTAGCTCCAGAAGCAGATATAGTTACATCAACTAGAAATAGAAATTCTAATATCGAAAGTTCTCTACTAATTTGGACCAAGTTTTGTTTCCTCCAAAAAAAAAAAATGGACAAGTTTTTCAATACTCCCAAACCTCCACCTACTAGCACATCACGGCATAACATAGAAGGTCTGTACGATTAGGAGAAAAAGGCAGATCTAAAAGGTGTGACGGACGTGGACCTGCAGGAGCTCAGAAAGGTCGTCCTCGACGATGCCTCCCCATCCGGCGCTAGCCTCAGCAGCGCAGCGCGCGATGCCGGGCCAGGCCCTGCCCCTGAGCCGCCGCCTGAGCAGAGAGAGTTTCGGGGTGGGGAGCGAGAAGTGGAGCAGGCGGCGTGCGGCACACGTGTCCATCGCGCGGCAAACTAATGCCGGCGCCGGCGGTGGCGCAGTCGCGCACACGGGAGCCACTGAGCGAGCGGTTGTGCTTGTGCCGTGTCCAGAGACCGGACGGGATGGATAACGCTTTTGCTTCCCCTTTCCGTTCGCGCGGTTTTTTCTCCCCCAACTAAATGTGGGCCCTATTGCTTGAACAAAGTGGATATGGGCCTAACTTCTCTGGCGAATCCTCAGGGCCCAAAAACTCATTGGCCCGTTACAGGAAGAGTCTAGGCAGCCAAGTATTAGTGAATCCACGGTTGGACTATCTGACCCCTGCTTTGCATCTGAAAGATAATTGCGACTTCCTCTTTCCCAAAATATTCTCGTTTTTAGCTTTTTTTTTAATTTTTTTTGAAATTTTCAACGGAGGGGTCACCCACCTGCTTTATAGAAAATGGACGTATCATTCCAAGATATACAGGGAGGGAGAGGGATTTATAACAACAAAACATTATTGACACCGTTTTTTGGCATGTGTCAATATGATCTAAGGATTGTGCCGATCGGCAAAAGATTAGTTGTCGTTTCTTATCGGCATCGGGATATTACCGGTCAGATTGCTGATAAAGACAAGAGTGTTGCTGATGCAGACAGGGACTTGTTGCCGATTGAGGCAGGAAGACGCTGTTGATGAAGGCAAGGGGATATTGCCGATAGAAATATGAATGTTGCCGACAGGAAGAACATTGCCGATGAGAATTGAGGCTCGTTATCGATGTGATGAAGACTACAATGTTGCTGGTGGAACCAAGAAAGCGTTGCCGATGAGAGCCAAAGTCTGTTGCTGATAGGAGGAATATTGCCGATGAGGACGGAAAGATGTCGATGAATGATGATACTGATGGAAACAGGATGAGGTAGCTGGCGTCAGCAGAGAACTGCCAATGGCAATAGAGGAAAGTTGCGGATTGAAGGAAGTCTGCCGATGGGAGGTTTCATCGTGAAGGAGATAGATATGAAAGCTGGTGATTTCATGCCAGTATTAATAGATTTATTTCGAGTCCAACTCTTGCACGAGTCGTTTGTTTCCTTTAGCGTGAGTCGTTTTATTTCTTTAAAAATATGAGTTTTTGTTTAGGAAGGTATGAGTCGTATCCATGTACAACTCCCCATACATGAGTATAAATATGTGCCCAAGGGCCGCGTGAAAAATATATCCAAGCATATCAAAGAAATCAACTACTTTTTTTATCTACTTTACCAGTAATTTACCTTTACCGCATTAGGTTTAGTCTATCTACGAGTTCTTTAAGTTTCGACGGGCTGCATCTTATCGACCTCCGTCAACCCTTGCAAGTTCCGCGTTTGAGCAATCTGAGCCTTGACGTCCGGGCGCATCGCAGTCGTCTCGTTTAGCTCTACTCTAGTTATCCTGATCAAGTTTGAGCCTTGACATCTGGGCGCATCGTCGTTGTCTGGTTCAGATCTTGTTCTATTTATCGTCCTTGTCGATTAACTGGTCAAATCGACTGGCACGCCCTCGGATATTGAATTCGGGTATAAGCCCGAGGTGTTTGCAGATTCTGACGCTTTTTGTGTCAACACCTCTTTTGGCACGTTCGGTGGGACAATATCACATCTTTTGGTCACGGTTTAACCCATTACAAGCTTAATGGACAATATTGCTGAGATCAATCCGAAGAATGCCATTGAAATCTCCGAAGCAAATCTGAGAGATGATCAGAAGTTGGCTATAGAGCAGGCTATGGAGGAGTACAAACAGTTATACCTCAAGTCCTTCAGCCTAAACAGAATCGGCGAAGCAGTCCAGAAGCAAGATCCGCCGTTGCCACGGCAGGTCACTTTCGAGGCCGATCCTGGTAAATTACAAGAGATGGTTAATTCTGCATTAAATCATGTGTTAATTAGCCAATCCAATGTGCTGTCCAATACTATATACAATGCTGTCAAGCAAACTTTCAAGGAAAGACAAGCACCATATTATGTTGATCCGGCGTATCATCAACTCGGATCGGCATCTGTTATGATCCCATCGGCGGTTCCAAGGGTGTCTTCACTGCATATAAACCGGTCTGCCGATGAGATCACGTAGCCAAGATGGAGTCCAGCAAACATTACTCAATTGAATGCAAATCTAGTGGCGTCAATAATGTCTGGACCTGTAACCCAGAGTCAGCCAACTTCCGTCAGCTGGTGGGGATACGGTATGCCTCCAAGTCCATCTGCTGATTCCAAATTGGTCCAGGATAACAATGTAGGGTGGAAGATTCCCGTGGCATCGGCAACACCTGCACAGCCGATGATTCCAGCGATGCATTATGCTACATCCTCTCCAACGGTGCAATTGCCGTTAGGGAATCCTCAGGTGGCGATACCTAGAGTAGCTTATGCGCAACCATCGACAGGTTCTTGGCCGATGTAGCAAGACATTGCTATTGGAAACCAGCCCGTATCGGTAATGGTTCCTCAAAGTATGGTACCCACAAATCAAGGCAATCATCCAAGGATACAAGGGCAGCAAGCGCCAGCTGGTTATTAGCCATCGACAAGTCATATGCCGATGACATCTAATGTAAGTTGGATCGGTCAATTACCGATTCAGCAGCAAGTTGTGCAGCCTGGATACCAAGTGGCGAGAGCTCCGCAGTATCATCCAACGAGTCTGCAGAGTGAAATATCGGCACCCCAGCCGATAAGTAGTATTTCTCCGCGATACCCTCAGGCGAATGCGCATAATGAGATATCGGCATATCAGCCGATGAATATAATGTCACAGTACATCCTAGTGGGTGTTTAGAATTTCCCATCGGCAAATAAGCCGATGCATAATACTCAACAGACTGATGCCGCAAATGTGTCGGTTGCTCCGTCCTATTCATCGCAAAGATATGAAGAAGTGCATCAACCTGCTCAACCAGTTAACATCCAGTCAGTGGATCGGCAGGATTAAGATGCGTACTAGGCCGATAAGATTGTCAATGTGGCGAAAGAGCAATTCAGTATCAAACCTAAGGTTAATACCTACTCTTATTGGACGCCGTACCCTCTGACATATGATTTGATTCCTTTCCCAAATCGGTACAAAGTGCCAGATTTCACCAAATTTTCTGGTCAAGATGATATATCAACAATGGAGCACATTAACCGATTTATTATCCAATGTGGAGAGGCAACCAGCAGGGATGAACTGAGGGTGAGGTTGTTCTCGTTATCGTTATCTGGATCGGCATTTACATGGTTTATTTCACTGCCTCCAAATTCTGTGATCACTTGGGCCGATCTAGAAAAACAGTTTCACAAATACTTCTTTGCTAGCGTACATGAAAAGAAGATTACTGATTTGGTCAGATTGAAGCAGCATAATGATGAATCGGTAGAAAGCTTCGTGCAAAGAATGCGAGACGTGAAGAACAAATGCTATAGCTTGGTACTTGATGATCGACAATTGTCGGATTTGGCCTTCCAAGGATTACTGCCGTACATCAGGGACAAATATGCGTCTCAAGAGTTCGAAAGCTTAAGCCATCTTGTGCAAAGGGTTGCCGATCAAGACATCAAGGTTTTCGAGCCTAGAGGAAATTGGGATAAAGAGGTGTCTTTAACTAAGAAGACAGATTCAGACGAAGAAGCAAGTATCGGTTTAGTTGAATGGGTAGAGAATGAAAAGCCGATGTCTTGTCCATTCGACCAGAAAGAAGCTGAGAGATTCACCTTTGATATCATCAAGACCGATAGGATGTTTGACCTATTGCTTCAAGAAGGGAGGATTAGGCTGACGCCTAATGAGGTAATTCCATCGGCCGAAGAGCTCAGAAGGATCAGGTACTGCAAGTGGCACAATGCAACTTCGCACAGTACCAATGATTGCAAAGTCTTTAAGCAGCAGTTGCAATCAGAAATTGAATCTGGGCGAATCAAGTTTGAAAATTCCAAAGCCCAGAAGCCGATGAAGATTGACCAGCACCCGTTTCCAAATAATATGGTGGAGACTAGTAGGAAAACTAAGGTGCTGACATCGGAAGCTGCCAAGAAAAGTACATCGGTAGACCCTGAATATCAGATAGCTACGCATGAAGTAACATGGAAGAAGTTTACCGATGATAGGAAAGGCAAAAGGGTTGCCGATGAAAGCAGTAACACCAGGAGATCTCATGGTGTTATAATCACGCATAGGCGACCAAGGCAAGAGTATCGGCAGTCACGAGAGGAGAGATATCGGCTGCAAGAGGAAGAAAGGCGCCAAGAGTGGCTTCGGCATAAGGACCACTGGAAGTGTCCCTTCTTTGTTCACTGCTGGGAAGAAGGCATCAAACTGCCTACTGTCGATAATTGTCCCGAATGCAATGGGTACTACCCTGCTGATCGGTCAGAAAAGAAGCCTTGCTTTGACGATCGGGAACCCAGATATGCTAGGCCGTTCAGAGAAAAGAGATCAGCACATGATCGGATAAGGGGCAAGCTCAGCGTACACGACAGGCTTGACAAGCGTATTTGTCAAGAAAAACTTGAGGAGATGGCTGATGCAAGGGTGCCCGATGAAGAAATATTCTCCAGAAATCCAAACATAAGGGGTGGTGCAGATACAAGCAATAAGAAACAGTACCAACCTATTTGGAAAACTAAGCTCCCTCAATGGTGCCCCAAGTGTCTTACAAAGACTCAAAGAAGGAGGATGCAGCGCGAGCGCCAAGAAGATTTGTGTCACGATGAAAATCCTTCCAGAGGGAAATCTTCAGACAAGCGATGAAGGCCAAAGCGCAAAGATGGGGATCCATCGGCAGATGTCAATATGTTGCCGATAGCGTAACTAGAGTCTATGGACTTGGGCATTTTGGCTTGGGAGCAGCACTTGGTGAGCCCTGATGTTTCAACTGTTACACTTGGGGGGCATCGGCAGGTTGAGCATGAAGAGTTTATGCACTGGGGGCAGCGCTGCCGATAAATTTGTTGGCTGTAAAAGGAGATATTTGATACAAGCCGAAGGATTGTGAGAGTGGCTTTGCAATGCTTACGCGCAATAGTCAAGGAAGTGGTGCAGGCATCTTGGAAGAGGAGGTTGCAGTAGAAGAAATTTCGGTGCATAAGATATCTTATACTCCGAAATTGGGGGGCATGTGTTGACACCGTTTTTTGTCACGTGTCAATATGATCTAAGGATTGTGCCGATCGGCAAAAGGTTAGTTGCCGTTCCTTATCGGCATCGGGATATTACCGGTCAGATTGCCGATAAAGGCAAAAGTGTTGCTGATGCAGACAGTGACTTGTTGCCGATTGAGGCAGGAAGATGCTGTTGATGAAGGCAAGGGGATGTTGCCGACAGGAAGAACATTGCCGATGAGAATTGAGGCTCGTTATCGATGTGATGAAAGCTACAATGTTGCTGGTGGAAGCAAGATAGCGTTGCCGATGAGAGCCAAAGCCTGTTGCTGATAGGAGGAATATTGCCGATGAGGACGGAAAGATGCCGATGAATGATGATGCCGATGGAAGCAGGATGAGGTAGCTGGCGTCAGCAGAGAACTGCCGATGTCAATAGAGGAAAATTGCGGATTGAAGGAAGTCTGCTGATGGGAGGTTTCATCGTGAAGGAGATAGATATAGAACCTGGTGATTTCATGCCAGTATTAATAGATTTATTTCGAGTCCGACTCTTGCATGAGTCGTTTATTTCCTTTAGCGTGAGTCGTTTTATTTCCTTAAAAATAGGAGTTTTTGTTTAGGAAGGTATGAGTCGTATCCATGTACAACTCCCCATACATGAGTATAAATATGTGCCCAAGTGCCGCGTGAAAAATATATCCAAGCATATCAAACAAATCAATTACTTTTTTATCTACTTTACCAGTAATTTACCTTTACCGCATTAAGTTTAGTCTATCTACGAGTTCTTCAAGTTTCGACGGGCTGCATCTTATCGACCTCCATCAACCCTTGCAAGTTCCGCGTTTGAGCAATCTGAGCCTTGACGTCCGGGCGCATCGCTGTCGTCTCGTTCAAATCTACTCTAGTTATCCTGATCAGGTTTGAGCCTTGACATCTGGGCGCATCGCCGTTGTCTCGTTCAGATCTTGTTCTATTTATCGTCCTTGTCGATTAACTGGTCAAATCGACTGGCACGCCCTCGGATATCGAATTCGGGTATAAACCCGAGGTGTTCGCAGATTCTGACGCTTTTTGTGTCAACAAGCATACATGGCCTTAAGGCCAAAGAAGAAACAAACTTAAGGGCACCTTAAGAAGGATTCATCGAAAGCTGAAACCTAGCACACCACGAGTCGACAACCCTTCTGTCCTTCCTGGGGAGTCTCACACGCCATAGGTTTGCCTCGCTTTAAGTAGTTGATTGAGGTTTGGGGCTTCATTGCGGAAGACGAAGCCGTTTCTTCTCTTCCAGAGCTACCAGTAGCAGAGGATGACGAGAGTGTTGAACTGTGTTTGAGGAAGATTACCAAACCTTCCAGGGCATTGGAGGCTGTTGTTGTCGGGGACAAGCACCAAACCCAATGCTGACCAAAACTCCACTGCCACCAAACAATGGAAGACAATGTGAAGAGGTGTTTCATCCTCCATACCACACACTAAGCAAGTTGGGGAGTCCACAATGTGCTTGCGGAAAAGGTTAGACCGGCACTAAATTATGCCCTTGCATAGCAACCAGGTGAACAATTGCACTCGTGGAGGGACTGCATTTTGCCAAATGAAGGAGGAGGAAGAATCCGAGGGCTATCCTCATTCTTTCAGAGCTTTGTAGATGGCCGATGTGTAAAGTTTGTCCGGTTTACACGCGAAGGAGGATGATCTTATGTGAGGGGTGTCACTGAGCTGCAACTGTTGAGTTATTTGGCGAAGCGGTTGCAGTTCATCCTGGGCTTGGAGAGATAGACGATTGGCAAAGGCACCATAGAAGTCAAAAGAGATCGCCTTGTAAACCGATGTGTCTTTGTCCAAGCAGTGACTGAACAGTCTATGGAAGCGCTCTGCCAAGGTATCATCCTCATGCCACACATTAGACCAAAAGGAGGTAGAGGTGTCGTCCCCAAGCTTCACTGAGGTAAGGGCTTGATACAAGGGTAGCAAGGATCACAGAAGTTCCTAGTGGGTGCCAAGGTTGAGAGCTTTAAGGATGGAAAGATCCACATGTTGTCGAACCCAGTGACTCCAGGCAGAAGATGAAGCAAAGTGCAGTCTGTGAACAATATTCAGGAGGAGGCAGATATTGTGTGTCCCAAAATCTCTAATTCCGAGCCCACCTCCATCCTTAGTAGTGCAAACACTAGACCATTTCACCAGACATTTTGCCGAAGAGGCCTCTTTGCTTTGATCACCTCCAGCGGCACTTGGGTGACCAACATGATATATACCAGTTAATTGTCAATCACAGATTTGATGAGGACAACCCTGCCCATGGTGTTTAGCAGGGATGCTTGCCAAGTTGAAAGAAACATGTCAGTCTTATCAATGTATGGCAGGAAGGTGTTGACCGAAAGCTTGTGAGAGTGACAGCCGAGGGCTCCATATGAATGGACATGAGAGTTGATTTTGAGAAGTTGATTCGTAGCCCAATGGCTTCTGAGAAGGTGTCAAGAATGTTCTTCAACACTTGGACTGCTTGACAGTCCCCCTTTAGCACAATGAGGGCATCGTCAGCATACAGCAGCACCACGCAAGGCGCATCCTGATCAATGGGGTGTGACCTCTGTTGTCATCCGTAGCATGCATTGAAGGGTGTCAGCCACAATGAGGAACAGATAGTCCTCGTTTGCAATATAAATGCGATCATTATAATACATAATTAGTATTAATATATTTTTATAATAAATTTATTTAAAGATATAAATGTATGGAAACTAACCTCCTTTTGAGTTTTGAGGAATCATTGGACTACGTCTAAATCCATCAAAGATAAATCATCCTTGTTCGAAGCAAATTATAATTTCATTCCTTTAACAAATTAGCATAGGCCACTTGAAGCTACCTCAGTTACTGAAAAGTATATCTTTCTGACGAGTGACGAGCTACAGGCTTACGTTACATGTTCTTCTCACATGCACCCTTTCAAGAAAGAGAATCCAGCAAGCAAACGAAACAATTACACAAAGTAAAACATGTTCAACAGAATGAGTCCCACATATAGAAATATAATCTGAAACCCGCCACAGTCTATGCACTATTACAAATACTATCAAGACCATAGCAAGAACTTCTAACTTGTAAGGTTAAAAAACAAATAGATATAATAACATGGTCAGAAGCATGTCGATTCAGGATCATCTGCCACAGCTGCTCACTTGCAAAGTTGCAGTCTAGACGTCACACTCCTTCATAGAAATGGTGGACTGGCCTGTTTGCTTCTTGCCCTCCCAAGCATCAATCGGAGACCGCCTGGGAAAGTTTCTCTAGCGCCAGGCATGTTGCTTGGGATATGATGTAATCCAAACAGGCCCTGAAGGTCCAGATAATTAATACCTCATCCGAGGCAAGCAGATGACTAGCTAGGTCGACAGCATACACACTATAAGGCCCGTCGTAAGCTTTCCTTAGGAGTAACTGGAACAAGGCTTTCAGTGTAAGAAGCAATGTCAAACCAGCGTACTTTTTTCCATTCATGCCCCAAGATGTCTTCATTGGGTCCAAGGTACCTTATGTCATCCATATCAAACATTCCATCTCCACGTGGAATGTCATATTCCAAATCATAAACAATGACCTGATTGCCTCCTCGCATAAGAATCTTACCGTTGGCAGGAGAGGCCAATGGATAAAATCTATCTAGAAGATTTATTCCATAACGGCCACTCCAATCAGGATTCACAACATCACTTGTCATGAATATCAGTATCTGTCGCAAACCCTCTATAAAGACAGTAGCACATAGCTCCCCACCAATCTCATCAAGATGAACTTCTTGACCTTCATCTTCAATCATATCATATAGGCAGGGGGCAACGGAGTGATACCAAATGTTTCGTCAGCAAGGCTGAAGCGGAGTAACCCCTGCGGGGGGTATTGCTGATCATTCTCCCTATCCATAAAATAGAACAGATACCCCTTGTAGTGTGTGGCAGTCTGCGGATGAAAGATAGGGTAGGGTAGATCAACCAAGGTTTCCCTCCAAGAATCCTCTTCGCCATTAATGGTGAAGACCTCCATCCCCATTGTAACCATCTCAGAACTGTGAGAAGAACGATAGAAGGAGC
Source organism: Microstegium vimineum (assembly GCA_022036555.1). Lineage (NCBI taxonomy): Eukaryota > Viridiplantae > Streptophyta > Magnoliopsida > Poales > Poaceae > Microstegium > Microstegium vimineum. The sequence goes on along the minus strand of CM039129.1, from coordinate 11,053,451 downwards.
GTGCAACCTTATATTTGCCGGTGGAAGTGTCAAGGCCCAGGCCAAACGGGAGGTAACCGTCGTGTTTGTGCTGGCTTTGGGCAGTGCAATGGCATCCCTTGTGGCCGGATTGAAGACATACGCCTTGTTATCGGTGGGCAGCAGCATTAAGCCATCACAGTGTGGCATTGTGAACATTTTCCTGAACTCAGTAGAAGGGAAATTCCTCTCGTAAACAAGTGTTGCAGTACTCTTGGTGTGTTCTTCTTGTAAAGACCATCGGTAGAAACGGATGTTGACGACAGGACCCCGCTCAACAGAAACCTGGGGTGTCACGAGCAAGGATGACGACGGGTTTTGGTGCTGTCTATGCTTGGAGCACTGCAGATGTGCAACCACAAAAGAAGGGTCGGAGATGATGGCCAGCCACGCCTTGCTGACGGACTTGAATCTCGCCAGGGACTCCACAGGCAGGCGGATTAATATCTCCCACACTATCTCGTCCGGTAACTCGGAAGTCTGCTGATTATGGGCCCTCTTGTTCTTCTTCCTCCTCGTGTATACCTTCAAGTCCATGGCGCCAAGAACAAGCATGTAGCAATTAACAATGACTTAATTGATGAGTGGTAGTAATAATCTATATATATGCAACGCACGGTATCGGTTATTATATGAGTGCGGATATGGTTCCTAGTCCAATTCGAACAATATATATATATATATATATATATATATATATATATATATGGAATTGGTAGGTTGAGCCGAATCCGAACACTTTCCGAGTTCGGAATCCTTTCCGGAAGTAGGATTGATGGATCTTCGGTCTTCATGGGGATTTTTTATTTTAACTTTTTGCTAAGAGGAAAAAAAATGAATCCATCGCATCTGACACCTCAAAGTGACTAAGGTCCGCAAAATGTTTTTTTTTCTAATCTAATAGGAAAATATATAGATACAGAAATAAAAAAATGGGATACTCCGACGTTTCAAATTATGTTGTTTTTGTTTTTATAAATACACTAATATTACCACGTATCTAGACATGATATATATATATATATACTGTTCTAAATTCTAAAGCTTGAATTTTAAATAATAATTAGCGCTCTGGCGGAGCGCAGCCCATCTCCTGTGACGGGCAGCTAGTATCACCCACTTTTATTGCTATGAACATGTAAAGTTGAGTACAGAACACTAGTATAGAACACATCTTTGGCTGATTTCCAAAATCGACTTTAGCCCCGGTGAAAATTGCGCCCGGGGCTAATTTTAGTCCTGGTTGGTAAAAATCCCCTCCCAACGGCTCGGTTGGCAGACATTGTCAGGGGGGACTTTTAGTCCCGGTTTGTGGTACCAACCGAGGCTATTTCTAGGCCTTTAGTCCCGACTGGTTCTATGGACCGGGACTAAAGGTCCTGCCTATTTGAACTCTCTTCCTCCCATGCCCGAGCCCGAGAGTTCATTTCTTCCTCTCTGTTCTTGCTTGTTCTTGGTGTATTCTTCATCCCCTTCGGCCATTGCTTCATTTGATCACTTCTACGCCTCCATCGACTCGTTGAAAGGTTACTATCTTCAACTTCTCACTTCTACGCCTCCATAGAGCTGCTCTATATGTGATTTTTCTTTATGATTATTTCTCTTTTTTGTCATTTTAAACTTCAATCACTTGACATTGTTTGAATATTTTGAACAAGGCAACTAAAATTAGTATTCTAAGTATACACCTTTCATTTCTAGGGTATTATATGTTCCACATTTCAAGATTAGTTTAGCTTAGTTTGAGAAATATAGATTCTTAGGATATTATTAAATGATGAATTTATGGTGGATTGTTCTTGATTTATATATATGCCACTTGAGCTCAAAATAATTATATATTTAGATGAAGAAGGTAGCTACCTAGAATACTTTAGTTGTATACATGACATATTTGATGATTTTAGAGAAATGTAAATTTTAGTTGTTTTATTTACTTTGTTTAGAATATAAGGAATTTATAATATCTAGTTTGAAAAATGAGTATAGAGAGTAGATGACAACTGCTTCGGGACACTCGGCCTCTGATCGGGTTCCAAAGCGACTAAGGCCAGACCTCCCTCTCATTACCTGTGGCAAGTGTATGCAAAAGACTGTGAAAGAGTACCGAGTGGGGAAGCCGGGTGCCAACAATGGTTGGATCTTCTACAACGGTCGGATCTTCTATAAGTGTCCAGATTGCAATATGAGTTATATACTTTGTCACATTTAATGGTTATGGTTAATTTGTACCTATATTTCTTGATGATTTTGATTAAAGTGTTGATTTTTTATTTCTATTTTCAGTGGGATGGCACTGGATGCCGCGGCTGGTACTGGGAGGAAGAGTATGTTACACACGTCGTGAAGGCTACGAAGGCTGATGAGGCAGTGGGCCAGCTCAAGAAGTCTGTCGATGCTGATCAGACGAATGATGATTTGTCTGCTTTAGTTGGGATTGGTTGGGAGATCATTATGCTACTGAAGTGCATTTTAGGTTTTCTGTGTATAGTGCTAGTGGTCTTAGCATACGTTATTTCGAGGTGTCCATAGAGCATACATTAGTATTTGTATGACTCGGAAATGACACATGATGGTGTTCCATCTCGATCATGTTATTTTAATACAGACGACCTTTCGTTCGGTATTTTATAATTTCATTTTTTGATTTAAATGAGAAATTTAATTATGTTTTGGGTCATATAATGCAGACGATGACACACGATTGGATGTACAATGTAGATCGCCGCTCCAAAGAGTTCTTTAATGGCGTGCATGATTTCTTAATAGCGGCTGAGGCAAACAAGCGGGATGCTAATTTCATGTGTTGTCCATGCATCTTGTGCAAGAATTTGAAGGAATATTCTAGCTCAAGGACTGTTCACTCACACTTGTTGAAGTCGGGTTTCATGTCAAACTATATTTGTTGGACCAAGCATGGAGAAACCAGAGTTATGATGGAAGAAGACAAAGAAGAGCAATTGGACCCTGACGATATTATTGCTCAATATGGTGACTTCAATGATACTGCAATGGTGGAAGCAGAAGAAGAAGAGGCAGGGGAAGAGGACACACTCTCTGAAGATGATGGTCTTGGTGAAGTCATTCGTGATGCACAAAGAGATTGTGAAAGTGAAAAAGAGAAAGCTAAGTTTGACCACATGCTAGAGGATCACAAGAAACTACTATACCCGAGCGTCGAAGATTGGCAAAATAAGTTGGGTACAACACTGGAGTTGCTACAATGGAAGGCAAAAAATGACATATCCGACAAGGCATTTGGTCAATTACTCAAGATTAATAAAAAGATGCTTCCCAAGCCTAACGAACTGCCTGCCACTACGTACAAAGCAAAACTGGTCATGTGCCCTCTGGGATTAGAAATCCTGAAGATACATGCATGTCCTAATGACTGCATCCTGTACCATAGCAAGGACTACGAGAATTAGGATGAATGCCCCGTATGTAAAGCGTCGTGGTAGAAGATCAGGCGAAATGACCCTGGCGATGTTGAGGGCGAAGAGCGTCCTAGGAAGAAAATCCCTGTCAAAGTTATGTGGTATGCTCCTATAATACCTGTTGACACAAAAAACGTCGGATCTACGAACACCTCGGGCTTATACCCGAAATCGTTTTCCAAGGTGTGCCAGTCGATTTGACCAGTTAATCGACAAGGACGATAACTAGAACAACGATGAACGAGACGACAACGATGCGCCCTGACGTCAAGGCTCAGATTGCTCAAAAAGCGGAACTCGCGAGGTAGACGGAGATCTTATGGATGCAGCCCGTCGGGATTGTAAGAACTCGTAAGTAAACTAGAACTAATGCGATAAAAGTAGATGCTGGAAAAGTAGATAAAAGTAATAGATTTGTATTTGATTGATTGTCCCTTTCTACACCGCCCCTGGGTACATATTTATACTCCGGTAAAAGGAGTTATACATGAACACGACTCATACCTAAACAAAACTCCTATTTTTAAGGAAATAAAATGACTCGTGCAAGAGTCGGACTCAAACTAAAACAATAATACTAGCATAAAATCACCAGTTTCCTTATCTGTCTTCCTTACGATGAAACTTTCCATCGGCAGATTCCTTCAATCCGCAATTTCCTTCTATTGCCATCGGCAATCACCGGCGGCTTCTTCTCTCATCAGGAAGCGCGACCCTTCGCAAGAATTCCTGCTTCAATGGCGATCAACTTCACTGTTCCCGCGGTAATCTTTCTTCTTTCCTTGCTGTATATACTGCAATTTTATCCTTCCGCATTGCTTTACAATCCCTTCTCTCTTTCTTTCTTTGCCTTTTGGATCTAGGAAATGCGCAACAAAATAGTGATCCCTACCGATCAAGAACATCTCTGCTGTTTAGGCCCAATAGGGAATACTAATCCAACCAATCTTATCAACGCTGAAACCAACCGCATCCCTTTTAGATCTGAACACTTTGATCTAGGGTTATGGACAAATACTTTTCGCTCCTGGCTCAAACCTACCAAAGGGTGGAAGAACTGGTATCTTAGGATAGCTAGGTCACAACAACTTTATTGGTCAGAGCACAACATCGACCAATGCATCAGACTGTCCATTGCCGATATGGCCAAGAATGAGAATATGATGATTGCTGCTTCTTATTTCTGGTCCGACACAATGAACGCATTTTTATTCAGACATGGATCAGCCACCCCCACACTTGCCGCTGTACACATGCTTACCGGCCTCGACATCTCCTCTGCCGATCCTGCCACTCTCTTCCGTAGGAAGTCCGAACGTCGGGTAAGCACACGTAACATCGGTAGTTGGACTGAATACATCCAAGACTATCAGAAGACTGGATCGGTAAGCTAAAGGGAGCATGCCACCTTCCTTAACATATGGTTGGAGAAGTTCGTTTTCTGTGGCAGAACAGTCGGACCCACCAACATGTATCTTCCTGCAGCAGAACTTTTGGCCGATGGAGAATTTCCCCTTGGCCGATACCTCCTCGGTTCAGTTTATCACCTCCTATACCAAGTATCGGGGAAATTACTACTAGGCGAGCCCATCGGCAACCTTGGAGGTCCTTGGTGGTTCATCAACTTATGGCTGAACGCCCATATGCATAAATGTCTTCAATTTGATCCGTTTAGCCAGTAGTTCCCAAGAGACATATCTGAAGATTATGTATTTGATGATGATGAATCGGCAACCCGTTCCCCACTCAATTTTGGGGAAGCCCTAATAGTGCTACCAGGAACCGATGCCAACGAGGATCAATTCGGCATGTTCTTTTAGAGGCTCTACTGCGGAATTCCTGCTGCAGAACAAGTCTGGTGGCCTTTCGTTGATGAAGATAACCGATTTCCTCTTTCCTTCAACCTCACCGATGGGAATATACCACAAAACGAAGCAATCATGAAGGCTACCCTCATTCCCCGGGCTATTCCAATTAACATCGTTGGGACCGGGAAGAACTCTCATCCATCATATGAGTTCTATTATCCATCGGCAGCGGCAAGACAACTAGCATTCGGTCAATTGCCGATTAAACTCAGCTATGTCAATGTGATTAAACCAAGAGAGGTCATCTCCAGTGCTATGGATTGGAATAAAATTGTCACTCTCTCTCCTCATGCCGATGTAGCCAACATCGACTTATCTTCTTGGGCGCGGACATCCTTCATCACTGAATCATACACGTCCTGGTGGCAAGAGTGGAAGGACCAACTATTTGCTCCATCATCACACTACTATCGACACTTGATTGATGTTGATCATGTCATACCCGACGACGCGTTAAGCTTATTTCCGATACTACTTCGTTAACTTTTCAAATGTATCGGTAACTAACCCTCTGTCAACAGGTTAATGATTTGATCCCCAAAAAGAGCAAGAGCGGCAAACACTTCAACTTGCGACCGATGAACCCTACATCAACAATTGACAGCAAGGCCCCTTCATTGTCTACCCTTATGCATCACAAGGTAGTTCCTAAGGTTACCATAAGAACTCGACCATTGCCAACCGATGATGCTACCACTGCTGCCGCCGCCTTGGCACAAGCCTTCATGGTAACAAGTCTTCATTTATTTGTATCGATCATAACAACATGTTTAATCGACAATTTTTACTCAATTTGCACCAAATTCTCTTCTGCAGCAGACAAGTTTATCGGCAGCCGTTCCAAGTGCACAAACTTCCACGGCTCAACCTGCCGATGTCCCCCAAGCGCAACAGCCAAAACGCCGAGGCTCATCAAGTGCTGCTCCCAAACCGAAACACCCAAAGCCATCAGCTCCAGCTGCATCTCCTCAAGCTCTTGCCGATACACCAACACCGGAGCCAGCATCGGCGCCTATCCCTGAGCAATCGCAGGCTGAAATTCCTAACCAAGGGACAACACCATCGCCACAAGAGATAGCCGCAACAACAGAAACAACATCGGCATCGATACCAGCACCAGTGCCAACTGCTCATCCTACCGAGGCAAGTTCATCAACAACCATTGCCGATCTTCTAGACACAGCCATGCCAACGATTCTACCAAGTCCAAGACAGGAGACCGCTCTCAAACAGGTAAATCAAACATTCATTATAAAGTTGCACGACACAAGCTTGTAGCCGACGAACCTTAATCCTTCTCTTTTCAGGCTCAAGACTCTCCCAACAGTTTATTCTCCTTTGCCGTCAATGTCCCAAATGACAATGAAGAAGGAGAAAGTCTTACTCAAGCTCCAATGGTTCTATCGACAGAGGTGAAATCAAAACTTGAAGCACTGGTACTCCTACTACAACAAAATACACCTCAACTAGTCCAAGATTCTAGTGCAGTAAGGGTAGCTTTCAGAGAAATTCAAGATCAACTGCCTGCCAATATTGAAGAGCTGCTCTTCCAAGCGGCATTTCTCGAGAGTCGGCAACTGCAATACCAAAGGGCTTCACGGCGTATTTCCGATAGAGCCGCTCAAGCAAAACTCGAAGAAGAAATACTGAAGTTTAAGCAAACTGCAGACGACAAACACAAAGACATCGGCCGTCTTGAAGCCTCTGGCAGTGCGCTCAAACAAGAGATTACTCGTCTATCGGCACAGAAAGAAGAACTGTTAGCTGAGCTGAAGAAAGTAGATGCAACCTTAGACTCAGCCAACCAGAAGAAAACTCAACTCCCTATTGCTACTAAGGCTCTGCAACAAGAGAGGGATGCTTGTGCTCGTGAAGCTCTCCTGCTGAGGAGAAAAATGAAGCCAGTTGAAGGCACTTCCGATGACGATGCCAAGGAAATAGAAGAAGCTGACCAAGTTGGCCTCCGTGCAATTTCATCTATCCAATCCTTGTTGTAATTTGTTATATTTGAACCTGACAACTGGCCCTCCTGTAATGTAATGTTAACGCTTCTCTACCGATGTTTTGCATGATAACCCTATCACCGGTATTTATATCTACATCGTTTCATGCATCCATCCAGATACTAGGATAATACTTCTTCAAATATTTACTATTTATTGCTCTGGAAAACGCAACTCCTTCGAGAGTTTCCAAAATATAAGCATTGCCAGAAACAGACTGATTTATCCGAAAAGGACCTTCCCAATTAGGAGACCACTTCCCAAACTTCGAACTTTTAGTCCCAATCGGTAAAATCAGTTTCCACACCAAATCACCATCGGCGAATTCTTTTATCTTCACCTTTTTGTTATACCATCTGGCAACCCTTTTCTTGTTTTCCTCGATACTGATTAGAGCTCTTAGCCGATGACCCGCTAGGTCTTCTAACTCATCCTTCATAAGGATATCATATTCATCGGCCGCTAATTGGTCTTGGGAAAACAATCGTCTAGAACCAGTTTTAATTTCCCAAGGTAAGACAGCATCGTGTTCGTACACCAACTGATATAGCGAAACCTTAGTTGCACCATGACACGCCATCCGATACGACCACAAAGCTTCATTCAGTACTGTATGCCACCTCCTAGGGTTCTCTTCAATCTTGCGCTTGATAAGCTTAATTATTCCCTTATTAGTTGCTTCAACCTGACCATTAGCTTGAGCATAATAAGGAGAAGAATTCAACACTTTGAACCCCATACCGATAGCAAATTCATCAAACTCCCCCGACGTGAACATGGTCCCTTGATCAGTCATAATAGTCTGAGGAATTCCGAATCGGTAAACAATATGCTCCTTCACGAAATCTATCATGTTTGCCGATGTCACATTCTTCAAAGGAATAGCTTCAACCCACTTCGTGAAATAATTAGTAGCAACAAGTATAAATTTATGCCCCTTGCTCGATGGTGGGTAAATTTGGCCGATAAGATCAATGGCCCATCCTCTAAACGGCCAAGGCTTGATTATAGGATTCATTGCCGACGCAGGTGCCCTCTGAACATTACCGAATTTCTGACAATCTTGACACCCTTTGAAGTACTCAAAACAATCCTCAAGAATTGTCGGCCAATAATATCCATTTCGCCTAATCATCCATTTCATCTTGAATGCCGATTGGTGCGCCCCACATACCCCCTCATGAATTTCACCCATAAACCTCTTCGATTCCTCTCCATTAAGGCATCTGAGCAAAACTCCATCAATTGTACGATAATATAATTCATCATCAAGGAGCACATACTTGGTAGCTTGAAACATCAACCGTCTTTCAACTTTCCTAGATAGTTCTCTTAAGTAATCGACAATCTCTTTTCTCCAATCATCGGCAACTATTACCGATGTCATTACTTCTTGAATCGGTTGATACCCCGAAGCATGTTGTGCCAATCGATTGGACTCTTCATTATGCAACCTGGGAATGTGTTCAAGACGATATTCCTTAAATTCCTTTAATAACTGCAAACACTTCCCATGATACACAATTAAAATATCACTTCGGCACTCATATGTTCCAATCAATTGATTGATCACTAACATAGAATCAACAAAGACTTCGACGGCATCGGCACGCACATCCCTGAGCAACTCCAACCCCTTCAGTAACGCTTGGTACTCAGCCTGATTATTCGTCGAAGTAGCAACAACCGGCAATGAGATTTCATACTTTTTCCCTCGGGGTGAAACTAAGATAACGCCGATACCTGCTCCCTCCTTACATGTGGAACCATCAAAGAACAAAGTCCAAGGATCAATTTCTATGGAATTTAGCATACCACAATGCTGAGTGACAAAATCAGCCATCACCTGTCCTTTAACCGCCTTAGTTGATTCATACCTCAGATCAAATTCTGACAGTGCCAAAATCTATTTGCAGATCCTCCCACTCAATATCGGCATTGATAGCATATACTTGACCGCATCATCTTTGCATTAGACAGTACACTCGGCCGATAGCTAATAATGCCTTAACTTGGTACAAGAGAAGTACAAACATAAACACAATTTTTCAACGGCCGAATACCTGGTTTCAGCATCCACTAGATCCACCAGCCTTCTGCTCAAATAATAAATCACACATTCTTTCCCTTCAAATTCTTGAATCAAGGCTGACCCGATAACGCCGTCATCGGCAGGCAAATATAGTCTGAAGGGTTTCCTGTGTCGAGGTGGAATCAAAATTGGAGGATTCACTAGATACCTCTTAATTTCCTCCAAGACCGATTGCTGCTCTCTTCCCCATACAAACTCATGACTGGCCTTTAGCTTCAGCAATGAGCTAAAAGATTTAATCTTCTCAAACAAGTTAGATATAAATCTTCTAATAAAATTGAAGGACCGAGAACGGCGACCAGAGGGGGGGGGGGGGTGAATGGGAGCCAAATAAAATTCAACTCAAAGACTTGGCCCTTGTCCCAAAATCACACCCAAAGCTTGACCTCAGAAGAACCGACTCGCACATGATCTAACAAGTAGATGAACACCTTAGGAAGACCCCCTAAAGGTGCAGCGGAGCAGTCGGAGAAGATGGAGAACGATCAAAGCCACGAACTCGAAACTGATACACCGAGAACGGTACTCTCAACCCCTAGAGAGAAGAGGCAAGAGCACACCCAAAACTACTTATGAGAACTGGTCTAAAAAATACCTAGTCAGGTTCCTTATGTGAATACGAATCCAACGCAACAAACGGAACTTGATTCGGAGTCCGGACGAGAGAGAAACGGCCAAAACAGCGATCAACAGTGACCACAGGACCACTTGCTATGGTCCGGTGGTAAGGTCCGACGGTGAGGTCCGGAGCTAGGTGTGTTGCCGGAGTTTTTCGGCCACACCACAGGACCACTCGCTATGGTCCGGTTCTATGGTCCGGAGGGTGGACCGCCGCTTTTTCTTCACAAAATCAGCAACACAGTGAGCTCTGGACATCCGGACTAGTGGTCCGACGGTACCATAGGACTAGTCCGGAGCTTGGTCCGGAGCTAGGGGCTGCTCTATAGGCTTTTGGCTAGACCACAAGACCACTCGCCTATGGTCCGGAGCCTTGTCCAAGGTGGTCCGGAGGGTGGTCCGGAGCTCAAGAACAGTGCACAGAAAACCCGCGAAAACCGATTTCTCTCCACCAAATCTTCCAAAAACTCAACCAATTGAACTCCAACTGCAACCAAACTTTGTAGGCATGATCCTTGTACAGCTGGGGAGCTATCCCGAATAAATCATCGCTCAATTTGGAGAGGATAAACGGGAACACTCGAATTTGGGGGAGAAGGAGAAGAACGAAGAAACGCCACAAAGAAATCGCCCGATCTACGCGCTCGTGAGGTTTGAGGAGAAATCCTTCGGCGCAAAGATGGTCCTCACAAGTACGCACAACTTGGTTCAAACGGATTTTGCAAAGCTACTCTCAACAAAGAGAAAACACCTTGGGAAAAAGAGAGAGCAAAGGCAAAACAGGAAGAACACAAGCAAAACGGGGACACGATCATGAAAGCGAAGCCGTGGCTTACGGAGGTTATGGACTCTGATTCCTTGCAACAATCACAAGTTCTTACACCGGTGACACGGTGGATCTCAAGCAAGAATAAGCTAGGGAAGGGAAAACCTAGGAATAGGTGGGAGAGAGAGTAATGCAAGAGATAGGGATGAGGATACCCCTTCATCCTCTATTTAACGAGGCTTTGGCTATTTCCCAAAGACCCCCCTAGATACAAGACTGAATTACCTAGCCCTAAGACATTGTAATCCAAGTCGGTAACTCTCAGCCACTCGTTTGAATGGACGGCCCCGCTTCCTACCGGGAGTTACCGTCGCCTCGACGCAACCTCTAGGATTCTGCCACGTGCCATCCCCGCTTCCTCGGAAGCTCCGCTCTGGTTTTGAGGCCCAAACCCGCGAAACCGACCACCGGTAGCTTTGGGCTCAACTACCGAACCCCGAGTTTTGAGGCCCAAACCACCAAACCGCTCGACTCGAGCCAACTTGTCCTCGCCCAGTCGGACTCCGAGTCCCCTGAGTCTCCGCTCGACTCGCGCGTCCACCGTCTTGACTCGGTCAACCTCCATGTCTTCTCGCACTCGTCGGTGCCGAGTACTAGCCACCACAGCTAGTCCTCCAGTGCCCATGGTCCCTCAGTCCGAGCCTTGCTTCCGCCCTTCACCGCTCTCAGTCCATTGGCATGACAAGCCTCTACTCGACCTTCTCCACGCCATTGACCACTGTTACTAGGCATAGCACCTGCACACCACAAGCCGATAGACATGCATAGACTTGATTTCGCAAGGGGTTAGGGTAAGCCACTCAAACTGAAACACTCACGTGTTGGACGATCACTCATCATAAAGATAAACATACATGGGTACTTATCCACCATGTGTTCGCAATCTCCCCCTTGATGAGTGCATTGTCAACACAAGTGCATTTTAGATTTGAGCCACAAGGTAAAGCTCTCCAAATGACCAAAAAAGCTAAGAAAGCCAAAACGGGGTCACTTGAGAGAAGCAAAACGAGTCCAAAACTTGGTTCCCAAAGACACGGGCAACGACTCGACGCAACCAAGCAAAACAAACCTAGCCCTCAAGAAGAGGCACAAAAATGGGCACAACACCGCTAGCAAGTCCAAAATACCAAACACAGCTCTCAAAGCTCAGAATACCAAATGAAGCACCAAGAGAAGCTCAAAGATACCAATTAAAACACCTCAATGATCAAGAAGCCATCGAAACCTGTCGAAGCCAACAAAGAAAGCTAGACCCTCTAGAAGAGGCAAAGGCTCAACACATCTAGCAAAAGGTCCCCCTGGGCAAAAGCACACTCAAGATACCAAAAGAGCTCCTTAGGGAAAAAGAAGCACACAAAACTCCCCCTTGACCAAAGAAGCCTTAAACCAATGAAACCAATGAGATGCACTCTTTCTCCCGCTTTGAAGTAGATGGCTGAAAATGGAATGAAATGCACATCTCTCCCCCTTGATGATACATGTAGCTCATCAAACACTAACAACTCAAGATTCGACTACAAATGCCATGGAATGCAAAATTAGGGCAAGAGCTTCATACTTAGAGCTAAGACAATGAATATATGCTCTAAGTGATGTGATCCTGTGAGAATAGGAAAAGCTCTACGTGCCCAACAAAGACTCAAGTTGAGCTTAAGATCACTTTAGAAGCTATTTTAGAGAGCATATCATGTGAGAGCAGAGAAAGGGTATCACCTCCTAGAGACAACTTAACATGGCAAACAAGATAGGATCTATCTCAAAGCAATCTCATGTATAGCAAGTAGAACTATCCCTAGCAAAATTCATACAACAAGCCAATGACCCAATTGAATGAATTTTCCAAATTTTAGAGTTTTGCAGCCAATTTCAGTTTTAGGCACATTACAAGTTGTATGCGAGTGGTTGTAAGCAAGGTGATGCCACTGCTTACCAACCGGGCGAAGTCAAAGGACTTGACACACCGGTTTTGGTCATACACGACAAGTATCAACCCATATGGGAAGCAGTCTCGAACACACGGTGAAGTGCTCACAATGCAGACCCAACTTGATCTTTCCAATTCACAAAACAAAGAGCAATTTCATTTGACATATTAAACATGGTGCTCAAAGGTAGTGGATGAAACAATGAAGAGCCATAATTACAAGCTATATACAAGACAACCAAGAAGGATCTCCAAAAGCCTACACATGCTAGTGCCATTTCAGAGGTGACATGGGGAATTTAATTCAGTTTTAAAGCTTTGCTAACTTAGCTCTATTGCATATCTAGAGATCAAAAAGAGTCTATGTTAGGCAACACCATAGACACATAAAACACCTCAAACAGAGCATAGATTCATTATATCGGCTATAAGTATGAAGCTTGAAATGAACTATGTCACAAATGCAAATGAGATGCACAATGTAATGACACCAACTAACACTAACAAGACACCAATTGAGAAGAAGGACAAAGAAAAGACAAAAAGAACAAAAAAGAACTATGATACACAAAACTTTCCTCCTCTAAAAAGGAAAGCAAACACCCAACTCGCCCCGAAGGCGAGAAAACGCAGCTTGATCCAAAGGCTTTGTGAGAATATCCGCAAGCTGGTTGTGGGTCTCGACATGCTGGAGGTCAATGTCACCCTTCTCGTAATGATCTCGCAAGAAATGAAAGAGGACCTCAATGTGCTTGGTCTTTGAATGAAGCACATGATTTTTGGCCACACTAATTGCCCTCATGCTATCGCAAAGCAGAGGCACCTTAGTAAGCTCAAGACCGAAATCTTTCAAAGTGGCAATCATCCAAATCAACTGCGAGCAACAGCTATCTGCAACAACGTACTCAGCTTCGCACGTCGACTGTGCCACGCTAGACTGCTTGCGAGAAGACCAAGAAACCAGAGAAGACCCGAGAAACTGGCAAGTCCCAGAAGTGGACTTCTAATCAAGTCGGCAACCGGCAAAGTCGGCGTCAGAATAACCACAAAGCACAAGAGAGGAAGAGGTGGAGAACCAAAGTCCAAATTCGGGAGTGAAGCGTAAGTACCTCATGATGCGTTTCACCGCCTGCTTGTGCGAATTCCATGGGGATGCCTGAAACGAGCACATAGGCAGACGATGAACTGAATGTCCAGTCGGGTCGCCGTCAGGTACAGAAGCGCCCTGATCATGCTTCAGTACTCGGTCTGGTCCACCGCCTCTCCTTCCTCGTCAGCATCCAAGGCAGTCGTAATCGACATGGGCGTCGAAAGAGGCTTTGCCTCACCCATGTCAAAATTCTTCAAGATGTCCTTTGTGTACTTGCCTTGGTGCACAAACGTCCCTTCCGGGGTTTGCTTGATTTGCAACCCGAGAAAGAAGGTGTTGACACAAAAAGCGTCAGGATCTGCGAACACGTCGGGCTTATACCCGAATTCGATATCCAAAGGTGTGCCAGTCGATTTGACCAGTTAATCGACAAGGACGATAACTAGAACAAGATCTGATCGAGACAACGACGATGCACCCGGATGTCAAGGCTCAAACTTGATCAGGATAACTAGAGTAGAGCTGAACGAGACGACAGCGATGCACCCGGACGTCAAGGTTCAGGTTGCTCAAACGCGGAACTTGTAAGGGTTGATGGAGATTGAGGAGATGCAGCCCGTCGAAGCTTGAAGAACTCGTAGATAATTAAACCTAATGCGGTAAAGGTAAATTATTGGTAAAGTAGATAAAAAAAGTAATTGATTTGTATTGATTGAATTGGATTGTCTTTTCTCTCGACCCCTAGGCACATATTTATACTCCGATAAAAGGAGTTGTAGATAGACACAACTCGTACCTTTCCTAAACAAAAACTCCTATCTTTAAGGAAATAACTGACTCGCGCAGGAGTCGGACCCAAATAATAATAATCTTTTCCTAAACAAACACTTCTATTTTTAAGGAACTAAACGACTCATGCAAGAGTTGGACTCAAACTACCATAATAATACTGGTATAAAAATCACCAGTTTCCTTATCTACTTCACGATGAAACCTTCCATCGGCAGATCCCTTCAATCCGCAACTTCCTTCTATTGCCATCGACAATCTTCTGCTATCATCAGTTCCCTTATTCTACTTCCATCGACAACGTCCCCTCATCGGCAATATGCTTCAATCGGTAACTCTTCACTTCTAAACCTGCTTTTACCAACCAACTTATCCGCAAAAATCGTCCATTTTCCATCGGCAACAAACTTATCTTATTTGCAGCATTCACTCTCATCGGTAATCTCAACCGATGACCTTCTGATGCCGATAGAAAACGGCTACCGACCAATGCAAGTCTTAGCTCATTTGACATGCCGAAAAATGGTGTCAACACATGCCCCCCAATTTTGGAGTGTAAAATATTTTACACGCCGAAATTCTCTATGCCGCAATCTTCTCCTCTAAGGTACCTGCATGAATTCCTCGATTCCCGCGCGCGAAAATTGCAAATCACCAACAGAACCCCGCGACTGCAGCGTAAACAGTTGCAAATCCAATCACATCTCCTCGATCAGCGCGCAAATCTACTACCATACTCTTCCATATTCTCGCCCCGTGCAAAGAAAATTCCAAAATACCCCTAACTGGGCTTATAAAAGTTACCACCATTCAATCTGCCTTTCATTCCGAGCTCGCATTCATTTTTACCCCCGTCCTCAAACCTTCTCCGGCGCTCCCAAGAGTCCTCCAGCGTCCTCAAGAACTCCGGTGATCAACAGCAGCCTCTTCTCCCTTTGGAAGGCGTAATTCCTGCAAGAACCCCTTCTGCTCCAATGGCGATCAACTTTGATGTTCCCACGGTAAATCTTTTCCCTTCTCAATCTACTTCCTGCGATTTTTCATTCTGCGCCGCTCCATAATTTTCTTTTTTCCCCCTTTTACTCTTTGAACTCTAGGAACTGCGCAACAAGATAGTGATCCCCCTCGATCAATCACATTTCCACTGTCTGGGTCCAATGGGAAACGCAGATCCTACCAATTTGATCAATGCAGAGACTAATCGCATTCCTTTTAGATCTGAGTGTTTCAATCTAGGATTGTGGAGGGATGCTTTCCGCTCATGGCCCAAACCCACCAAAGGTTGGAAGAATTGATATCTCAGGATGGCTAGAAAACAACAAGTTTACTGGGCAGAGCGCAACCTGGACCAATGCATTAAGCTTTCCATTGCCGATATGGCGAAGAATGAGAACATGATGATGGCTGCTTCTTACTTTTGGTCTGACACAATGAACGCATTCTTATTCAGACATGGACCAGCCACCCCCACTCTTGCCGATGTGCACATGCTTACCAGCCTCGACGTCTTCTCTGCCGATCCCTCCAATCTTTTCGGTAGGAAACCCGAACATCGGGTAATCACACGCAACATCAACGGCTGGACTGGATATATTCGAGAAAACTAGAAGACTGGATCGGTAGGTCAAAGGGAACATGCCATCTTCCTGAACATGTGGTTGGAAAAGTTCATTTTCTGCGGTAGAACAGTTAGAACTACTACTATGTACCTTCTTGCAGCAGAGCTTCTGGCCGATGGAGCAAGACTTCCTCTTGGCCGATACCTCCTTGGTTCGGTATATCACCTCCTTCATCAGGTATCCAGAAAGCTATTGCTAGGCGAGCCCATCGGCAACCTCGGCGGCCCATGGTGGTTCATCAACATGTGGTTGAACGCACACATGCATAAAGCCCTCCAGTTCGATTTATTCAATCAACAATTTCCAAGGGACATATCGGAGGACTATGAATTTAATGATGATGAATCGGCAACCCGTTTCCCACTCAACTTTGGGGAGGCCATCATCGTATTCCCAGGAACCGATGCCAATGAGGGTCAGTTCGGCATGTTCTTTCAGAGACTTTACTGCGGGATTCCAGCTGCAGAACGAGTTTGGTGGCCTTATATTGATCAGGACAACCGATTTCCACTTTCCTTCAATCTTACCGATGGAAATATACCACAAAATGAGTCGATCATGAAGGCCACCATCATTCCTTGGGCCATCTCAGTTAACATCTTTGGGACCGGGAAGAATACTTCTCCAACTTATGAGTTTTATTATCCATCGGCAGCAGCAAGATAGTTGGCATTTGGTCAGTTGCCAATCAAGTTCAGCTATGCCAATGTAATCAAACCAAGAGAAGTCATTTCCAGTGCCATGGACTGGAATAGGATCGTCAATCTTTCTCCCCTTGCCGATACATCAAACATTGATTTATCTTCTTGTGCACCACCATCCTTCATCACGGAGTCATATAAATCCTGGTGGAAAGAATGGAAAAATCAACTATTCCCCAAGTCATCGCATTACTATCGGCATTTGATTGACGCTGATCTCATCATTCCCGATGATGCAGTAAGTTCTTCATTCTAATGCATCTCTTATTATTTACTTCTACTATCGGCATCTGACCCTCTTTTACTAACAGGTTGACGATCCAGTCCCTCGAACGAGCAAGAGCGGCAAGCACTTCAATCTTCGAACGATGAACCCCATATCAATCATCGGCAACAAGGCTCCTACGTTGGCTGCTTTCACCCCTCAAAGGGTACCCAAGGTCACCCTCAAGCCCAGGCCGACACCAGCTAGGACCTCCGTTACTCCATCAGCCACTGCCGCTGTCTTGGCGCAAGCTTTCACAGTAAGTTCTTATTTCAATTATACCGATTACAAACCCTCATCGACAACGTTCACTTTATTTAACTTGCACCAAGAATCCTTTACAGGCAACGGGCTCATCGGCAGCTACTCCAAATGTACAAGCTTCTCTGACTCAGGCTACCAATGCCCCCCAAGCTTCACAACAAAAATGCGCCGGTTCACCAACTGCTGCCCCGAAGAAGAAACGCTTGAGGCGAGCCACTCCATCCGTGCCATCAACTCCAGCGGCATCACCAACTCCCGTGTATGCACCAATACCAGAGCCAACATCGGCGTCCATTCAACCATTGGACGAAACTCCGGACCAGGGAACAACATCATCGCCACAGGGGTTAGCCACCATGGCAGAGGCAGCACCGGCAACAACACCACCTGTTCCTCCCACGGAGGCAAGTTCATCGGCAACCGTTGCCGATCTTCAAGATGATGCCATGCCAGCTGCCTTCCCGAGCCCAAGGCAAGAGATCCGCTTTAAGATGGTAAGTTGACTCACATTCTGTAACACAAACTTCTGATCGGCAAGCTCTAATCTTTTTCTTCTTCAGGCCCAAGATTCTCCGAATAGTCTGTTCTCCTTCGCCGTCGACATCCCAGAAGATGGTGAAGAAGAGATTTCCATTCAAACCTCAATCACGGTATCGGCAGAATTGAAGGCCAAACTTGAAGCATTGCTCCTTGTACTGCAACAAGATACTTCGCAATTAGTCCAAGATTCCAGCGCAGCAAAAGCAGCCTTCAAGGGAATCCAAGACCAACTGCCTGCCGATATTGAAGAGACACTCTTCCAAGCGGCATTCCTCGAGAGTCGGCAGCTCCAATACCGAAGGGCTTCACGTCACATTGCCGAAAGAGCTGCTCAGGCGGGACTTGAAGAAGAAATACTCAAGTTCAAACAAGTCGCTGATGAAAAGCACAAGGACATCGGCCGTCTAGAAGCTTCCAGCATTGACCTTGAACAAGAAATTTCCCGTCTATCGGCAAAGAAGGAGAATCTATTGGCAGAGCTGAAACTAGTTGATGAAGCTTTAAGTTCAGCTAACCAGAAGAAAATTCAACTTTCTGACGCCACCAAGATCTTGCAACAAGAGAGAGATCCTGCTGCTCGCGAGGCTCTGACGTTGAGGAAGAAAGTCAAGCCAGTAGAAGGTACTGCCAATGACGACGCCAAGGAACTGGAGGAAGTGGATCAGATTCGCCTGCGTGCGATATCATCCATCCAATCCTTGTTGTAATCTATCGTAATCCATCATGTCGGCAATCTGCAAACCTTGACATTTGATTTTGCATGTAACATAACGTTAACACGCCTTCTGCAGATATTCTGTATGATTGTTATCTTATCGGCACTTATACTTTGTGTTGCCTCATGCATCTACCCAGATACTAGGATAATACTTCTTTAAATATTTACCTTTGATTGCTCTGGGAAACGCAACCCCTTCGAGGGTTTCCAAAATATAAGTACTACCAGGAGCAGACTGTTTTATCCGATAAGGACCTTCCCAATTAGGAGACCACTTTCCAAACTTTGAATTTTTAGTCCCAATCGGTAAGATCAATTCCACACCAGATCTCCATCGGCAAACTCCTTTACCTTGAATTTCTTGTCATACCACCTAGCAACCTTCTTCTTGTTTTCTTCAATACTAATCAAAGCTCTCAGCCGATGATTCGCCAGATCTTCCAACTCATCCTTCATAAGGATATCATATTCGTCTGCTGTCAACTGATCTTGAGAAAACAATCATCTAGAACCAGCCTTAATCTCCCAGGGTAGAACAACATCGTGCCCATACACCAATTGTTAAGGTGAGACTTTAGTAGCACCATGGCATGCCATCCGACAGGACCATAAAGCTTCATTCAGCATAATATGCCACTTTCTAGGGTTTTCTTCAATCTTGCGCTTGATAAGCTTGATAATTCCTTTATTAGTTGCCTCGGCTTGGCCATTAGCTTGAGCATAATAAGGGGAAGAGTTTAAAACCTTAAATCCCATACCGATAGCAAATTCATCAAACTCCCCCGATGTAAACATCGTCCCTTGATCAGTGGTAATAGTTTGAGGAATACCAAATCGGTAAACAATATGCTCTTTTACAAAGTCTATTATGTTAGCCGACGTTACCTTCTTCAAAGGGATAGCTTCAACCCATTTTGTAAAGTAATCGGTAGCAACCAGAATGAACTTATGTCCTTTACTTGATGGCGGATAAATCTGGCCGATGAGATCAATAGCCCATCCTCTAAACGGCCAAGGCTTGATTCTGGGATTCATTGCCAATGCAGGTGCCCTCTGGACATTACCAAATTTCTAACAATCTTGGCACCCTTTGAAATATCTGAAACAATCTTCAAGAATTGTGGGCCAGTAATATTCATTCCGTCTAATCATCCACTTCATCTTGAATGCTGATTGATGCGCTCCACATACCCCTTCATGAATTTTGCCCATTAACCCTTTCGATTCTTCTGTACTAAGGCATCTGAGCAAAACTCCATCAATGGTCTGATAATACAATTCATTATCAAGGAGCACATATTTGGTAGCTTGAAACCTTAACCGCCTCTCAACCTTTCTAGACGGATTTCTCAAGTAATCGGCAATTTCCTTCCTCCAGTCATCGGCAACTATTACCAATGTCATTACTCCTTGAATTGGCTGATACCCTGAAGCATACTGTGCCAACCGATTAGCTTCTTCATTATATAACCTGGGAATGTGTTCAAGCCGGTATTCTTTAAATTCTTTCAATAACTGTAAACATCTCTCATGGTGTGCAATTAACACTTCACTTCAGCATTCATATGTTCCAATCAATTGATTGATCACCAACATGGAATCACCGAAGATTTCAACAGCATCGGCACGTACTTCCCTGAGTAATTCCAACCCCTTCAGTAAAGCCTGGTACTCAGCCTGATTATTAGCCGAAGTAACAATAATCGGCAACGAGATTTCATACTTTTGTCCCCGAGGTGAAATTAAGACAATGCCGATGCCTGCTCCTTCCTTGCATGTAGATCCATCAAAGAATAAGGTCCAAGGAGCAATCTGCACGATGCTTACTGCATTGCAATGTTGGGTAATAAAATCAGCCATCACTTGACCTTTAACTGCTTTAGCCGATTCATACCTCAAATCAAACTCCGATAGCGCCAAAATCCACTTGCCGATTCTTCCACTTAATATCGGCATCGACAGCATATACTTAACCACATCATCTTTGCATATGACGGTGCATTCGACCGATAGCAAATAATGCCTCAACTTAGTACAAGAGAAGTACAAACAAAGACATAACTTTTCGACGGCCGAATACCTGGTTTCAGCATCCACCAATCTTCTACTCAAATAGTAAATCACACGCTCCTTTCCTTCAAAGTCTTGGATTAAGGCTGACCCGATAACACTGTCATCGGCAGACAAATACAATATGAAAGGTTTCCCGTGTTGAGGTGGAACCAAGACTGGAGGATTCACCAAACATTTCTTAATCTCTTCCAAAGCTAGCTGCGGCTCTTCTTTCCATATAAATTCTTGATTGGCCTTGAATTTCAACAGCGGACTAAAAGACTTAATCTTTCTAGACAGATTAGATATAAATCTTCTAATAAAATTAATCTTGCCGATCAAGGATTGCAACTCAGTCTTATTTGTGGGAGCAACTACCTTGTTAATTGCATCAATAGATTTTCTGTTGATCTCGATGCCTCTCTGATGCACCATAAAACTCAGAAACTGGCTTGCCGATACACCAAATGCACACTTGTTAGGATTCATCTTCAACCCATGCTCCCTTGTGCATTCCAGGATTTTTCGCAAATCGGCAAGATGCTTCTCAAAATTTCCAAATTTAACCACCACATCATCAATATAGATTTTGAGTTTCGTGCCGATGTACTTATGAAAGATAAAATTCGTTGCTCTTTGATAAGTAGCACCGGCGTTCTTGAAGCCAAAAGTCATTACGACCCACTCAAACAAACCGACATGACCTGGACATCTGAAAGCAGTCTTGTTTATGTCTTCCTCAGCCATGAATATTTGATTATATCCAGCATTACCATCCATGAAACTAATGATTTGATGTCCGACAGCGGCATCAACCAACATATCGGCATCTGGCATCAGATAACCATCCATCGGTGTAGCCTTGTTGAGATTCCTGAAATCAATATAAACACGAAGTTTTCCATTCTTCTTATACACAGGAACCACATTAGAAATCCATTCGGCATACCGACATTGCCGAATAAATCCAGCCTCAATTAATTTTGTAATTTCAGCTTTAATATCAGGTAATACCATAGGATTGCATCGGCGCGCAGGTTGCCAATGTGGTTGGAAACCAGACTTAATAGGCAACCGATGTTTGACTATTGATCGGTCTAAACCAGGCATCTCTGTATAATCCCAAGCAAAACAATCTTTATATTCCTTTAATAAGTCAATCGACTGTTGTTTACATTGGGAATCTAACTTAGTACTAATAAAGGTTGGCCTGGGTCTACTGCCATCGCCGATATCTATCTCTAGTAAATCATCGGCACATGTGAACCCCTGTCCCAGTTTTCCATCATCGGCGAATCGATCCATTAAAACTCTTCTTCAGGACCGAATGCTTGGATCGGTATAATGCGGTAATCGGCAACTTTGAGGAACTCCGTGTCCCAAGCTTCACCTGATATGCACCTGGTTTGCTCATAAGTTTCCGATTCTGCCGATGCAACAATCGATGAGGTTTCACTTCGGACGACTTCAATCTTGTCCCCGACCCATTGCACAAGACTTTGTTGCATCGTGGAAGGGGTGCAGCAATTGGCATGGATCCAATCCCTTCCTAGGAGCAAGTTGTAGGTGCCTTTGCCACTGATCACGAAAAACGTTGTCGGCAAAGTTTTACTGCCGATAGTCAATTCAACACATACGGCTCCCATAGCTGGTGACACATTGCCTTCAAAATCTTTAAGTTTCATGTCCGTCTTGACTAAGTCTTGGTCACCTTTCCCAAGTTTCCTGAACATGACATATGGCATTATATTGATTGATGCCCCACCGTCCACCAGCATCTTCGTCACGGGCTGCCCATCTACTTTACCTTTGATGAACAGAGCTCTTAAGTGCTACCTTTCATCATCGGCAGGCTTCTCAAAGACAGCTGTCATCGGATCTAACACCAACTGTGCGATCTCAGCAGCTTCTTCCTCAGCATCAACAGGTGCCATGAATTCCATCGGCAATATGATGACCATATTGATTTCTGCCGATGGATCTCTATCCGTGCGCTCTAGCCTCCACTGCTTGACTGGGGACTTTTCCCTTGAGGGATTCTCACTGTCATATAAATCTCCTTGGCGTTCACGCTGAATCCTTCTTTTCTGAGTCTTTGTCAGACCTTTGGGGCACCATTGAGGAAGCTTAGTTTACCAAACAGGCTAGTACTGTTTTTCACCGCTTGTATCGGCACCACACCTTATGTTTGGATTTCTAGAGAATATTTCCTCATCGGGTACTCTTGCATTGGCCATCTCCTCAAGCTCCCCTTGACCAACAAGCCTGCCAAGCCTATCATGTGCGCTGAGTTTGCCCCCAGCCAATCATGCGCTGATTTCTTCTCTTTGATCGGCGTGCGATAGCTTGATGCCCGATCATCAAAGCAGGGTTTCTTTTCTGACCGATTGGCAGGATAGTATCCATTGCATTCAGGGAAATTATCGGCAGTAGGTAATTTAATACCTTCTTCCCAGCAATGAACGAAGAAGGGACACCTCCAATGGTCTTTATGCCGAAGCCACTCTTGACGCCTCTCTTCCTCCTGCCGCCGATATCGTTCTTCCCGCGATTGCCGATAATCTTGTCTTGGCCGCCTATGCGTGATTATAACACCGAGATCCCTCTTGGCATTACTGCTTTCATCAGCAACTCTCTTGCCCTTTCTATTATCGGCAAACTTTTTCACATCACGCTCAGCTACCTGATGGTTTGGATCCACCAATGCATTCTTCCTGGCAGCTTCGGATGTTAACACTTTAGTTTTTTCAGTAGTTTCCACCATGTTATTTGGAAACGGATGCTGGTCAATCTTCATCGACTTCTGGGCTTTAGTATTTCCGAACGTGATTCGCCCAGATTCAATTTCTGATTGCAACTGCTGCCTAAAGACTTTGCAGTCATTGGTGCTGTGTGAAGTTGCATTGTGCCACTTGCAATACCTGATCCTTCTGAGCTCTTCGGCCGATGGAATTATCTGGTTAGGCGCCAACTTGATCCGCCCTTCTTGAAGCAATAGATCAAACATCCTATCGCCCTTGGTAATGTCAAAGGTGAACCTCTCAGCTTCCTTCTGGCCAAACGGACAGAATACCGACTTCTTGTCTTTGACCCATTCAGTAGCGCCAATGCTCAGCTCTTCATCTGACCCAGAATCCTCTTCTTGCCCAATGAAGGCCACCTTCTTGTTCCAAGTCTTCCTAGGCTCAAAAGTTTTAACATCTTGATCGGCAATCCTCTGCACCAGATGACTTAGGCTTTCAAATTCCTGAGACGCATACTTATCTTTGATATGCGGCAGTAGTCCCTGGAAAGCCAAATCTGCCAGTTGTCGATCATCAAGTACCAGGCTGTAGCACCATTTCTTTACGTCTCGCAGCCTCTAAACAAAGCTTTCCACCGATTCATCATTACGCTACCTCAGCTTGACTAAATCGGTAAGCTTCTTCTCATGCACGCCAACGAAGAAGTATTTATGAAACTGCCTCTCCAGATCGACCCATGTGATTATATAGTTCAGAGGCAGTGAAATGAACCACGTGAATGCCGATCCAGACAAGGGTGATGAGAACAATCTCACCCTTAGCTCTTCTCTGCTGGCAGCTTCTCCACACTGGATAATGAAGCGGTTGATGTGCTCCATCGTTGATGTGTCATCTTGGGCAGAGAACTTGGTAAAATCTGGCACCTTGTATCGATTTGGAAGAGGGATTAAATCGTATCCCGGGGGATGGCATCCGATAAGAGTATGTGTTAACCTTGGGTTTAATGACGAATTGTTCCTTCATCACTTCGGCAATCTTATCGGCCCAGTACGCATCTTGTTCTTGACGACTCATTGGTTGGATGTTGAACGGCGGAGCCGGCTGATGCGCCCCTTCGGGTCTTGGTGGCAAAGCGCTTGAAGTAATTGGTGCATGCGCAGTACCAGCCATCTGAACATTATGCATCGGCTGATTGGTCGATGGGTAGCTTTGTACACTCACTGGATTATGCTGTGGCATTACATTCATCGGTTGCTGTACCGATGCTCCACCTTGGGCGTTTGTGAAGTATTGATACCCGGGTTGTACCACCTGATGCTGAATTGGTGGTGGAGCAATCCAACCAGGATTGTAGGTCATCGGCATATAATTCACCGATGGCTGATAGCTAACTGGAGCGTGTTGCTCCTGTATTCTGGAGAAATCAATAATTAGACTATCTTGAGGCCTTGGTACTCTAGCTTAAGGACCTACCACAACCATAGGCTGACTCCCAGTTGCTATACTGTGTTGCATCGACACAGAACTTACCGATGGTGGCATTAGAGGTACTTTAGGAATCACCACATGGAGATCTTCTGATGGCATTTGCACAGTTGGAGAAGACGTGGAGTAATGCATCATAGGGATCACCGGCTGTGATTGCGTTGCCGATGCCACAGAGCCCTTCCAAGCTGAACTATCTCCTTGCACCAGAATGGAACCAGCAGATGGATTTGGAGGCATACCATATCCCCACCAGTTGGTGGGAGCTGGATGATTCTGGATAGCAGGTCCCGACATTGCCGACGCCACTGGATCTGTACCAAGCTTGGTGACGCTTTCAGGACTTGATCTTGGTGGTGTAGCCACATCGGCGGACGGATCCATGGGAGTGGAAGACGCCATTGGAGCTACCGATGGGTTTATAGATGCCGATCCAGGTTGATGATACGCTGGACAAACATAACGGGGTGCATGTCCTTCCTTGAAAGATTGCATGACAACATTGTATACAGTATTGGACAACACATTGGAGTGGCTAACTAATGCTTGATTTAAAGCAGAATTAACCATCTCTTGCAATTTACCAGGATTGGCGTCGAAAGTGACCTGCCGCGGCAACGGCGGATCTTGCTTCTGGATGGCTTCGCCGCTCCTGTTGAGGATGAAGGACTTCAGATATAACTGCTTGTACTCCTCCATAGCCCGCTCTATAGCCTATTTTTGATCATCTTTCAGATCAGCCTCGGAGAAATCGATGACGTTCCTCGGATTGACGTCGGTATGATCACCCATAGCAGATGTATAATTGGTCCCGCCGGGTGTGCCAAAAGAGGTGTTGACACAAAAAGCGTCAAGATCTGTGAACACCTCGGGCTTATACCCAAATTCGATATCCAAAGGTGTGCCAGTCGATTTGACCAGTTAATCGACAAGGACGATAACTAGAACAAGATCTGAACGAGACAACGACGATGCGCCCGGATGTCAAGGCTCAAACTTGATCAGGATAACTAGAGTAGAGCTGAACGAGACGACTACGATGCGCCCGGACGTCAAGGCTCAGGTTGCTCAAACATGGAACTTGCAAGGGTTAACGGAGATCGAGGAGATGCAGCCCGTCGAAGCTTGAAGAACTCGTAGATAATTAAACCTAATGCGGTAAAGGTAAATTACTGGTAAAGTAGATAAAAAAAGTAATTGATTTGTATTGATTGAATTGGATTGTCTTTTCTCTTGACCCCTAGGCACATATTTATACTCCGGTAAAAGGAGTTGTAGATAGACACGACTCATACCTTTCCTAAACAAAAACTCCTATCTTTAAGGAAATAACTGACTCGCGCAGGAGTCGGACCCAAATAATAATAATCTTTTTCTAAACAAACACTTCTATTTTTAAGGAACTAAACGACTCGTGCAAGAGTCGGACTCAAACTACCATAATAATACTGGTATAAAAATCACCAGTTTCCTTATCTACTTCACGATGAAACCTTCCATCGGTAGATCCCTTCAATCCGCAACTTCCTTCTATTGTCATCGGCAATCTTTTGCTGTCATCAGTTCCCTTATTCTACTTCCATCGACAACGTCCCCTCATCGGCAATATGCTTCAATCGGTAACTCTTCACTTCTAAACCTGCTTTTACCAACCAACTTATCCGCAAAAATCGTCCATTTTCCATCGGCAACAAACTTATCTTATTTGCAGCATTCACTCTCATCGGTAATCTCAACCGATGACCTTCTGATGCCGATAGAAAACGGCTACCGACCAATGCAAGTCTTAGCTCATTTGACACATGCCGAAAAATGGTGTCAACAGAAGGTCAACTCTCCCATCATACTCATCTCAAATTCCCTTCTCATAATATCTGCAAACTTGGCAACAAGAGCATGAGAAGAACCACCAAAGATGATATCATCCATGTATATTTAGACAAGGAGAGTGTCTTTGCCTTGCATGAGGAGAAACAACGTCTTATCTACCGATCCCATTTTAAAACCCTTAGCAAGTAAAAAGGTTTTTAGCCTATCATACCATGCTCTAGGTGCTTGTTTCAAACCATACAAAGCTTTGTGATGTTTAAAAACATGGTTTGGAAACTTGAGATTTTCGAAACTGGGAGGTTGTTTAACATAAACTTCCTCCTCTATGTAGCCGTTTAAGAAAGCACTTTTAACATCCTCACTTTGTTTATTTTTGCGCACTACCACCCCATCCTCACTTTGTTTATTTTTGAAAACCCATTTGATACCTATGGGGTGACGACTAGGTGGTGGAGGAACTAAGACCCAAACGCGGTTTCGCTCAAAGTTTTCTAACTCCTCATGCATGGCATTAACTAAATCTGGATCCATCAAAGCGTGTCCAACATCTCGGGGCTCAAAAGAAGCGACAAAAGCCGAATGAGCAAAGTGAGAGATATAAGACCTGGACCGCGTGACTCGACGGTCAATGTCTCCGATGATGTTCTCCGGCGGGTGCTACCGTTGGATGTGGCGGGGAGCCTGCCTGGACGAAGTGGCCTCCCCCTCGACAGCAGCTGGAGCTCCCTCAGGTGCAACGGGCACCGACTGAGGAAGCTGCTCGAACGACCCCCATGTAGAGGAAGTAGTCGGATCTGGACCATGAGCCAAAGTGGACATCGCAGGGTTGACAAGGGCAGCTAGTGGAGTTGGCTCGGGATCACCCCAATCGGCATCATCCTGCTCCTCCTCCACAAAGATGCTAGTGTTCACCTCATCATCACCTGCAAACTCAAAAGTAGTGGAAACACAGGGCATAGTCTCATCGAAGGTAATCTCACAAGTCTCCATCACTTGGTTAGTTTCGAGGTTAAGTGCACGATAAGCATGAGAGTGAGTAGAATAACCAAAAAAGATACCGTCAGAAGACCGTGATTCAAATTTATCCAACTTACCGCCCTTTTTGAGGATGAAGCACCTGCACCCAAACACCCGTAGGTGACGTACCTTGGGTGGTCTCCCAAATCACAACTCATAAGAAGTCTTCTTCTTGAAAGCTCGGAGGAAACTGCGATTGGAAACATAGCAAGCAGAACTAAGTGCTTTGGCCCAATACTGCCTAGGAGTCCTATGCTCATCGAGCATTGTCCTGGCCATGTCAACAAGGGTTCGATTTTTGCGCTCAACAACACCATTCTACTGGGGAGTGTGAGGTGAGGAAAACTGGTGACCGAGACCCAAAGAAGAGCAAAGAGTTGCAAATTGAGCATTCTTGAATTTTGTGACATTGTCACTGCGGATAGCTCTCATGGCATTCTTAGGTAGCTTATTTTGCAATCTCCAAATCAGATCTCGAACAAGTGGAAAAGCCTCATCCTTAATCTCCAAAAAGAACACCCAAGAGTACCTCGAGTAGTCATCAACGACTACAACAACATACCACTTCCCTCCTTCCGACCTGACCCGAGCTGGACCAACTGTGTCCATGTGTAAGAGCTCGCCGGGTTGAGTGGTCATGATCTCAGTCACATGAGGATGGGAAGCAGCAACCATCTTGCCATCCCTGCAAGGATGGCAAACCAAATCCTTCTCGAACTTTAGCTTTGGCAATCCTTGGATAAGGTCCATTGAGCTAAGCCTTGCAAGCAAGTCAAAACTCAAATGTCCCAATCTCCTATGCCACTTCCAAAGCTTGGAAGAAGAACCGGCAAGAAGACAACGAGAAGGTCCAGAAGAGATAGAAAAATCTGCACGAAAAACCTTCCCGAAGGGTAAAATCCGGCAAACAAGCTCACCACGAGAGTCCAAAATCCAAGAGAGATTAGGCTTGAAACTCACTTCAAAAACGTCATCAAGGAGTTGCGAAACCAAAAGAAGGTTGAAATGCAAATTCGCAACCAAAGCAACATCCTTGAGGACAAAAGAGGAGTTCACTCGGATGGACCCTCGAGAGACAACCTTACCTTTGCTCTTGTCCTCGAATGTGATGTACTCAGTGTGGTACACGGGGTCGAGGCTGGAGAACCACTTGGCACTTCTGGTCATATGGCGTGAGCATCCGGAATCCACAAGCCAAGTCTCCTCCAGTCCTCCTTCCTACATCAATAAAAAGACATAGGGTGAGCAAACGAACCAACACTGGGGTTAGTAAACTGTGAAGGATACTAGTGTTGTCCCACTTGCCCAAAGAATGGGTTAGGAGAAAAAACAAACATCGCGTGCCCCACAAAGGGATAGCGATCACCACGATAGGGAAAACGTGGTCTGCTAGAGAAGGGTGGAGTGAAGCCACCGCCACAAGGCCCGTAGTCGTATGGGTCACGATCGGTACCCCGCCGGGCACGACCACCATGTGGTCTCTCCTCCTGAGGCCTAGCACCTTGAGGCATTGTACCTCTTGGCCTACTAGTGCGCCTCTGAACTACCGGTTCACGTACCCCAACTCGTGGGTGGTACATGTCTCGGTTGTTCAACTCAACCTGCCTCCGATCATCTCTCTTCCTCCTATAGCAAAACTCAGCCAAGTGCTCATCCCTCTCACAATACTCACAATGGTACCTCACCACACTATTGGTAGGCACTCTCTTGTTGGGTTGGGTGGCTCTAGCTTTCTTAGGAAGGGGATCACTAGAGATGTCGGGCATTGAGTCAAGTGGGTTGCGAAGGTAGTTCTGTTTGGCAATCCACACTTGCTTCTGTGGAGTGGTTTTGGGTGGCTCTTTAAACACACCATCTTTCATAGCAAACTCAGAGGGTTTGGAAGGCTTAGGTGGAGTGATCTTGGTAATCTTGGGAGTTGTAGTGGGTTTCTCATTCTCGCTCAAACCACTGCACTCACCGATCTTACCGAACATGCTATCGTCCTTTCCACCTATAGCAAAGCCTACTCCCGTGCTGCCAGCCCTTTTGCATTGGCTAAGCATCATCCCCAACTGCGGCTCTCGGCAAGACACCCAGCTCAAGATGGACCGAAGGTATGTGTTTTCTTCCTCGGTACGCATCTTGTCATGTCTGCACGACGTGATCTCAAGCTCCAAAGCCTCAAACCAATCTGACTCTCTAGTGCTATCTGAGCTGGTCTTCTCTAGCACAACAATCCTAGCATCTCTTTGTGCCAGCTCAGAACGCAAGCCTAAGCAAGACTTGCACGCACCAAGTATGCTAGGCCTAGCCTTCAGCTTACTGACCTCCTCAAGTAGAGTGCCATACTTGTCCTGGAGAGTGACAAAACTAGACATGTGGATGGCACAAGCATCACACTCTACCTCCTCGGTAACCACCACTGATGCCTTAGAAAACTCTAACTCATGCAGCGTGCTAAGATACTTAGCCTTGAAATCATTCCTCTCGCACGCGGCACATTTGAGCAAAGCATCCTGACTCATCAAGGTGTCGTCCAGAGACTCAATGTCGAGAGAGAGGGACTCGACGGTGGGTGGTACCTCGGGTGTGTCAGAGTCGTAGTCGTAGTCGGGGCCTTCCTTGCGCTTGCCGACCTTGCCTTCTTCAATCGCCATGGTGCAAAAGCCACCGTGCTTGGCGTCGGCGTAGAAGCATAGGCCGTTGAGCTTGTCCTAAACCTTTCCCTTGGACTCATCATCGCTTGAAGAAGCACCTCCATCGGAGGAGGCATCGATGTCGCTGAGGGAGGCGAGGAAGGCTCAGTGCTTGGCCTTCACCTTGTCGATCACCTTCTTGGAGGACCTTCGGTGGTAGCCACCCTTGGGCTTGTGCTTGTCCTCGAAGTGGTGCTCGCGCTTGTCCTTGCGCTTGGTGAAGTCACCCGCAGCTTTCTTGGGGTAGTTTGCGATGAAGTGATCCTCATCACCGCAATGGTAGCACCCCTTGGCTGAGCCACCACGCCGACGGTTCAAACGGTTGTTGTGAAACTGTGAGAACTTGGTGATGACCAAAGCCAGCTCATCATCTCCAAGATCCTCCACTTGCTCCTCTATCACAGAAATCAGAGACAAAGCAAACAAGGAGTGTGAAGGGTCAGAGGAGGAAGAAGACGTACCGCCGGGGCCAGAAACCAACGCCATAGATGGTTTCGACGGGTTTTCAAGCTTGGCCCGGGTCTGGTAGTCAATCTCCGAGGACTTGAGCTTGCTGAACAGCTCGTCCACGGTCAGGGACTCATAGCCCGGTGACTCCTGAATGGCGGCCACCTTCATCTCCCACACCTTCTGATCAAGAGCATGCAAAAGCTTGATAGCCATCTCATGATCATCATAAGGCAAGTTGGCTCGATTAGCACACATCTTGTTGACGATAGATTGGAAGCGAGTGAACATCCCGTCAACAGATTCGCCGGCCAACTGAGCAAAGTTCTCGTACTCTCTACGGTACGTGTCGAAGAGTCTGGACTTGATCTGAGGGTTGCCCTCATGATATCTCAAGAGTGTTTGCCAGATCTCTCGTGCCATAGTGAGACTCGAAATCCGCTCAAACTCCGGAAGAGACAGACAAGAGAAGAGAATGCTACGGGCTCTTGCGTTTGACGCATGTTGTGTAACCTGAGCATCGGTGATCCTCACAATATGAAAAGTTAGTTCCATCGAAGTAGGGAGGTTTACCAGCATCTCGCTCCATGTCGCCTTCGCGGATCAAGAACCGTGTAAGGTGGAATGATCCTTAACCGGCTCTGATACCAATTAAAGGACCGAGAACTGCGACCAGAGGAGGGGGTGAATGGGAGCCAAATAAAATTCAACTCAAAGACTTGGACCTTATCCCAAAATCACACCCAAAACTTGACCTCGGAAGAACCGACTCGCACACGACCTAACAAGTAGGGGAACACCTTAGGAAGACCCCTAAAGGTGCAGCGGAGCGGTCGGAGAAGATGGAGAACGATCAAAGCCATGAACTCGAAACTGATACACCGAGAGCGGTACTCTCAACCCCTAGAGAGAAGAGGCAAGAGAATCCCCCAAAAATACTTATGAGAACTGGTCCGGATTCCAACGCAACAAACGGAACTTGATTCGAAGTCCGGACGGGAGAGAAACGGCCAAAACAGCGATCAACAGTGACCACAAGACCACATGCTATGGTCTGGTGGTAAGGTCCGACGGTGAGGTCCGGAGCTAGGTGCGTTGCTGGAGTTTTTCGACCACACCACAGGACCACTTGCTATGGTCCGGTGCTATGGTCCGGAGGGTGGTCCGACGCTTTTTCTTCACAAAATCAGCAACACAGTGAGCTCTGGACCTCCGGACTAGTGCTCCGACGGTACCACAGGACTAGTCCGGAGCTTGGTCCAGAGCTAGGGGCTGCTTTGCAGGCTTTCAGTGAGACCATAGGACCACTTGCCTATGGTCCGGAGCCTTGTCCAAGGTGGTCCGGAGCTCAAGAACAGTGCACAAAAAACCCGTGAAAACTGATTTCTCTCCGCCAAATCTTCCCTAAACTTAACCAAATGAACTCCAAATGCAACAAAACTTTCTAGGCATGATCCTTCTACAGTTGGGGAGCTATCCCGAAGAAATCATCGCTCAATTTGGAGAGGATAAACGAGAACACTCGGATTTGGGGGAGAAGGAGAAGAACGAAGAAACGCCACAAAGAAATCGCCCGATCTACGCGCTCGTGAGGTTTGAGGAGAAATCCTTCGGTGCAAAGATGCTCCTCACAAGTACGCACAACTTGGTTCAAACGGATTTTGCAAAGCTACTCTCAACAAAGAGAAAACACCTTGGGAAAAAGAGAGAGCAAAGGCAAAACGGGAAGAACACAAGCAAAACGGGGACACGATCACGAAAGCGAAGCCGTGGCTTACGGAGGTTACGGACTCCGATTCCTCGCAACAATCACAAGTTCTTACCCCGCTTCCTCGGAAGCTCCGCCCGGGTTTTGAGGCCCAAACCCACGAAACCCGCCACCGGTAGCTTTGGGCTCAACTACCAAACCCCGAGTTTTGAGGACCAAACTCGGAAACTGTCCTCGGATGGTTTTGAGGCCCAGACACCAAACCACTCGACTCGAGCCACCTTGTCCTCGCCCGGTCGGATTCCGAGTCCCCTGAGTCTCCGCTCGACTCGCGCGTCCACCGTCTTGACTCAGTCAACCTCCATGTCTTCTCCCACTTGCCGGTGCCGAGTACTAGCCACCACAGCTAGTCCTCCAGCGCCCATGGTCCCTCAGTCCGAGCCTTGCTTCCTCCCTTCACCGCTCTCAGTCCATCGGCACGACAAGCCTCTACTCGACCTTCTCCACGCCATTGACCACTGTCACTAGAAATAGCACCTACACACCACAAGCCGATAGACATGCACAGTCCTAGGCTTGTTTCCGAAATGTTTGCTCGTTGCGGTTGAATCTGTTCCTCTCATCATCGGGGGTCTCCCCCATACTTGTTTCCTGTTTTCTTAGATAACAATAGTGGAGAAAAGAAAGGCACAATAATAATAGAAAACAATCTTTATTTATTATTTATTTTTCAGGCATGCATACAAAGGGAAAATGAAACAAACTAAACTCTAGCTAATGGATTTAATCATGCCTCAGGAAAAACTCGCTAAAACATCTAGCGACGTTCTAAAAACTTCATCTTCTTCTTAAGCTCATCTACATTGCACCTAAGGCCACCTACTGTGTTGTTCAGGTTTGTGACCTGCCTAGTGTAGAAGTCTAGGGAGCTTTGTAGATTGATGATCATGTCATCTCTAGCATGGAAATCTTTTTCTAAATCCGCTACGGTCTTGCGGCGCTTGGGAGGTGTCTCGAGGGAGTTGAGGGAGTGCTTCGGGGCGTCCTTTGGCAACACGAATTTGACTTTGGAAGCACGGACTCCTTCAAAGTAGGGACGTTCCTCCTCGGTGGTGTACTTGATGTGGTTGAGCTCTCCATTTTGATGAGTCTTCACTCCCATGACCCTCTCCTTGGGTCTTGGTGGGAGAACCTTGGTGCCGGCAGGTACCTCGATGATGGGCTCTTCCTTTGGCCCTTTGAGAAAAAGCGGTTGCGGTGGTGCAACGAGGACTGGCTGCATGTAGTAAGATCTGCTATAGCGCTGCTGCTTTGGTGGAATGGTGGCTAGCGGGAGCTCATCGTGGACTAAGACTAAGGCCTTGGAATCTGGATCTTCTTGCAGGAGCTGGTCGGGGATGGATCCGTAGGGGACCATCCCCTTATCGGCGTTGTTGTTGCTGGCCATTGGAGCAAGGAGATCTAGCAAGCTTCTAAGCAAGAGCTAAGGGAAAGATTGAATGATGATGGCTGACGTCAGGGGTTGTTTATATAAGGGTGGAAAACAGGCTCTAGAAGCATCTACGGAGCAAAACTCGCGGAGAAATGGTTGGATAACTGTTCTGCAAGGTTTATCGGATAAGAGAGACTAGAAGTTCGGGAGAGCAAAAGGCGGCGGTGAGAGGTTACAGGAGTGGGGCGGGCGCCCTACGGGCTAGAGCGCCCACCCTGGCTAGGTGGGGTCTACCGGGCTCCTTCTGCGTACTCGTTTCTAGAAGGTCCTATGTACCGAAAAAGATATGCATGGCCCAGAAATGTAAAGATAAAGTGATTGGGCCTTAAAATTCACTTAAAAGGTAAAAATTAATTACGTCTATTTCTTCTAATTCTTCATTAGACTCTAGAAATATTTTAAGACGTTGACCATTTACCTTGAATAACGTACCTTAGTCATTTTGAAGTGTGATTGCTCCGTGGGATGATGAATAGATTACCTTATATGGTCCTTCCCATTTGCTTCGTAGCTTTCCGTGTCCGAAGAGGTTCACCCTAGAATTAAAAAGTAATACCTTATCTCCGAGTGTGAACTCCTTCTTTATCTTCTTGTCATGCCATCGTTTGACTCTTTCTTTGTAGATCTTCGAATTGTGGTATGCTCTTTCTCTCCACTCCTCTAACTCTGATAATTGCATTTGTCGATTTTCTCCAGCGGCATCAAAGTCCATATTCCATCTTTTTATAGCTCAGTGTGCTTTGAACTCTAGTTCAACAGGTAGGTGACAAGTCTTCCCATATACCAGTTTATATGGAGACATTCCAATTGGAGTTTTGTATGCAGTCCGGTATGCCCAGAGTGCATCGGTAACTTGTCCTTCCATGTTGTTCCCATTTCATTCACTGTTTTCTGAAGAATATTCTTGATCTGTTTGTTTGAGGTTTCTGCTTGTCCAGTTGTCTGAGGATGATAAGGTGTAGTGATGTTGTGGCGGATCCCATGCCTCGCTAGCTACTGTTCAAATCTTTTGTCGATGAAATGTGATCCTCCATCACTTATCACTATTCTGGGGACTCCAAATCTTGGAAAGATAGTTTCTTCAAACATCCTCTTTGAGTTCACGTTGTCGGCATGTTTGCAAGGTAATGCTTCCACCCACTTGGAGATGTAGTCAACTGCCACCAAGATATACTCACATTTCTTTGATGGGGGGAATGGTCCCATATAGTCGATTCCCCAAACACCAAAGAGCTCTATCTGCAAATTGCTGGTGAGTGGCATGGCATCCCTTGAGTTTATGTTGTTGTGTCTTTGACATGGCCCGCATCTTCTGATAAATTCGCTAGTGTCTTCGTACATTGCTGGCCAATAGAATCCACACTGTCAAATTTTTGCATGTGTGCGGAAAGCTCCATAATGACCTCCATACATTGTAGACAAGTGTGTTGGAATATGAGGTTGCTACGCTAGCCGGAAAACAAAACTTTTCGACCTCATAAACCAGGATCTACTGCTAGTTACAGGTTACGGGATTACCACTAGACGCGCAGGTGCAGCGGAAGACGACTTGATGTAGTCGTGCGCGTCGCAGCAGGCAGTGCAGTTGCGTGGTCGTCCGTCTCAACGTCCCCTTCGCGCGGTTCGTCCTTGTGCTCCAGATGCAGCACCTCCGAGGAATCCCACACGTGCAGGGAGGAAGCGTTGCGCCTCCGGACTGCTAGGTCCGCGAGGAGCAAAAGGCGCGAGCGTGGGGAGGCGACGGCGGCTGCCTAAAGGCGTGGATCGATTCGCCCCGCGCCCACCCCTTGCTTATATAGGCATCCTAACGAGCTCCCACGGTGGAGGCCCATTAGAAACCCTAAACCTAGTCTAATTCGGGTCCAACCCGAATTAGGCTTCCAGCCCCTTAAGCGTGCGACCCTATGGGCTCACGCATACATAGACATGGCCCAAGTACTCTTACTCGACCAATAGTTGATAGAGGCCTCTAGCAAGGCGTGTCAACTCCTATGCATACGCTATGATCATATCAGACGAACCACTATGACCATGTACAAGTTATTCCCTTCGCCACTCGATATATGGTTCAACTCGTGGGTTAACACTTAACCCAAGCACGGCCATGCATTTGTTGATCCAATCACATGAGTGATCCAGTGATATCTCTCTCACGAAGAGAGGGGCAAATTCCATCTTGATTGTCTATGTCTCACAGCATGTTTCCCGACCACCCAAGGGTCACCTTTATAACTACCCAATAACGGAGTAGCGTTTGATAGTCTCTAAGTAGATCGTTTCACATCTTGAGTACATACCACAATCTCAGGTTTAAGGACATAACGTACATGACATGAATAGAGACTTTCTCTTGTTGGGTCAGTCCAGCCTACATGTCTCACATGTGCCCATATTATTAGTTTGACATCTCCATGTCTATGACTTGTGAAACATAGCCATCAACTAATACATGTGCTGGTCTAATATTCAAGTGTGCTCTTACAAGAATGCCGACCAGGGACAACTTTTAGAATAACCATTCAGGTAATTGAGTTCCACAAACAATTCACATAATTGTCAATCAATACTAGTTGTCTATAATGGATATTCAAAGAACACTTTATTAATCATGGATACAATCGGAATATAATCATCCACATGATTAGCTCTAGGGCATATTCCTAACAAAGTGATCTGCAACAGGCTTATCTACTCCTCTTTTATCTTTAATTTCTAAGTCAAACTCTTGGAGCAGCAGGATCCATCTTATTAAATGAGGTTTATCATCTTTTTTAGTGAGCAGATATTTAAAGCAGCATGATCAGAATAAACAATTACTTTTGCTCCTATTAAGTGAGATCTAAATTTATCTATAGAGAAAACAACACCTAGGAGCTCTTTTTCAGTGGTTGCATAATTAAGTTGAGGTCCTGTCAAAGTTTTACTAGTATAAGGTATTGCATGATGCTTCTTATCCTTAGTTTGTCCCAAAACTGCACCCACAACATAATCACTAGCATCACACATAATTTCAAAAGGTAAAGACCAATCAGGGGGTTGAATGATTGGTGCAGAGATGAGTGTTGTTTTCAATAAATCAAAAGCTTTTAAACAAGCATCATCAAAAATGAAAGGAACATCCTTGGCTAGCAAAAGAGTTAGTGATCTAGCAATGAATGAGAAATCTTTTATAAACCTTCGATAAAAACCAGCATGGCCAAGAAAACTTCTTATTCCTTTCACATTTATAGGCGGAGGTAACCGTTCAATTACTTCAGTTTTAGCTTTATCTACCTCAATGTCTCTTTCAAATATTAGGTGTTCTAGCACTATTCCTTCTTTGACCATAAAATGACATTTCTCCCAATTAAGGACTAAATGTTTTTCTTCACATCTTTGCAAAACTTTGTCTAAGTTTTCAAGACAACTATCGAAAGTTTTTCCATAAACAGAGAAATCATCCATGAAAACTTCCATAATATCTTCAATCATATCAGAAAATATAGACATCATGCATCTTTGAAAAGAAGCTGGAGCATTACATAGCCCAAAAGACATTCTACGATAAGCATAAGTTCCATAGGGGCATGTAAAAGTGGTTTTGCTTTGGTCATCAGGATGGATTAGGATTTGGTGATACCCTGAATATCCATCTAAGAAACAGAAGAAAGAGTGGTTGGCTAACCTGTCTAACATCTCATCTATAAAGGGTAAAGGAAAGTGATCCTTTTTTTTAGCTTTGTTTAGCTTTCTATAATCTATACACATCCGCCATCCTATGATGGTGCGTTGAGGAATCAGCTCATTCCTTTCATTTGTGACAATAGTCATGCCTCCCTTCTTAGGCACAACTTGCACTGGACTTACCCACTCACTATGCGGCACATGATATATAATCCCTGCATGTAGAACTTTAAAACTTCCTTTTTAACTACCTCTCTCATCGCGTTGTTGAGTCTATGTTGGGGCTCTCAAGAAGGTGAAACAGAAGGATCCATTGGAATGCGATGAGTGCATATGATAGGACTGATTCCAGTGAAATCTTGGAGTGAGTAACCAAAGGTTGAATGATGTTTTTCTAGAACAACCATCAAGCGCAGAGTTTGCTCCTGAGTGAGATTATCACTTATGATTATAGGAGACTCTGGATCATTATGGAGGAAAGCATACATAAGACCGGGTGGTAGAGTTTTAAGCTCTACAGGAGGTCTAGGAGTTTCTGCAAACTCGTCTAAGGGTTCAGGTTCAGAAGGAATAGCTTCCTCTTCTATGAAGAAAGGAGCATCTTCTTCCAAATCTAGTTCATTGAAAAGCTCTAGAGAAGCAGTTTTTACTTCCTCCATAGGACCAGGCAAAAGATAAGATTCAGTTTTGTTGTTCAAAGAATGAGAGATCGTCATTGGGATTTGAAAACTCTTTCCAAAGGAAATGTTTAGTTTCCCATTTTGACCTTCATAAAGAAGTCTTCTAAAAGGTTGTCCTAGCAAGAGGTTGTGGTCCCATGTATCAAAGATTTAAAAGTTCAAACGAACCATGGCACCATCTACCATAATGGTGTAAGACATGTAAAATTCCAAGACTGGGGACTATATGTCCGTCAAGATTCTTCATGAACTTTGTTGTTGGGGTTAAGGTCACTTCGCCCAATAATTGGTGCGCAAGTGATTTATACATGATATTGATCCCCACAATAGGATTATAGAGGGCATCAAATTGATCTGAATTGAAAGCATAGCGTATTGGAATAGAAGGTGAATCCAAACGGATCACATCAGAGGAAAGCTCTGATTCTTCTAACCATTCGCTACTTATGATTTATACAAGCTCTCTCAAAATGCTTCTGTCTGGCATTTGGCATATATGGTTGCTAAGGTGGTGATTTCGGGGTTTTGGAATAGAAACATAGTTTGAAATGTTTCCGAATCAGTGAAAAGATCAGGATCTATATCCAACATGAAATCAGGTGGTGGAATTTCTTCCTTTTTAGGCTCAGAACTTGGGATAGCTGAAGTGGATGTTGGATCTGGCAAGATATTGTCTTTAGCTTTGTGAGTTTCTTCATGGAGGGTATTATCCAACTCAGCATCTAGGATTCTATCTAAGGTCAACTTTGCTTCTTTGGATGGCACATGAAAGAAAGAACCTCCAAATGTGGTATTTAGCAACTCTCTGTCCTTTCTACGAAGACCTTTATAAAAATGTTGAAGAAGAATAGGGCCTTCATTGCTAAGGTGTGGTCCAGATTCTAAAAGCTCAAGAAAACGTTTCCAGGAGCAAGCCAAAGATTCGTTCTCTTCTTGGTTGAAGGTTAGAACCTTGACTCTAAGGTCGACGATTTGAGTGATGGGATAAAAATCTAAACAGAAGTTGGAGCGTAGAACTCCCCAATCTCCTTGTTGTTGACTTGCCTTCGGATTATACCATTGTTTAGCTCTTCCTTTTAAAGAAAAAGGAAAAAACTTCCAACGTAAAGTTTTATCAGATATGCCTTCTATGCAAAGACAATCACATGTTTGCTCAAAATCTCTAATGTGAAGGTAAGGGTTTTCATCTTCCTTTCCTAAAAAGGATAGGCTTTGAATAATTGCAATCAACCACGGACTCAACCTAAACTCGGGAGTTTGGATAGGTTGTGATGACTCCCATGGTAATAGGTCGGTCTCCGTGGGTGCAGAAAATTGATAGATAGGTGTGGAATTTAGATTTTCCATAAGGATAGAAATGGTAAGAAATAAGGAATATGAAAAAGATAAGAAAAGATAAAAGTTTAGATACAAGAAAATAGCAAGATTCAAGGTTATCTCAACAAATCGTCTTTCTCCCCGGCAACGGCTCCAGAAATGCTTGTTGATATTTGTTAACGCAAATAGAGAAATCACTTGGAAGTAATCCACAAGCGCACGGATACCGGTGAGCACTTCACCCGGAAGATTATCCAGAGTATCGTAATTTATATTTCCACAGGGAGAAAGGGTGCGTCTGACTAACGAATCTATGCTATTAACCTTTAGGCTATTAACAAGGTGATCTGATGGGCGATTAGAAAAGATCGCGATTGTAGTCTCCTTCTAGTCTAGATAAGATATGTGTTATTATTCTATTGGGGAGAACCGTCATGATAAGAGACACCTCAGAGAGTGCTCACCATGCGGCCTATAGAACCCTATCGGTCCTTCTAACAGGACTGTGGGTTCCAAAGGTATCTACGGAATTCTCACTTTCCGAGCTACTACCACAGATCCGGCTAGACAGGGGATATCTATGAGGATCCGAGCCCAAACACCACGTTTACGCTAGAGACGATTACCCAACTCTCTACGCGAAGAGAATAAAGTAAACTCACAAACCAAAGAATTAATAAACAAGGAACTTACTAGAATTAGAAGTCGAATTACCAAAGAAATCCTAGGAGCAATCCTCGGGTTAGGAGTCTTGATCTCGTCGATACAAACTGAAGAAGAGACACCGACAAGCCGGGTTTCCTCCAATCCACACCTCCACTCTAACTCTCTCAATATAATCTCACTTGTATGCTAAGCTCTAGAGAATAGATCCATAAGGGATCCTCTCTGGCGAATCCTCTCTGGAAAACATGTAAATGAATAATGGATTGCCCTTTACCAGGGGGCAGGGGTCCTCCTTATATAGGCCCCTCAAATGATCGTCAGTCGTTGGATCAAACCGACCTTAATGTATGGTGTAGATGTGACCTCAAAGACAGTGGAGAGAGGGTCCACAAGGCAGAGGCCCATTGGGCTTAACCTAGGGCGGCCGCCCCAGGGGGTAGGGCGGGCGCCCTGACCCTGGGCCCGCTCGGCCTCCGGTTCCTTCTCGAGCCTTCTTGATCCTTCTAGATTATTCTTTTTTGTGCGGAGGTGTTATGTGTCTATGTAATCCTTACTTGTGGGCCTCTTTTGCTCTTTTGCAGTTGTCTCCCTGTAGAAACATATAAACACCAAAACTCGTGGAATTCTGTTAGTTAAAACCCTATGTCTAGGTGGTGTGTTGCAAATATATCCTTTCTTCTTCTTAGTTGACACTTAGAATTGATACTTAAGAGGTGTCAATAGGTACCTTCAGGGCTTTGAAAGCGTTGTAAAACATGATGTTAAGGTCGCTGCCCCCGTCCATCAGTACCTTGGTGAAATGCACGTTCCCTATGATCGGGTCCACGACGAGCGGGTAGCAGCCCGGTTGGGTGACGTGAATCGGGTGGTCATCTCGACCGAACGTGATGTCGGATTCTGACCAGTCGAGGAAAACACGAGAAGTAGGGGCGGCCGTGAGGACCTCGCGCCACTCTTGTCCCTGCCAATGTTTGCGGTCGTTCATCCCCGGATCGCCGAAAATCATGAGGCACTCGTTTGCGTGGGGGTAAGGGATGTAGCGGCCCCCGTCCCCATCTCGAGCGATGCTGAAGAACCTAGCCGCCATGTCACACTGCTGGAGTGTGTGTCTGACCGGCCTGCCATGGTACGGGTAGGACCCGATGAGGACGTTGTCGAGCCGGCCCCTCCTCTCCCCAGCCCTGGGGCGGAGAGCCCCTTCTCTGCTGCGGCCACGGAGGCGCTGCTGCGTCGCATCCTACCCTTCCCCTTGTCGGGGCGGAAGACTGAGCCGACTCCCCTTTTGCCCAATGCATAGCTTGTGGTGATGTCAGGGAGGCACCCGAACATTGCTCGCCGTTGTCCTTCCCCGAGCTGCCGCCTCGCGTCGTGGGGCTCCTCGAGATAGGGCCGTCGGGGATCCACGGACGTCAGGTTGCCCGCGGACAGGCGTATGGACGTCGTCGCCATTCCTGACTCCGCCCTGTATGGGGATAGTGTTGACAGCCGCCATAGGCCGCGGTGCGTTGCTCGTCGAGCTCTCGCGACTGTGGTCGACGCCGTGGCCACTTGAACCAAAACCGAATAGGCGGTCCCGCGTGTGCAAGAAGTCATGAAAGGCCTCCTTAGACCTCGGACTGTCAGGGTCCAGGGGCTCCCGGGGATCGATGCTCCCACGGCTGGAGTCGACGTAAGAGTTGGCCTCCGAGCTCGTGAGGAGGTCGAAAACGGAAACTGGCATCCACCATCTCCGAATATGTGGCGGCGGCATTTCGCATGCCGTGCGGTAGCACTTGTGGGACAGGAGCACTGACGAGCCCGGGGGAGAGTGGTTGTCCTCCCGCGAGCTGCGCCATCACATTGACGAATGCGAAGTAGAGGTTGTGCAGGGACTCCTGGGTCGGCTGGGGCCCCATCAGAGTGCCGAGCTGGCGCTCGAATTGAGGATAGTCGGCCCATGGAACGGTCGTTCCTTGGGTGACTTGCCCCTTGGGAAGAGGCATTGTGAGGTGGGCCATGGACGCGGAGACGGCGTCCACGGTTACCTCGGAGTGTGTCGTAGGGCGGCGGAGGACCAGGTCGGCCCCCTGCCCGTGGCACTGGAAGTACAGGCTACCAAAACGAACAATGGATCCCGTAGCGAAATCAACGCGGCGGTTAGCCATCCGAAACTCAAAAATACGGGTGACACGCAAAGGTCCCCTACCTGGCGTGCCAACTGTCGGTGTCTAAAATGGCGGGGTCTAGACGGCCAACGAGTAAATTTCTAAGCATGTCGGAGTTCGGATGGTTACGCTCGGAGGACACAGAGATTTATACTGGTAAAGGCACGAACGTCCTACGTCCAGTTTGCTGTGGAGTCGTGTTACCGAGCGCGGAGGGCTCGTAGAGGGGAGCTACAAGCAATGGTGAGAGAGGGAAGCGCGTTCCCAGGTCTCGTGCGTATGAGGTTCTTGGTTCTGGTGAGAGCTTGTGTGGATGCGAGTATGAGTGTGTATAAAATGAGTTGAAAGAGTTCAGCGAGTGTCGAGAGAGAGAGAGAGAGATTGGAGGCCCATTCTCCCCCTTTATACGTAGGGAGAGATGGACGAGTACAGTAGAGAGAAGGGGAGTGAACGTGGGCCCGGCTCGGGCTGCTGCCGTGGGAGTGCTTTGTCTTATTTCTGCCTTCCTTCCTAAGGAAGATTGCGCCAGTAGACACATGTCCGGGTCCTGTTCGTCCTTGTTGTGTTTTAGCCATGCACCTTGAGACTGGGAACTCTGCTGTTCCCTTACCTGGGCATGGGCGGGGGCTGGTCGCACAAGGCCAGGCACCCCCGTGTTCCGTCATACAGGGCTGATGACGCCCTAATCCCTGTTCAAGTGTCCGTCGGAGGTATGTCACAGATATGGTGCGCGTAAGTCGTTGGTTACGCAGCACAGGACCTTGTACCGCAGGGGGAAACATGGGTAGGCATGGTGACTCATGCCTTGGAACCCCATCCCTGAGGACAGAGGGCACTGTGGACCTTTTGACTATACGGGCTAGGGCGTCTCAGGCCGCTGGTGGTGGTGAGATCTCCGAGGGTAAGGGACATCACGGATGACGTCTCCCTGACTTGGACGAGTCGAAGGAGCCACCGAGGGTAGATGGCGTCACGGATGACGCTACCCTAGCTCGGGCGAGGCGGAAGGTGCCCCCGAGGGTAGACGACGTCACAGATGACGTCACCTTAGCTCGGGCGAGTCGAAGGAGCCCCCGAGGGTAGATGGCGTCAGACAAGACGTTACCCTAGCTCGGACGAGGCGGAAGATCCTCCGAGGGAGCATAGTGGTCTTGGTTGATTTGGGGGCGAGAAGCCCCTGCGGGTGATGACATCACCCTGGATCGGACGGGGCCGAGAGCCCCCGAGGGTGATTTTGTTTTGCAGAGTGTAGTAAATTGGGTACCCTATTTTTCGGTATCCGACACGCAACATCCATCGAAGGCAATATGTTCGCACATCAAGCTATGGCGTCCTCAACCAGCTCAACCTGGTCGGAAGATTTCTCCAAGCAGTGCCCCGACTAGCTAAACTGGTCGGGACATTGTGACAATGGCCTTGTACGATGGCGACCAGATGTACGCCTCCAAAGACGACGTTGTTGACTCGCCAGAAGAATATAACGTGCTCGGGGACTTTTTGGGGATATTACCTAGGCATATCCCCAGGGATCTTATGGGCCTGCCGACCAAACGATGGCCCAGCCCACGAGGCCTTGCGGCACGCGACCAGCCCGTCGTTTTCGCCAAGGACTCCGATGAAGCCTTGCTCGCCAAGAAGGATCCTGGTAGATAGACTCAGATCCCTTACCTAAAGGGGCCGATCCTAATCTGATAGGATATGGAAACTGTAACCCTGCTCCCCGGCTATATAAGGCGAGCAGGGACCCCCTCCAAAACAATCTCTCCGACCCACATACAATCCCCTAGATCTCATCTACGGGCCTTGTAACCTAATACTCATATCAATCCAGCCACCAAAACACAGGACGTAGGGTATTACGGCGATTTGCCGACCTGAACCTGTCTAAATTGCCGTGCCTACGCTCTCTGTGTTACGCTTGATCACCGTCGCCACACCTCCGCCTACAATCTACTACCGTGCGGTACCCCCCTAGGTGGACTGCGACACATATTTCGTCGACAGGATACATAAGGACTCCCAAGGAGGCACGCTGCTGACAAACCGCGGCGCAGAGGGAGAACAACTCATGCACGCTTAGGGAGATGCCAGGGACAGGGCCCTTTTCCAAGAGGCTCGATCGTGGTGTGACTAGGGCCTGTGGAGATCGTTCCTGCAGACGCTGGCCAAAAAGCCATGCTGCTTGTAGAGTCATCGACCGTACTGTGGTCGTGTACAAATTCTGGGCACGCAACCTCATGGCTTCCGACCCGAGCGGTATTGCCCGGCTTCTGGGGAAATACTGCTAGGGAGGCCAGGCG
Organism: Microstegium vimineum; assembly: GCA_022036555.1. Lineage (NCBI taxonomy): Eukaryota > Viridiplantae > Streptophyta > Magnoliopsida > Poales > Poaceae > Microstegium > Microstegium vimineum. The sequence goes on along the minus strand of CM039129.1, from coordinate 11,008,456 downwards.
ATGTAATCATAACGTCTAGGGTAGCTACTTCTATTCGCTATGGTTAATCGGCGGTCCAGCTTCGGGAGCTTTCTAGTTACGGCCAGGCTGTTTGGAGAAACGCCTTATCGTGTTTTTTGGCGAGGTCGTCGAACACTATGGGAGTGTTTTGGAGATGTCACCGAACGTTATCTGCTTTGTTGCGGTTGTTGCCGTACGCTGGAGTTATCTTCGCAGTGGTCGCCGTGCGTCATGAGTGTTTTTGCAGTAGTCATCGTACGCCATGGGAATTTTTCACAAGTTATTATGGTTATGTGGGATATGTAGGAGATGAAGAACCTTTATTTATTGATGGGGAAGTACATAGTACAAACTTTATTGAACTATGGCTACATTTGGAAATCCTCACACGCCATCGAGGGACGGTGGTTTCTGCGTCTGTTCGCTGGCGAAGTCGGCGGTGATCGTCGTTGGTTCTGCTTCTTTCTGCTTCTTGGCGGCGGGTTTGTCGTTGTCACTAGAGGTGTATGTGCCCTGGGCGCAGGACTTCTCGATGGCGTTGATTGTCTGCTGCTCGCACTCGTATGCTATCTTCAATTTGGTGCGGAGGCTGAGGATGCCTTGTGGCGTCGGGATCTTCAGCACCATGTACGTGTAATGCGGGACTGTCATTAGCTTGGCAAGTGCCGGACGACCAAGTATGGCATGGTAGGCAGTCTCGAACTCGGCGACGACGGAGTTGATGTTCTCGACCCTGTAGTGATTCTTGTCGCCGAACTGCACAGGTAGGATAATCTGGCGTATCGGCGTTGACGCCTTATCTGGGAAGATTCCCAGAAGGAGAAGTTTGCTAAGAGATCTTTCTTCGAGTAGTCGAGCTGGCGAAATGCGTCAACAAAGATGATGTTGATGGCGTTGCCGCCGTCGACTAGGACTTTCCTGAAGCAGCACGTTGCAATGGTTGGATTAATGATCAATGGGAAGCGACCTAGATATCTGTAATTCGTCCACTCATCTTCTCCGGAGAAACTGATCGGTTGATCCGACCAGTCGAGGGAGCGAGCGTCGGCTGCATTTTCTCCTATGGCGGCGACTGAGTAAATGTCCGTGTGGGTTTGGCGGCGTCGTCTTCCCCTTCAACGAGCACGCTGCCTCCGAATATGGAGTACGTCATTGAGGCTGCTCGGAACTCTGGCACCAGTGGTCCTTGCTCCTTGCCTCTATCTTCGTCGTTTTTCTTCTGCCTTTTGTCAACTTTTTCCTTCATTGTCGACTTGATGAGGTCACATTCCCGCAGGGAGTGTTTGGAATTCTTATGTATGGGACACAGTCCGTCGAGGATCTTCTCGTAGTTGTTGTAGTAGTTCTTCTTTGGGCGAGCGTACGTGCTTGCGACGTAGCGGTTGTTCGGCCTGTAGTCGTACCTCTGAGGATGGCGTCCGGAGTTGCCTGACCGGTAATCGCGGTGGTCGTTGGGCCCTCGTTCGCTTCGGTGGTCTGAACGGCGGTCGCTATCCCTTGCGCACTCTAGGGAACGGGAATGGTGTCATCTATTCTCTCTACTGCAGGTGGCGTCGTCTTGGTTGGCGTAAGGGTAGGCGATCGTCATCAGTTCTTCTATTGTCGTTACATTTTTTCTGGCCAACTTGTTTCGGAGGTCGTCCACCCGCAGACCGTTGGAGAAGATGGTGATAGCTTCTAGGTCAGAGATCTCTGTTATGCTTAGGCGCTTGTTAGAGAAACGTCTGATGTACTCCCGGAGGTTTTCATTACTCCTCTGGCGGACGCTCTGCAAGTCGTAACGCGTCCCTAGCTGGACACACGTAGCCTTGTACGTCTTGATGAAGATTTCCTTGAGGTCGATGGTGCCTTCCGGAACTTCTGGAGCCAGCTGTTGGTGGAGGTCGACAACATTACTGGTAAGTAATTTTCCATCACGTCTTGGTCTCCTCCGGCGGCGTACACGACGATCTCGTACGTGGACGCCCATTGTTCTGGGTTCGCTTTGGCGTCCTATTTCTCTACCGATGTTACTCTGAAGTTCTGGGGCCACCAGATGGCGCGCAGACAGGCTGAAAAGACCCCCCCCCCCCCCCGTGGCTCGGGGTGCTGGTGCTGGCGCTCGATTGCATATGGGATTGTTATACTTGTCATCATCATACCTCGGTGATCTTTGTTGGTGTTGTCTTGGAGGGCTCCGGTGCGCCAGCGTCGGTGTTCGATCACGCCGGACCCTGTCGTGATCTTCATTGTCGCGTCTTGGGGACCTTTGCTGGTGCTCCCTCGGAGGGCTTCGTGGGCTGTTCCTGCTGTGGGATTGGTCGGAGGATTAGAGTACTTGCCCCTTCCTTTTTACCTGGACCGTGGCTGCCTTGATGTGGGCATTTATCTTCTCGATCATGGGAGTACTTGCCCCTTCCTTTTTACCTGGACCGCGTCGTGAAGGATGACCAGGATTCCTCTGATCCTGCTCGCATTGTTCCTGTGCGACACGTTCCTGCTCGCGTTGTTCCCGCGCGACACGTTCCTGCTCGCGGCGTTCTTGTTGCGCCTCTGCGCGCGTTCGGCGTTGTGCTGCTCTCTTGCGGCAAGATCAGCGTCTGTTTCGTTGTCGGGGGCGACGCTGTCAGCGGAGACTTGAAAAATTACCCCTCTGAAGCCCGGAGGGAACTCTGGGAAGCTGCCTGTCGATCTGGAGGGGCTGGCGACTTCGGTCCCTGCGCTGGTGGTCGAGCCCGGGAAGATAGTGCCATCGAGGGACACTACCTGCTCGGAGTCGTTGGGGATTGCGGAGATGACGACGGTGTTTACGATAGGGGACGTCAGGACCCGGTCGAAGACCAATCGGAGCATCTGGCGTTGGAAGACCGCTGCCTGATTGCTGAGTCTATGAGGGATCGTCGAAGGAGGGTGGGTGCCCCTAGTCATTATAGTCGTCGTCTTCGTCGTGGTTCGACAATTGTGTGGTCGGCGGCCGTGATGGCTGGGGAGCCGGCGTCGCGCCTCCTGAACGAGGTTGATGCATTCGGTGATGCTGACGTTGGAGCGGTCGATGGCGTCGACTAAGTCATCGATGCTAATCTTCTCTCGCTGGTGGTACATTGGCGTGGCGGGATGACGTGCGGGCGGCAGCGCGTCTGCCCCGCGTGGAGTAGATCCGACGGTCCAGGACATGGATCCGATCTGGAGCACGGTGCCAGCCGTCGGGAGGACCATCGAATCTGGAAACGTAACCGCTTGACGAGCCATGAAGTCGATGCACACACCCCCTACCTGGCGCGCGAACTGTCAACGAAATGTGCGTCGTAGTCTACCTAGGGGGTACCCCATGGTAGTAGATTGTAGGCGGAGGTGTGGCGACGACGATCAAGCGTAACACAAAGAGCGTAGACACGATGATTTAGACAGGTTCGGGCCGGCAAATCGCCGTAATACCCTATATCCTGTGTTTTGATGACTGGATTGTTATGAGTATTGGGTTACAAGATCTGTAGATGAGTTTTAGGGATTGTGAGAGAGATGTTTTGGAGGGGGTCCCTGCTCGCCTTATATAGCCGGGGAGCAGGGTTACAATTTCCATATTCTAACAGATTACGATCAGTTCCTTTAGGTAAGGGATCCGAGTCTATCTACTAGGATCCTTCTTGGTGAGCAAGGCTTCTTCGGAGCCCTTGGCGAGCAAGACGGGCTGGTCGCGTGCCGCAAGACCTCGTGGACTGGGCCGTCTCCTGGTCGGCAGGTCCATAAGGTCCCTGGGGTTATGCCGAGGTAATATCCCCAACACTTTTCCCATCAACTATATAACACACACCCGAGACCCTGAGAAGGGCAACTCATTAACCTATTTCCACAGGCCCTATTGCTTGACACAAAGTGGATATGGGCCTAACTACTCTGGCGAATCCTCAAGGCCCAAGAACACATTGCCCATTACAGGAAGAGTCATAGGCAGCGAATAATTAGTGAATCCACGGTTGGACTATTTGACACCTACTTTGCATCCGAAAAATAATTGAGACTTCCTCTTTACCAAAATATTCTTGTTTTTAGATTTTTATAAATTTTGATTCATTATATAAAAGAATATTAATATTTATAATACATAATTAGTATTAATATATTTTTACAATAAATTTATTTTTATTTAAAGATATAAATGTATCGAAACTAACTTCCTTTTGAGTTTTGAGAATCATTGGACTGGGTCTAAATCCATCAGCCCTGTTTGGAGCCCAGGGTTAGAGCTAGTTTAAGCTAGTTTTAGCTTAACTAGCCCAAAAGTATCCAAATTGGAGGGTTAGATTAGGTTAGTTGCATCTAGCCCACCCAAAAAAATATCTCCACTCAGAGGTGATTATTTAAGCTAGTTCTGCCTGGGTACTGAAATTTCTTCTTTAGGGCTAGTTTTGGTGGGTCCACTAGAATCTCAAGCCAGAAAAATACCTTTATTGTCATTCTAACTCTTGCATCCAAACACGTTTTCGGCTAGAGTTAGTTCAGGGCTAGTTCACAGCTAGAAACTAACTCTAGCCTCTAACCGAGATAGAGTATCCAAACATGACTTAAATCATCCTTATATGTTCTAAGCAAATTATATTTTCATTCCTTTGACAAATTAGCATAGGCCACTTGAAGCTACCTCAGTTACTGAAAGTGTATCTTTCTGACGAGTGCCACATATAGAAAAAAAAATCTGAAACCCGCCACAGTCTATGCACTGTTACAATTTACAAGTACAACCAAGACCATAGCAAGCACTTGTAACCGGTAAGGTTCTAAAACAAATAGATATAATAACATTGTCAGAAACATGTCAGTCGATTCAGGGTCATCTGACAGCTGCTCACTTGCAAAGTTGCAATCTTCGCCATACTCCTTCATAGAAACAAGCCCTAACTGAAACGGAAGGTCCAGATAATTAATACCTCATCCAAGGCAAGCAGATGACTAGCTAGGTCGACAGCATACACATTATAAGGCCCGTCGTAAGCTTGCCTTAGGAGTAACTGGAACAAGGCTTTCAGTGTAAGAAGTAATGTCAAACCAGCGTACTTTTTCCCATTCATGCCCCAAGATGTGTTCATTATTGGGTCCAAGGTACCTTATGTCATCCATATCAAACATTCCATCTCCACGTGGAACGTCATATTCCAAACCATAAACAATGACCTGATTGCCTCCTCGCATAAGAATCCTACCGTTGGCTGGAGAGGCCAATGGATAGAATTTGTCTAGCAGATTTATTCCATAACGGCAACTCCAAACAAGATTCAGAACATCACTTGCCATGAATATCAGTATCTGTCGCAAACCCTCTATAAAGACACTAGCACATAGCTCCCCACCAATCTCATCAAGATGAACTTCTTGACCTTCATCTTCAATCATATCATATAGGCAGCAGGGCAACGGAGTGACACCAAATGTTTCGTCACCAAGGTTGAAGCGGAGTAACCCCTGCGGGGGGTACTGCTGATCATTCTCCCTATCCATAAAATAGAACAGATACCCCTTGCAGTGTGTGGCAGTCTGCGGATGAAAGATAGGGTAGGGTAGATCAACCAAGGTTTCCCTCCAAGAATCCTCTTCGCCATTAATGGTGAAGACCTACATCCCCATTGTAACCATCTCAGAACTGTGGGAAGAACGATAGAAGGAGCGTGCAACCTTATATTTGCCGGTAGAAGTGTCAAGGCCCAGGCCAAACGGGAGGCAGTCGTCGTGTTTATGCTGGCTTTGGGGCAGTGCAATGGCATCCCTTGTGGCCGGATTGAAGACATAAGCCTTGTTATCGGTGGGCAGCAGCATTAAGCCATCACAGTGTGGCATTGTGAACATTTTCCTGAACTCAGTAGAAGGGAAATTCCTCTCGTAAACAAGTGTTGCAGTACCCTTGGTGTGTTCTTCTTGTAAAGACCATCGGTAGAAACGGATGTTGACGACAGGACCCCGCTCAACAGAAACCTGGGGTGTCACGAGCAAGGATGACGACGGGTTTTGGTGCTGTCTATGCTTGGAGCACTGCAGATGTGCAACCACAAAAGAAGGGTCGGAGATGATGGCCAGCCACGCCTTGCTGACGGACTTGAATCTCGCTAGGGATTCCACAGGCAAGAGGATTAATATCTCCCACACCATCTCGTACGGCAACTCGAAAGTCTGCTTATTATGGGCCCTCTTCTTCTTTTCCTCCTTCTCGTGTATACCTTCAAGTCCATGGCGCCAAAGAATAAGCTAGCATGCAGCAATTGACAATGACTTTATTGATGAGTGGTAGCAATAATCTGTATATATGCAACGCACAGTATCGGCTATTATGAGTGCGGATATGATTGTTGGAAGTTGTAATGTAATTGGGCTCGTGGGTCTGTCTATCGTGACTCCCCACCTAGCCTCTATATATGTACACTCATTATGGCTGAGTAATACATTTAGTATTCTCCAATTATACTCTTTCATGGTGTCATGAGACGGTACGTTCCTAGGACCGCTCGCTTCCGCAACTCGTAGGTCGCGCCGCCGCCGATCCCATCTGATCGCCGGCCGATCTCCCGCCGTCGCAGGCCCCCCGTGCTCGCCGGCCACGCTCTCGCCGTCGCAGGGCCACCCACGCTCGCCGGCTACCCTCTTCACGCGCCCAGGCCGCCACCGCCCGCGTCGTCATTGGGAGTCCACGATCCCATCGGGACTCCAGGATCCAATCGGCGGCCGTCCACACGTGAACGTTCACGTACAGCACCTGGAGGGCAGCGATCTACCTCCCGTACGTGTTCTACGTACGCGATTTGCAATACGTCCGCGTGATCTACGTCGCTCGTCTACGTCCTCGCCGGCTCCCGATCCGTCTCCATGGCCGAGACTGATGCTACACGTCAAGCCCATGAAGCGCGAACGCGAGGCCGAGGACGCTCGCCGCCGCCATGCTGAGGCGGCCCGCACCGCCGCCCTCGATGACTATGAGGCCAAGCACGCCGCCGCCATCGCCGTCCTCAACATCAAGGTCCTTGTGCCAGTGGTCCTGGATCGCGTCGCCAACAACTACAACCGTTGGCGTGCCCTCTTCTTCGTTGTCTTGGGCAAGTATGCCCTCACTGATCACGTTCTCACCGACGTCGTCAACGCCGATCGGCCGGCGTGGGTGTAGATGAACTGCACCGTCCTCACATGGATCTACGACACGATCAACGCTGACCTGCAGCAGTCCACCATGCTGAAGAACCCCAACGCCCGCGTCGCCTGGCTCCACCTCGAGGACGAATTCCTTGGCCAGCGCGAGTCGCGCGCGCTGCTGCTGTCCGCCGAGTTCCTCATGGTGAAGCAAGGGTCTGTTGACACCGTTTTTCAACACGTGTCAAATGAGCTAAGGCTTGACTGGTCAGCGGTCGTTCTCCATCGGCATCGGAAAATCCTGAGCCAATATTGCCGATGGGAGTATACTGCGGGAAGACTAAGTTTGCTGCCGATGGAAGTTGGATGATCCCTGTCGACAAAGGTTGATTGGTGAAGTCGGATAGCTTGAGCTATGAAATTGCTGATGCCGATTTCCGACAGAGACATTGCCAATTGCCGACAAAGAGATATTACCGATTGCCGATAAGGAGGCATTGCCGATTGCCGATAAAGAGTGGTTGCCGATTGCCGACAGGGGTTGATTGGTGAAAACAGTTCAGTACAAGGTTGCCGATCGGGAAGTGTTGCCGATGCCGATAGGCATAAGGTGTCGATGAGTACAAGGTGACTTAACGCTTGGTGTCAGAGGACTACAGGTGGCCAGAGAAGGAAGTCGCGGATTGGAAGGATCTGCCGATGGAAAGTTTCCATCGAAGAGAAGTATAAGGAAACTGGTGTTTTGTACCAGTATTATTATAGTAGTTTGAGTCCGACTCTTGCATGAGTCGTTTATTTTCCTTTAAAATAGGCGTGTTTGTTTAGGGAAATAAATATTATTGTTTTAGATCCGACTCCTGCGTGAGTTAGTTTCCTTGAAATTAGGAGTTTGTTTTAGGAAGGATACGTGTCGTGTCTTTATACAACTCTCCATGCGGGAGTATAAATATGTGCCCGAGGGCTACGAAAAAGACAACAAACCCAATCAAAAACAAACCAATTTTATCTTATTCTACTTTTTATCACAATTTACCTTTTACTGCATTAGTTGTAGTTATCAACGAGTTCTTTCAAGCTTCGACGGGCTGCATTACCTTGATCCCCGTCAAATCCTTGCGAGTTCCGCGTGGGAGTACCTCTGAGCTTTGGCATCCGGGCGCATCGCTGTTGCCTCGTTCAGCTCTGCTCTAGTTATCCTTGATCAATCTGAGCCTTGACGTCCGGGCGCATCGCTGTCGTCTCGTTCAGATTTGTTCTAGTTATCATCCTTGTCGATTGATTGGTCAAATCGACTGGCACGCCTCCGGAATACCGAGCTTTGGGTAATAGCCCGAGGTGTTCGCAAATCCTGACGCCTTTTGTGTCAACACCTCTTTTGGCATGCCTAGTGGGACCCTACTATACAAATCTACACATCTATCATGGGTGATCACGCCGACGTTAACCAGAGGAATGTCATTGAAGTCTTTGAGGCCGATCTGAAAGATGATCAGAGGGAGGCCATGTAGCGGGCTATGGAGGAATACAAGCAGTTATATCTCAAATCCTTCAGCCTCAGCAGGAGCGACGAAGCAATCCAGAAGCAAGACCCGCCATTGCCACGGCAGGTCACGTACGACGCCAATCCTGGTAAGCTACAGGAGATGGTTAATGCCGCTGTAAGTCAAGCATTAATTAGCCACTCCAACGTGTTGTCCAATACTGTCTACAATGTTGTCACACAATCATTCAAAGAAGGACATGCACCACGATATGTCAGTCCAGCGTATCATCAATCTGGGTTGGCATCTACAAGCCCATCGGCAATCCCAATGGCGTCTTCCACCCCGGTGGAACCATCTGCCGATGTGGCTACATCACCAAGACCGAACCCTGACGGCGTCACCAAGGTCAACGCAGATCCAGCAGCGTCGGCAACTTCAGGACCAGCCCCTGCTAACTGGTGGGGATACGGTATGCCTCCGAATCTATATGCTGGCTCTAATCTAGTGCAGGGAGATAGTGCGGCTTGGAGGAACTCTATGGCATCGGCAACGCAGTCACAACCGACGGCCCCTGTGATGCACAACTCTGTACCCTCTCCGACTGTGCAAATGCCATCAGAAGATCTTCAGATGATTCCTAAGATACCTCTGATGCCACCATCGGCAAGCTCTGCGCCGATGCAACACATTATAACCACTGGCAGTCAATCCCTGGTGGCGAACTCTCGAGCTGGAGCGTCAGTCCCGCAAGGCAATCTGGTGATCGACTGTTCCAGAATACAGGAGCCACATGCTCCAGTCAGCTATCAGCCATCGGTAAGCCATATGCCGATGATTTATAATCCTGGATGAGTCAACCAACCGCCAGCTCAACAGCCTGGCGTGTCGATGTATCATTATGGAGGCCCAACGTACACTCAGAGTGGACCATCGGTACAGCAACCGATGAATGCGACGAGTCAGCCTAATCCGCTAAGTGTGCAAAACTATCCATCGGTAAGTCAACCGATGTATAGTGCTCAGATGACTGGTGCTGCGCCCGTGACTACTCTGCATCATATTCAAGAGGCGTGTCAGCCGGCTCCACCAGTCAACAACCAGCCAATGAGTCGGCAAGAGCAGGATGCATACTGGGTCGGTAAGATTGCCGAAGTCATGAAAGAACAATTCGGCATCAAACCCAAGGTCAACACGTACTCTTATCGGACTCCGTATCATCCTGCATATGACTTGATTCCTCTTCCAAATCGGTACAAAGTGCCCGATTTTACCAAGTTCTCCGGCCAAGATGACACGTCAACAATGGAGCACATCAACCGCTTCATTATCCAGTGCGGGGAAGCTACCAGCAGGGAGGAGTTAATGGTGAGATTGTTCTCTTCGTCATTGTCTGGATCGGCATTTACATGGTTCATATCACTACCTCCAAACTCTATAATCACATGGGCTGATCTAGAGAGACAGTTTCACAAGTACTTCTTCGCCGGCATACATGAGAAGAAGCTTACCGATTTGGTCAAAATGAGGCAACACAATGATGAATCGGTAGAAAGCTTTGTTCAGAGGTTACGGGACGTGAAGAACAAGTGCTACAGTCTGGTGCTTGATGATCGGCAACTGGCAGATTTGGCCTTTCAAGGATTGCTGCCGCACATCAAGGACAAGTATGCGTCCCAGGAATTTGAAAGTCTGAGTCACCTGGTGCAGAGGATTGCCGATCAAGATATCAAAGCCTTTGGACCCAGGAAGACTTGGAACAAGAAGGTGACCTTCATTGGGAAAGAAGGAGACTCTGGGTCGGATGAAGAGCTGAATGTCGATGCGGCCGAATGGGTGAAGGATAAGAAGTCTGTGTCTTGTCCATTCGGCCAAAAGGAGACTGAAAGGTTCACCTTTGACGTCACCAAGGCCGATAGGATGTTTGACTTATTGCTGAAAGAGGGGCGAATCAAGTTGGCGCCCAACCAAGTAATTCCATCGGCCGAAGAGCTCAAGAAGATTAGGTACTGCAAGTGGCATAATGTAACCTCACACAGTACCAACGACTGCAAAGTATTCAGACAGCAGTTGCAATCGGAGATCGAATCTGGGCGTATTAAGTTTGAAAATTCTAAGTTCCAGAAACCGATGAAGATTGATCAGCACCCGTTTCCAAGCAATATGGTGGAAATCAGTGAAAGAACCAGAGTGCTGACATCGGAAGCTGCCAGGAAGAGTTCATCGGTAGATCCTAACTACCAAGTACCTGAGCACGACGCAAGAAGGTTTGCCGATGACAGAAAGGGTAAGAAGGTTGCCGATGAGGGTAATAGCGCCAACCGGGCTCCTGGGGTGGTAATCACACACAAACAGCCGAGGCGAAATCATCGGCAATCACGTGAAGAACAATATCGGCAAGAAGAAGAGGAGCATCGAGAATGGCTTCAACACAAGGAGCACTGGAGGTGTCCCTTCTTCGTTCACTGCTGGGAGGAGGGCATCAAGCTGCCCACTGCCGATAATTGTCCGGAGTGCAATGAGTACTACGCTGCCGATCGGTCAGGTAAGAGACCTTGTTTTGATGATCAGGCACCCAAGTACGCCAAGCCGCTCAGAGAGAACAGATCGGCACATGACCGACTGGGGGCAAGCTCAGTGCCCATGACAGGCTTGGCAGGCGTGTTGATCAGGGGGAGCTGGAGGAGATGGCCAATGCTAGAGTGCCCGATGAAGAGATATTCTCCAGAGATCCCAACATCGGAAAAAGTGCCGATGTAAGCGGTGGAAAGCAGCACCAGCCAATCTGGAAGACCAAGCTTCCTCCGTGGTGCCCTAAGGGTTTGACCAAGACCCAGAAGAGAAGGATTCAGCGCCAACGCCGTGACGACCTGTACGACAATGCAGAACCCTCAAGGAGAAGCAATGGAGGCCGAAGCGCAAGGACAGGGACCCATCGGCAGATATAAACATGGTTGTCATGTTGCCGATGGAGTTTATGGCACCCGTCAGTGATGATGAAGAAACTGCCGATATGGCGCAATTGGTGCTGGATCCGATGACGGCTGTCTTTGAAAAGCCTGCCGATGATGAGAGGCAGCACTTGAGGGCTCTGTTTGTCAAGGGCAAAGTGGATGGACAGCCGATGACAAAGATGCTGGTAGATGGCGGCGCGTCGATCAATATAATGCCATATGTCGTGTTCAGAAAGCTCGGTAAAGGTGACCAGGATTTAGTCAAGACCGACATGAAGCTCAAGGACTTTGAAGGCAACGTGTCGACAACTATGGGGGCAGTGTGCGTTGACTTAACCATCGGCAGTAAAACTTTGCCGACGACATTCTTTGTGATCAGTGGCAAAGGCACCTACAACTTGCTACTGGGAAGGGATTGGATCCATGCCAATTGTTGTATTCCTTCTACTATGCATCAAAGTCTGGTACAGTGGATCAGAGACATAATTGAAGTCGTCCGAAGTGAAGCCCCATCTACTGTCGCATCGGCAGAATCGGAGACGTACGAGCAGACCAGGTGCATATCTGGCGAAGCTTGGGACAAAGACTTCCTCAAGGTTGCCGATTATTGTATCAAACCGATCCAAGCAGTCGGTCCTGAGGAAGAGTTTTAATGGATCAGTTCGCCGATGACGGAAAATTGGGGCAGGGCTTTACGTCTGCCGATGACTTGCTCGAGATCGACATCGGCGATGGTAGTAAACCTAGGCCTACTTTTATTAGTGCTAAGTTAGATTCCCAATGTAAGCAACAGTTAACCGATTTATTGAAAGAAAATAAAGATTGTTTTGCTTGGGATTATATAGAGATGCCTGGTTTAGACCGATCAATAGTTGAACATCGGTTACCCATCAAGTCTGGTTTCCAGCCACATCGGCAACCTGCGCGCCGATGCAATCCTACTATTTTACCTGATACCAAGGCTGAGATTACAAAGTTAATCGAAGTTGGGTTTATTCGGCAATGTCGATATGCCGATTGGATTTCTAACGTGGTTCCTGTGTATAAAAAGAATGGAAAACTTCGTGTTTGCATTGATTTCAGGAACCTTAACAAGGCTACGCCAATGGATGGCTATCCGATGCCTGTTGCCAATCTGCTGATCGATGCTGGTGCTGGACATCAGGTTATTAGCTTCATGGATGGTAATGCTGGGTATAATCAAATATTCATGGCTGAAGAAGACATATCCAAGACTGCTTTCCGATGTCCAGGTCACGTTGGCTTATTTGAGTGGGTAGTCATGACTTTTGGCTTGAAGAATGCCGGTGCTACTTATCAGAGGGCAATGAATTTTATCTTTCATAAGTATATCGGCACAATAGTTGAAATCTACATTGATGACGTGGTGGTTAAGTCTAGAGATTTCCAGAAGCATCTTGCCGATTTGCGAAAAATATTGGAGTGCACAAGGGAACATGGGTTGAAGATGAATCCTAACAAGTGTGCATTTGGTGTATCGGCAGGGCAGTTTCTGGGTTTCATGGTGCATCAAAGAGGCATCGAAATCGGCAGAAAGTCTATTGATACAATTAACAAGGTGGTTGCTCCTACGAACAAGACTGAACTGCAGTCCTTGATCGGCAAGATTAATTTCATTAGAAGGTTTATATCCAATCTGTCTGGTAAGATTAAATCTTTTAGTCCTTTGTTAAAGTTGAAAGCCGATCAAGAGTTTGCATGGAAAGAAGAGCAGCAGTCAGCCTTAGAGGAGATTAAAAAATACTTAGTAAATCCTCCAGTCTTGGTTCCACCTCAAGACAGGAAGCCTTTCAGGTTATATTTGTCTGCCGATGACAGTGTTATCGGGTCAGCCTTAATTCAAGAATTTGAAGGGAAGGAACGTGTAATATATTACCTGAGCAGGAGATTGGTGGATGCTGAAACTAGGTATTCGGCTATAGAGAGGTTGTGCTTATGTTTATATTTCTCTTGTGTTAAATTGAGGCATTATTTACTGTCGGCTGAATGCACTGTCATCTGCAAAGATGATGTGGTTAAATACATGTTGTCAATCCCGATTTTGAGTGGACGAATCGGTAAGTGGATTCTGGCACTTTCAGAGTTTGACCTAAGGTATGAATCGGCTAAGGCTGTTAAGGGTCAGATGATGGCCGATTTTGTTACTTAGCATTGTAGTATGGTAAACTCTGTTGAAATTGCTCCTTGGACTTTATTCTTTGATGGGTCTACATGCAAGGATGGAGCAGGTATCAGTATTCTCTTGATTTCACCCCGAGGACAAAAGTATGAAATCTCGTTGCCGATTGTTGCTACATCAACAAACAATCAGGCTGAGTACCAAGCTCTGCTTAAGGGGTTAGAATTACTCACGAAAGTGCATACCGATGCCGTTGAAATCTTCGGTGATTCCATTGGTGATTAGTCAATTGATCGGGACATATGAATGCTGAAGTGATGTTTTGATTGCAGCCCATGAACGGTGTTTGCAATTGTTAAAGGAATTCAAAGAATACTGTCTTGAGCATATTCCTAGGTTGCATAATGAAGAAGCCAATCGGTTAGCACAGAATGCTTCAGGGTATCAACCGATTCAGGGAGTCACGACATCGGTAACAGTTGCCGATGACTGGAAAAAGGAGATTGCCGATTACTTGAGGGATCCATCTAGGAAAGTTGAAAGGCGTCTAAGGTTCCAAGCTACTAAATATGTGCTCCTTGATGATGAGTTGTATTATCAGACGATTGATGGAGTTTTGCTTAGATGTCTCGGCAAAGAGGAATCGAAAGAGTTGATGGGTGAGATCCATGAAGGTGTGTGTGGAGCACATCAGTCAGCATTCAAAATGAAGTGGATGATTAGGCGGAATGGATATTATTGGCCGACAATCCTTGAAGATTGCTTCAACTATTTCAAAGGGTGCCAGGACTGTCAGAAGTTTGGTAATGTGCAAAGGGCGCTTGCATCGACGATGAATCCTATAATCAAGCCTTGGCCGTTTAGAGGATGGGCTATTGATCTCATCGGCCAGATTTATCCGCCATCGAGTAAAGGACATAAGTTTATACTTGTTGCTACCGATTACTTCACCAAATGGGTTGAGGCAATTCCTTTGAAGAAGGTGACATCGGCAAACAGGGTGGATTTCGTTAAAGAGCACATTGTTTACCGATTTGGTATTCCTCAGACTATTACTACCGATCAGGGAACCATGTTCACATCGGGAGAGTTTGATGAGTTTGCTGCTAGCATGGGTTTCAAGGTGTTGAACTCTTCTCCTTATTATGCCCAGGCTAATGGTCAGGCTGAAGCTACTAATAAAGGGGTTATCAAGCTTATTAAGCGCAAGATTGAAGAGAACCCTAGAAGGTGGCATGTGGTGCTAAACGAAGCCTTATGGTCATATCGGATGGCCTGTCATGGTGCGACCAAAGTGTCGCCGTACCAGTTAGTCTATGGACACGATGTTGTCCTACCCTGGGAAATTAAAACTGGTTCTAGGCAATTATCCTTTCAAGATCAGTTGATGACCGATGATTATGCTACTCTGATGAAAGATGAGTTAGAAGATTTGGCAGGTCATCGGTTGAGGGCATTGGTTAGCATTGAAGAGAATAAGAAGAGGATTGCCAGATGGTATGACAAGAAAGTAAAGACAAAGGCGTTTGCCGATGGCGATTTGGTTTGGAAGTTGATTTTGCTGATTGGGACTAAGAGCTCTAAATTTGGAAAGTGGTCCCCTAATTGGGAGGGTCCTTATCGGATAAAACAGTCTGCTCCTGGTAATGCTTACATTTTGGAAACTCTCGAAGGAGTTGCGTTCTCTAGAGCGGTCAACGGCAAATACTTAAAGAGGTACTACCCTAGTATATGGGTGGATGCATAGTGCTCAGCTGAATGCCGATGAACGAAAATAAGCATCGGTAAAAACAAACTGGTATTATATTACAAGTCAAAATCAAGTATCAGAGTTACATTCTTGCCGATACAACAAACAAGTTACAGCAAGGAGTGGATGGCTGATATCGCACGCAGACGAATTTGCTCTATTTCGTCCATCTCCTTGGCATCGGCATCGGCAGAACCCTCGACCGGCTTGATTTTCTTCTTCCACAGGATGGCTTGTCGGGCATTCTGATCCCTTTCTTACCGCAGGACCCTGATGGAATCGGACAGTTGAGTTTTCTGCTGGTTGGCTGCAGCCAGGGCTTCCTCGACCTTCTGTAACTCCGCCAGTAATTCCTCTTTCTTTGCCGATAGCTGTGAGATTTCATGATCAAGGCCGTTGATGGAGACTTCAGCTTGGCCGATGCCCTTATGCTTCTCATCGGCAATGTTTTTGAATTTGAGCTTCTCTTCCTCGCTCTTGGCTTGGGCGGCCCTATCGGCAATACGACGCAAAAGCCTCTGATACTGGATCTGTTTGATGTCGAGGAAGGTTGCCTGGAGAAGGACTTCTGCCATATCGGCAGGGAGATGACCTTGGATATCCTTGAAAACAATCCTTGTTGCCGATGAATCCTGAATGAGCTGGGACGTATCTTGTAGCAGCAAGGAAAGCAACTCTTCTAGCTTGGTTTGATCTCTGGCGATAAGGTTGGGACCGAACTCTCCTCTTCGTCGTCATCGGGGATGTCAACCGCAAAAGAAAACAAACTGTCTGCTTGGATGAGGCCTTGGCGTTCGTCTTCATTCTGAGGATTCAAGCTATAGGAGAAGAGACTGTCCGGGGAGTTCTGAGCCTGGAAACAGAGGGGTTAAAATATACCAATTGTAAAATTATACTATAAGCTTTAGAATGATCGACTTACCATTTTGAAGCGGACCTCCTGCCTAGGGCTTGGTATACTGGATGGTCCGGCTTCGTCTTGGACATCGGCGGCGGATGCCGATGATTGGGCCCTTGCTGGAGAGGGAGCCGACGCCGCTGGTGCTGGTGTTGTTATTGCCGGCGTCGCTTCCGATGCAATGGCCGGTTCTTGTGGCGGTGACCCTACTCTATCATCAGGGACTTCGGCCGACGGTGTCGATGCCGACGTTGCCTCTGCTGCTACGACGAGTGGAGTTGTTTCTTCGCCGGGCAGTCTGGCCGTTGGTGCCGATGACGATGCCTCCGCTATTGTAGCGGGTGGAGTTATCTCTTGGTCTGGGACGTCGTCCATCGGTTGATCAGGCACGGGGGCCAATGGAGGTTCTGCCGATGACCCGCCAGCGGTTGGTGCAACTGGGGCCGATGAGGGTTCCGTCGATGGTGCGCCGACAGTTGGTGGTGCAACTTGAGCCGATGGCGAAGGGGAAGCCAGCGTCAGGCGCCTCTTTTTCGTTAGTGCAGCGGCAGGGAAGCCAACCCGCTTTGACGAAGATTGGGGGGCATCGGCAGCTGGGCTGGAAGGTGTTTGTCTGCTGGAACCAGATGCCGATGACCACAGTGCCTGAGAATATAAAGCAAGTCATATGGGATAAAATGTTGCCGATAAAACAATATGTAATCGGTACAGGTAAAGATGAGTTTACTGCATAAACTCGCGTCAGGGAAACAGCAGCGGCCGATGTAGCCTGGGCTTTTGTAGGTGTCGGCGTAGGTACCTGTTGAGGCGTGAAAGGAGCCAATGTCGGGGCTTTGGTGCCGATGATGGATATGGGGCCCATTATTCGAAGATTGAAGGGCCTGCCACTGTTGCTCGTTGTGGGGATCGGATCATCGGCCTATCGAGCGCAAAGGAGTTAAGTGTCGATGATGAGAGTAAAGTAATAAAAATACATCGGATGGAAGACTTACTGCGTCATCAGGGATGATGTAATTGGCGTCAATCAGGTGCCGATAGTAGTGCGTGGCGAGTAGTTGGCACTTCCACTCTTGCCACCAAGACTTGTACTCGTTAGTGATGAAGGAGGTTGGCGACCAGAAAGACAAGTCGATATCTGACGTATCGGCGTCGGCAGGAAGGTTGACAACTTTATTCCAGTCTAATGCGCTGGAGATTGTCTGCCTTGGCCTCACTACTTTCGAGTAGCAAAGTTTGATCGGCAGTTGGCCGAATGCCAGTTGTCTCGCTGCTACCGATGGGTAGTAGAACTCATAAGAAGGAGGGGCATTCTTCCCGGATCCAAAGATATTCACTGAAATCGCTCGGGGAGTGATGCTGGCCTTCATGATCGCTCGGTTATCGGGCAGGTTCCCATCGGTCAGGTTGAACAGCAGCGGGAACTGATTGTGTTCATCGATATATGGCCACCAGGTCCGTTCCGTGGAGGGGAGTCCGTTGTAGAGCTTCTGGAAAAAGTAGCCGAAGTGCTCTGTATCGGCATCGGTACCTGGCAGTACTATAATAGCCTCTCCAAAATTAAGTGGAGGGCGAGTTGCCGATTCATCATCTCCATATCGGTAATCTTCCGATATGTCCCTCGGGAATTGTTGGGCAAACAGATCAAACTGAGGAGCCCTATGCATGTGTGCGTTCAACCACAGATTGACAAACCACCAAGGGCCCCCAAGATTGCTGGCGGGTTCTCCTAGCAGTAGCTTCTGGGATACTTGATGCAGCAATCGGTATACTGATCTGAGTAGGTACCTGCCTAAGGGAAGCCTTGTTCCATCGGCAAGTAGCTCGGCCGCTGGAAGGTGCATGGTGGTCGGGCCGACGGTTTTGCCGCAGAAGATGAACTTCTCCAACCACATGTTTAGGAAAGTGGCATGCTCCCGTTGGGTTACCGATCCGGTTTTCTGGTTCTCTTTGATGTAACCCGTCCAACCACCGATGTTCCGGGTGTTCACCTTGTACTCGAAGGTATCGGCAGAGGTGATGTCTAAGCCGGTCAACATGTAGACATCGGCAAGGGTTGGGGAGGATGGTCCATGCCTAAAGAGGAAGGTGTTCATGCTATCGGACCAGAAATATGAGGCTGCCATTAGCAGGTTTTCGTTCTTCTCCATGTTGGCAATTGAAAGCCTGATACACTGATCCAAGCTGCGTTCTTGCCAGTACACTTGCTGTGATCTGGCTACCCTAAGGTACCAATTCTTCCAACCCTTGGTAGGCTTGGGCCATGACCGGAAGGCGTCCTTCCACAATCCTAGACCGAAACACTCAGATCTGAATGGTACCCGATTGGTTTCTGCATTGATGATAAAGGTGGGATCTGGATTGCCCATGGGGCCTAAGCAGCTTAAGTTGGAATTAGCAAGTGGGATCACTATCTTGTTGTACAGTTCCTAGGGTTCGAAGAAAAGAATGGGACGAATCAGAAAAGATGGGGATAAATCCGAGTTTATGCAAGAAAAAGAACCAGCAGAGGGTTGGATTAGGTGGAGATGGAACCTTACCTTTGGGATGTCGACTTGGATCGCCATTGGAGTCGAAGGAGTGCTTGCAGTTTGTCCTTGGATTGCGGAAGAGTACTGTTGCTCGAGCTCGTGTTCTTCAGAGCGGCTGGAGGTTGAAGACGAAGGCAGGAAGGTGAAAGTGAAAATGAGCTCGGGTAAAAAGGCAGTGTGGACCCCGGTAACTTTTATAAGCTTACTCGGGGGCATTTTGGGGTTCCGTTTCACACTGTGCAAGAATGTGGAGAGGCCCGCGGTAGATACGCGCGGTGATCGAGGTGGTCTGCAACTGTTTGTGCTACAATCGAGGGATTTTATTATTAAATTGCAGTTCCACACGCGGGGATCGTGGAAACCGTGCATCCATCTCGGAGGTAACGGCTACAGCAACGGCTACAATGAAGAGAATTTCGGCACGTAAAATATTATACGCTCCGAAACTGGGGGGCATGTGTTGACACCGTTTGTCAACACGTGTCAAATGAGCTAAGGCTTGACTGGTCAGCGGTCGTTCTCCATCGGCATCGGGAAATCCTGAGCCAATATTGCCGATGGGAGTATACTACGGGAAGACTAAGTTTGCTGCCGATGGAAGTTGGATGATCCCTGTCGACAAAGGTTGATTGGTGAAGTCGGATAGCTTGAGCTATGAATTGCTGATGCCGATTGCCGATAGAGACATTGCCGATTGCCGACAAAGAGATATTACCGATTGCCGATAAGGAGGCATTGACGATTACCGATAAAGAGTGGTTGCCGATTGCCGATAGGGGTTGATTGGTGAAAACAGTTCAGTACAAGGTTGCCGATCGGGAAGTGTTGCCGATGCCGATAGCCATAAGGTGCCGATGAGTACAAGGTGACTTAACGCTTGGTGTCAGAGGACTACAGGTGGCCAGAGAAGGAAGTCGCGGATTGGAGGGATCTGCCGATGGAAAGTTTCCATCGAAGAGAAGTATAAGGAAACTGGTGTTTTGTACCAGTATTATTATAGTAGTTTGAGTCCGACTCTTGCATGAGTCGTTTATTTTCCTTTAAAATAGGCGTGTTTGTTTAGGGAAATAAATATTATTGTTTTAGATCCGACTCCTGCGTGAGTCAGTTTCCTTAAAATTAGGAGTTTGTTTTAGGAAGGATACGTGTCGTGTCTTTATACAACTCTCCATGCGGGAGTATAAATATGTGCCCGAGGGCTACGAAAAAGACAATAAACCCAATAAAAAACAAACCAATTTTATCTTATTCTACTTTTTATCGCAATTTAACTTTTACTGCATTAGTTGTAGTTATCAACGAGTTCTTTCAAGCTTCGACGGGCTGCATTACCTTGATCCCCGTCAAATCCTTGCGAGTTCTGCGTGGGAGTACCTCTGAGCTTTGGCATCCGGGCGCATCGCTGTTGCCTCGTTCAGCTCTGCTCTAGTTATCCTTGATCAATCTGAGCCTTGACGTCCGGGCGCATCGCTGTCGTCTCATTCAGATTTGTTCTAGTTATCATCCTTGTCGATTGATTGGTCAAATCGACTGGCACGCCTCCGGAATACTGAGCTTTGGGTAATAGCCCGAGGTATTCGCAAATCCTGACGCCTTTTGTGTCAACAGGGTCGACGTCCATTACAGACTTTTGTCGTCGCCTCGAGACGATGGCCGCCACACTACGCGACTTTGGCGATCCCGTCGGCGACCGCACCCTCGTCCTCACGCTGCTCCGCGGTCTCAGCGCCAAGTTCCGTCCCATGGTGATGAACATCAAGCTGCGCCAGTCGTTCCCGACCTTTGCGGAGGCACGCACGCTTCTGCTCCTTGAAGAGATCGATCTCAATGACGTCACCGCCGACACCGAACTGCCACCTGCCCCCGCGCCTTCGGCCCTCGTCACAGACTCGTCCGGGCCGGTCGCCCGCACCCCCTCCACCCGGACGACAGCACTGGTGGCGGCCAGAGCAGCAGCTCTGTCGGTGGCCAAGGCCACCGCCGACAGCGTCGCGGCCGTGGTGGCAAGCAGCAGAAGAATCAGCAGGCCGGTGCACCTACTGCCAGCGGGCCCCGTCCGCCTCCCCTCCTCTACAACACTTGGGGCGGCATGGTTCAGTTTTGGCCGCATCAGCAACGCTCCCGGCGGCTCGTTTCGTCTGCCACAAGCGGCACTCACGGTTGTGCCGCAGGTCAACCTGGCGTCGTATGGCTACGGCGTCGGTCCACCGCCCGGGTTCGGCTACGCTTCGCCACCACCGCAGCAGCCAGCATGGACGCCCATGCAGGGAGGGTCCTTTGACACGTCCTCCCTCACCAGCAACTTCAACACCATGTCGCTAACTCCACCCGGACCAAGCGAATGTTACGTCGACTCCGGCGCCGGTGCTCACATGGTGAACAACGCTGGTGAGAGTTCCTATGTGATTTTGGTAATTGAGTGACAACTTAGGTGAACTAATATGTGTTTAAGTGATATATACACAAGAGATTAGTTCACAAGTGATTGTGTGATGAAGGAGCTTATTGCACATGAGACATGACATGGAGTTATGTGATCAAGGTGGAGAAGATCAAGATGAGGCTTGGCTTGATGGACCAGTTGCAAGTGTGAAGGGCAAGCGGGTGATGCTTGGCGCCGATGGACCAAGGCAACGGTGAAGAGCAAGTGAGGTCAAGGTCAATGAACCAACATGGTCATGTGATTATATGGAGTGGATCATATCATTTGACAAGTTGTTGGTGCATGTGTTGCATCAACATTGGAGAAGGAAATGGAATGGAATGTGCAAGGCAAAGGTATAACCATTGGGCATTTCATTTCACCGGTCATAGATGTGTAGAGAAGATTATGACCGGGTTTAGGATAGATAGCCGTACTATCAAGAGGAGCAAACTTGTTTGCATATCGGTTATCTAGTGCCACCTTGAGCGATCTAACTTTGCGATGAATTAGGATCGAGTGGCGTGGTGAGAAGCAAGTGAAAATGCTTTGAAAATATTTGTGAAAATGCTAACACACTTGCACAAGGTGAAGAACACATTTGTGTTAGCACATGAGAAGCAAGGAAGAAGAGGCAGCTCGGTTTGGAACCCTGAGGGGCTCCAGACACAAGGTCCGGACGCAGGCCAGACGCCAACCGGACCATTGGTCTTGCGACCGAAGGCAAACCCTAGCCCTCGGCCTCTCTGGACAGGAGGTCTGGACGCTAAAGAGCGTCCGGACGCTGACTCCGGTCGCGGGTCTGGAGCTCGGTGCTTTCTGGAACCTCTCTGAAGTAGAGGTCCGGACGCACGTGTGTTGGTCCGGTGTGGCACTGTTGAGTGCGTCCGTAGGTGCTGCGAGCTCTCGGGTGTTCGGGAAATATTTCCGGACGCTCGGTGAAGTGCGTTTGGACCCGGTGAACAGTAGTGTCCGGAGGACGCGTGGCGGCGATCGGTGAGCGCGCCAACGGAAAGTTTGAAACGGTCAAGAGACCGTACGCAGGCTGCATGGTCCGGACCCGCACTGTTGCATGCGTCTGGACCCTCTGTAGGAAGCCCAGTGAAGGGGCAAAACGGCTAGTTTCGTTTGGGTGGCTATTTATAGCCCTTGGCCGACCCTTGGGACTGGTGGAGCACCTTGGGCATTTGTTGCCTCTAGTGTGCTTGGTTTGGGAGCCCTCTAACTCACTCATACTCGATAGTGTTCATCCGATTGAGTGAGAGAGCGATTTCTAGTGCGTTGCTTTGAGAGATTGCATCATGTGGCACTAGGTGATCGACTTGCAAGCTCGGTGTGCTTGTTACTCTTGGAGGTTGCCACCTCCTAGACGGCTTGGTGGCTTGAGGCTCCGTCGAAGCACGCAAGAAGATTGTGCGTGGCTCCGGAGAAGAGCTTGTGAGGGGTGTTGTGCTCGCCCCGCGGGGATCGCGAAGAGAAACTCTAGTTGAGCGTGTCATTGAGCTACCCTCACTTGTGGGTGGATTCTTGCGGCGCCCGAGTTAGTGGGCTAGGCTTGTGAACGCCTATTAGCCACTGAATCACCAAGTGTGTGGTCGACACAACGGGGACTAGCTTGGTGGCAACCAAGTGAACCTCGGGAGAAAAATCACCGTGTCAACCTTGTACATCTTCTCGGTGGTTTGCATTCTCCAAATCACTAGATTGTATTTAGTTATTCATACTTGTGCTAGTGTTTAGTTGTTGCTCTTGTAACTAGTTTAGCTTGTGTAGCTTAGAAGTAGCTCTTGAGTGACTAATTGGCTTGTGTAGCCTTGTTAGTCACATTGCTTAGTTTGTGTAGCTAAGTAAGTTGAGCTCTCTAGTTAGGCTTGTATAGCCTTGCTATTGAGTGTTGCTAGTGAGCTTAGGTGCTTTGTGCTTTGCTTACTAGTATGTGTAGGAGCTCCCGGTGTGCTTAGAGTACTAGTTGCTTAGGTTTGTGTGACCTTGCAACCTAGACTTGTTTAGGTGAGCCTCCTAGCTTGGCACCTTAGTTAGCATAATAGACATATTTGCTAGGTGCTAGAGTTATAGATAGGGGGGTGTAGTCTTGGCTAGACCGATAGTTTTAATTTCGCATTTGATTCGGTTAGCCGGAGCGCTTAAGTTTTAGAAAAGACTATTCACCCCCCTCTAGTCCGCCATCTCGACCCTACAGCTGGTATAATTTCATCCTCTCACACTCCCTTGTCATCAAGTCCTTCATCTATCATTGTTGGTAATGGGGTCTCGCTTCCTGTTACTTCCGTTGGATCACACTCCTTTTTTACCACACGACATCCCCTAGTTCTTTCTAATGTTTTAGTTTTTCCTAACATTATTAAGAATCTAATTTCCATTCGTCGTTTTACCACTGATAACAATTGTTCCATCGAGTTTGATCCATTCGGCCTTTCTGTGAAGGATTTACAGACACGGAGCGTGATCGTCAGGTGCAATAGCACGGGAGATCTCTACCCGTTCTTTTCGCCGGCACCACCCAGCACCACCGCCCTCACTGCAGTCGCTCCTTCCACCACACTTTGGCATCACCGCCTTGGCCATGTCGGTCATGAAGCTTTATCCAAGCTCCTTAGTTCCAATGCTATCTCGTGTAATAAGCGCCATGACACTCATATTTGCCATGCTTGTCAGCTTGGTCGCCATGTGCGCCTCCCTTTTAGTTTGTCAAACTCTCGTGCACTTCGCCCTTTTGATTTAATCCATTGTGATCTTTGGACATCCCCTATTATTAGTGTGTCTGGCTACAAATATTATCTTGTTAGTTTAGATGATTGCACACACTATAGCTGGACATTCCCTTTATGCCTCAAGTCCGACACTTTCACCATTCTCACTAATATTTTCTCGTATGTGCGCACACAGTTTGGCTCCACTATCAAGGCAGTTCAGTGCGATAACGGCCGCAAATTTGATCATTCCTCGGCCCGCACGTTCTTCCTCACTCACGGGGTTGCCTTTCGGATGTCGTGCCCATACACTTCTCAGCAGAACAGGCGGGCTGAGCGCGCTCTTCGCACCATCAATAATATTGTGCGCTCTCTTATGTTTCAGGCTAGTCTTCCTCCGGCTTGTTGGGCGGATTCCCTACATACTGCCACCTATCTCCTCAACGGTCACCCTACAAAAACCTTAGATGGCCGAACACCATACTTGGCACTATACGGCACGCAACCCTCTACACCCACCTTCGTGTTTTCGGCTGTGCCTGCTATCCCAACCTGTCATCTACAGCTCCACATAAATTATCACCACGTTCCTCCTTGTGCGTCTTCCTGAGGTATTCTTCTGAGCATAAAGGCTATCGGTGTCTTGACCTTCATTCTAATCGGATCATCATCTCCCGACCCATTGTCTTTGATGAGACGGTCTTCCCCTTCGCCGATATGTCCACCTCGCCCCAGGATCCCGCCACACTTAATTTTTTGGATAACGCTGATGATTTCTCTTTACCCAGTGGGTCAAGAGTTGTGCATGCTGATAATTCCGTTGCAAGGAGCCCAGGCAGCAGCAGCAGCAGCCGTGCACATGCACCCAGCCCACCACTGGCTGGTGCGTCAGCGCACATGCAGGCGCCTGCCTGTGCCACTCCCAGCAACAGCTCTGCTGCCCCTGACGCTCCAAGCAGCAGCGGGACTGCCCCTGGCGCCATCACCAGCAGCACTGCTGCTCCAGCCGCACCAAGCAGCCGTGCTGCTGCCACCGTCGCGCCCAGCCGGGCCTCCTCTGGGCTGACCGGTGCTGCTGCCCCTACGGATTCAACATCCCAGGTTGTTGCCAGCGGCGCCGAACGCCTCACCGGTCGCACGACATCCACGGCGCCCCAGGCGATCACCCCTGTCACCAATGCGCACAACATGCGCACCCGTGGCAAGGATGGTACTCGTTATCCCATCGACCGCCTGAACCTTCACACGACGACCCCTTACCGGTGCCCATGCAGGTGGAGTTCGATGCCCTGCAAGCAAATGACACATGGTCACTGGTGCCTCGACCACGCGGCGTCAACCTTGTCACAGGAAAATGGGTATTTCGCCACAAATTCAAGTCAGGCTCTCTCGATCGCTACAAGGCTCGGTGGGTCTTGCGTGGCTTCACACAGTGTCCGGGAATTGACTATGACGAAACTTTCAGTCCAGTGGTCAAGCCAGCCACTATTCGCGCTATACTGACTTTGGGGCTCTCTCGCTCATAGCCCATCCACCAGCTCGATGTGAAGAATGCTTTTCTCCATGGCACCCTGTCCGAGACAGTATACTGTGCTCAGCCTGCGGGTTTTGTCGACTCCTCCAGACCAGATTATGTGTGCCGCCTGAACAAGTCTCTGTATGGGTTGAAGCAAGCACCGCGCGCCTAGCATCATCGTTTTTCCTCTCATATCACCTCTCTTGGTTTCACTGAAGCAAAGTCCGACACTTCCTTGTTCATTTATTGCCGAGGCTCAGAGATGGCTTTCTTGCTAGTTTACGTTGATGATATTGTTCTCACGGCTTCCTCCATAGGTTTTCTTGAGCGGATCATTGCAACTCTCCGCCAAGAATTCTCTATGACAGACATGGGGTCCCTGCATCACTTCCTGGGAGTCAGTGTCGAGCGCCACCAGGACAGTCTCTTCCTCTCACAACGTCAGTACATGTTGGATATTCTGGAGCGTGCCGGTATGACTAGCTGCAAGCCTTGCAGTACTCCTGTTGATACTCATGCCAAGCTTTCTGCTGATGGTGTCACCGTCGCCGACCCCACTCAGTATCGCAGTATTGCTGGAGCACTTCAGTATCTCACCTTCACCCGTCCAGACATTGCTTATGTTGTTCAACAGGTTTTCCTCTATATGCATGACTCTTGGGAGCCGCATCTTGGCGCTATGAAGCGCATTCTCCGCTACCTTCAGGGAACTTTGGATCTTGGCCTTCATCTTCACCGGACCTCACCGGCTGATCTCACGGTCTACACAGATGCTGATTGGGCGGGATGTCCTGACACACGCAAATCCACTTCTGGGTATGCGGTGTTTCTCGGGGACAATCTCATCTCCTGGTCATCCAAACGTCAGCCAACGGTGTCCAGGTCCAGTGCTGAGGTGGAGTATCGGGCCGTGGCCAACGGTGTTGTTGAAGCCTGCTGGTTGCGACAACTTCTGCAAGAGCTTCACCACCCTCTTCGCCTCGCCACTGTGGTATATTGTGACAATGTCAGTGCCGTCTACCTCTCCACCAACCCGGTCCAACATCAACGAACCAAGCACGTTGAGATTGATCTGCACTTCGTCAGAGAACGAGTCGCCCTCGGTGAAGTTCGAGTCATGCACGTTCCCACTACGTCCCAGTATGCCGATGTCTTCACCAAAGGATTGCCGACGTTCGTCTTCACCGAGTTTAGGTCCAGTCTTAATGTTCGCGATGCTCCCAGTTGAAATTGTGGGGGAGTGTTGGAAGTTGTAATGTAATTGGGCTCGTGGGCCTGTCTATCATGACTCCCCACCTAGCCTCTATATATGTACACTGATTATGGCTGAGTAATACATTAAGTATTCTCCAATTATACTCTTTCAATGATACCTAGTCCAATTCGAACACTATATATATATATATATATATATATATATATATATATATGGAATCGGTAGGTTGAGCGGAATCCGAACACTTCTAGAGTTCGGAATCCTTCCCGGAAGCAGGATAGATGGATCTTCGGTCTTCATGAGGATTTTTTTTTAATTTTTTGCTAAGAGAAAAAAATATGAATCCATCGCATCTGAGAGCTCAAAGTGACTAAGGTCCGCAAAATGTTTTTTCTAATCTAATAGGAAAATATATAGATACAGAAATAAAAAAAAATGTGATACTCCGACGTTTCAAATTATGTTGTTTTTGTTTTTATAAATACATTAATATTACCACGTATCTAGACATGATATATATATCCGAAGATACCCTTGGAGTAACGGGAGAGCATCGCCGACGCTGATACATTTGGATCGTGTTTTTTGCAACCAACAATGGTCCTCCATCTTTCCAACGATTGGACTAAAGGCTCTCTCAAGCTCCCTCTCAGATCACTGCCCACTCTTTCTCGGTAGTCAGCAGGACCAACCGAGAAAAGCAACCATCAAATTTGAGCAATTCTGGACAAGGATACCAGAGTTCCAGGATGTGGTCAAAGAGGCATGGCTGCAACCGGTGAGAGGAAACAACCCAATAATGAAGCTTGACTTACGCCTACAGCTCACGGCATCACACATAAAGACTTGGAGCAAAACACTATTTAGTAATGCCAAACTGCAGCTGAACCTAGCAAATGAAGCAATCCTGCGCCTCGAAGTGGCACAGGAGACTAGATCATTGTCTGACTTGGAGCTAGGACTACTGAGAAATCTGAAGCATCAGGTCTTAGGTTGGGCGGCAATAGAGGGATCACGCCGTCGACAATGCTCGCGGTTAATACAGATAAAAGAAGGGGACGCGTGCACGAAGTACTTTCCCCAGAGGGCAAATGGCAGAAAAAAGACAAACCTAATACCATACCTCAAGACGTCAACAGATAGCATTGTCTGGAACCACAAAGAAAAAGAAACAATTTTGTTTCAGTATTACTCAAATTTGCTTGGCTTTCGGGTGGACACTACGCAAGTACTAGACTGGAACCAATTGCAGTTGGTTAAGATTGAAGATGAGACCATGGACAGGCCTTTCTCGGAAGAGGAACTGGAACATACGGTAAAATTGCTTCCTTCAGAGAAAGCACCTGGCCCGGATGGATTCACAGGAATTTTCTACAAACAATGTTGGCCGGTAATCAAAGGAGACATTCTGGAAGCGATGGCTTCCTTCTATCTACTACAAGCTGGGCCTCTTGGGCAATTGAACAAAGCTAACATAGTACTCATCCCCAAAATGGAGGTTTCAGAAAAGGCAACGGACTTTAGGCCGATCAGTTTGATTCACTCTTTTGCTAAACTGATAACAAAGACACTTGCCATCAGACTAGCAAAAAACATGAACCGGTTGATCTTCACATCACAAAGTACCTTCCTTAAAGGTCGGTGTATACATGACAATTTCATGTATGTGAGAAACTTGGTGCGTGCTTATCATCGAACAAAGACACCAGCCTTACTGTTCAAGCTAGACATAGCAAAGGCCTTTGATACAGTGTCATGGGAATTCATCTTCCAGATGATGGAGTATCGGGGGTTCAGTAATAAATGGAGAGAGTGGATTACTTTAATACTGCGTACCTCACACTCCTCCGTCCTGCTCAATGGGACAGCGGGTGAAAAGATCCAGCATAACAGGGGGTTGAGACAGGGTGACCCACTGTCCCCCTACCTGTTTATCCTAACCATTGATGCACTGCAGAAAATTCTGGACCTAGCAACACAGAACGGTACACTCTCACCCCTTAGAGGAAGATTGGCAAACATCAGAATCTCCCTATACGCGGACGATGCAGTCATCTTCCTGAATCCAGTCAAGGAAGAAGTTTTGTCGTTATTAAACATTCTGACTCAGTTTGGAGTGACAACAGGAATGAGACTTAACTGGCTGAAATGCTCGGTGGCTCCCATCCGATGCAGCGACCTTAACCTGGACAGTATTCTCGAACCTTTTGCGGGCACCATTGTCAACTTCCCAATCACTTATTTAGGACTACCACTAACCTTGGGCCGACTCAAGCTGGTGCACGTGCAAGGTATGATTGATAAAGCAAGAAGCCAACTAGCAAGATGGCAGGGACGGCTGCTAAACCCGGCCGGAAGAAGGGAACTGATCTGATTAGTACTGAGCGCCATACCAATCTACTTTCTAACTTCGATCAAGGCACCCAAGCAATTCTACCAGGAGCTAGACAAGACAAGAAGGTGATTTCTCTGGGCTGGAGATGGAGAGATCACAGGTGGAAAATGCAAAGTCAATTGGAACTCAGTAACAAAACCGGTGCAATTCGGAGGGCTAGCAATTCTGAACTTGGCGAAATTCAGCAGGGCTTTAAGACTAAGATGGTTGTGACTTGAATGGAGCAAGCCCCAGAAACCATGGGTAGGAATGAAACTGCCAGTCGATGAGATTGACATTGATTTGTTCACAGCAGCCACAAGAGTACAAGTTAACAATGGGAGGAAAGCTTCCTTCTGGTTCTCCAGTTGGATCAAAGGAAGCTCTCCAGCATCTATATTCCCAGACCTTTGCCGCCATAGCAGATGAAAGAAGAGGACAGTGAGAGACGCGATGCTAAATGGCAAATGGATAAGGGACATTGCTCACAATCTAAATGCAGGGATCTTGAAGGAATTTTTTGAACTATGGCAACTCATACAATCAGTTCGGCTAGATTTTGAAAATGAACAAGATGACATTATCCTTTGGAACCTAGAAAGCTCGGGGAAATACTGAAGAATCATGGCCCTATTGGTTTCGGTGATTAACGACAATTAACGATTATTATGGCTAACGTGTGTTTTGCAGAGGCTATGCGTAGCTTAGCCATAGTGATCAACATGAATGGTCATCACTTAGCCCTCAAGATGGATATCGTTTCGGATTTCAAAGAGACATGATGAAGACCCTAGAATGATAGGCTAAGTGCCATAAGGTGATGAAGGGCACTTAGAAATAGATAGGGCTCTTATTTGATCTTTGACCGTACTCTGAAGAGGGGTTGAGACTAGTAGCTTGACTTAGGAAAGCTTCATGACTTAGGTGTGGTGCACACTTGACTTCCTTAGCTCTAAGCAAGCCTATGGTGACCGTAACATAGCCAAGAACTTCTTCCGATTTCATCGCGACGAAAACCGGAGTTGAAAAAGAAGTTTACTGGGCATCGGACGCTAAGTCTGGAGGCGCCGGACGCTGTCCGTCGCGTCGGACGATGGCGTCGGACGCTGACGTCAGGATGACGTAGCGTCGGATGCTAGGGTAGCGTCTGTCGGCCTTCCAGTGGGGCTGTTTTCAATGCAAAACGAAAAGGGGCGTCGGATGCTGATAGCTCAACGTCCGTCGCCTATAACAGTGTGCAGAACTAGCCGTTGGGCAGGGTGACGGACCGTCCGTCGCCTAGGCGTCGGAGCGTCCGTCGCCAACTTAAAGAGCCAGCCCGAGGCAGTTTTCTAGGGGGCTATTTATAGGTCCTCACACTTCTCTCCCACCTTGTCTTTGCTCATTTCAGTTGTTGAAGTTCTTGAGAAGGTTGGGAAGATAGCAAGAGCCCTAGAGAGAGAGAGAGTGATTCGCGAATCCATCCATCCTCTCCTCTAGTTCATCCAAGAGTTCAAGTGTGCATCCTCTAGTTGTGAAGCTTGAGTGAGTCAAGCGAAGATCGAGGCTTGTTACTCTTGGTGATCGACATCACCTAGACGGTCTGGTGGTGCTTGGAGGAAGGTGATCGCCGGGGAGATTGTCGGTGGCCCTTCTTCATCGACTTGTGATCGGTTGTGGGCGATTCACCGAGCCGGAGTGGCGAAGAATCAACCCATAGAGAGCACTTAGTCCTTGCGCGGACTAAGGGGGAGCGATACCCTTGTGAGGGTGCTCCAACGAGGACTAGGGGGGGGTGTGTCGACTCCTCGATACCTCGGCAAAACGTCGTCGTGTCAATTTCCTTTGCCCCTACTCCTTACTTTGCATTTACTAGGGAAAGCACTAGGGGGTTAATTGGCTCTTGATAGGTTTTAATTATTGCTTAAAAATTTAAAAGATCCCAATTCACCCCCCCTCTTGGGCATCTTGATCCTTTCAATTGGTATCAAAGCCGTGTTGCTCTAACTTAGGCGTAACCGCCTAGAGCAAGATGTCCCATGGGGATGGACCACCGCCCATGTTTGATGGAGACGACTTTCCATATTGGAAAGTGTGTATGGAGGCTTACCTCGAAGCCTTAGATGTCGGTGTGCTCAAAGCCGCCACCGATGGTTTTGCGGCCTATGATGGAGAACCATTCGGTGATGAGGTCCACTATGAGAAGTGGAATGCCAAAGCCCGGAACACCCTCTTTAGGGGCATTGGCAAAGATGTGTTCAACCGTGTGCGAACCTTAAAGAGCGCACATGAGTTGTGGAAGAACATTTATGCTCTTCATGAGGGCACAAAGAGCGAGCGGGAAGAGCGATATCACTTAGTCATGAATAAGATGAATGCTTTTACCATGCTTGCTCATGATAATGAAAATGAAATGTACTCACGCTTAAATGTTCTTGTAGAAGAATTGAATTCACTTGGGCTAAAGAAAATGGATGAAGCCGATGTTGTAAGGAAGATTCTTTGTGTGCTTCCAATTGGCAAATATGCAAACATTGTGACGGTATTGCATCAAGGTGATCTTTCCAAATATACACCAACACAAGTCTTGGGAAATATCAATGCACATGAGATGTACATGCACATCAACAAAGAAGAAGAAGCTTCATCATCCACCAAGAAGAAAGACTTGGCCTTCAAAGCTAGCCATGACTCGGGCAAGTCAAAGATGGAGTATTATAGCTGAAGTGAAGATGATGACTTCAACATTGCTCTAATGGTGAAGAAGAGCACCAAGATGCTAAAGAAGCTAAACAAGAGTGGTGTTAAGTTTGATTCAAGAAAGAAGAAGTTCTTCACTAGCAACAAGAAGAAGCCATTGTCGGAAATGGATTGCCTCAATTATGGTGATCTTGGCCATCTAGCTCACCATTGTACCAAGCCCAAGAAGGACAAGTACAAGAAGAAGTACAAGAATAACAAAGAGCAAAAATATGAGTCAAGTGAAGATGAGAAGCCTCACAAGAAGAAAGATGGCTTCAAGAAGAAGAGGTTCCAACACCACAAGAAGAACGATGGCAAGGCATACATAGTTGTGATTGGTTAACCGACATCGAAGTCACAAGCGAGTCATCCGGTGATGAAAGTGATGTTGAGAAGGTGGCCGCTCTAGTCATTGGGACTTCGTTGCCTCCTCCACCACCACCGTCTTCCTCCACTACATCCTCTACACACCTATGCGTTATGGCCAAGGGTGACCAGAAGGTACAATCCAAAGTAGAGGATAGTGATGAGAGTGATGATAGTGGTAGTGAAAGTGAAAAAGAATATCAAGCTCCTTCTTATGATGAACTCATAAAATTGCTCACTAAGTATACTAAAATTGTGGAGCAAGCTAAAAATGAAAAGCTTGAAAAAGAAAATGATGACTTGCAAGAGAAACTTGAAACAACATGGAATGCTAGTGATGAGCTAATTAGTGAAAACAAATCTTTATCCTCACATGGTAGGGAGCTCAAATCCTCTCTCAAAGAGCTAAAAGAGAAACATGATAAGCTAAAGAGGACATCACAAGAGCTTAGAGAAAGATGGAACAAGCTTAGGGAAGAGTACACCGAAGTAAAAATGAACTATGATACTCTCCTTATAGCTAATGAATGTCTTGAAGATGCTTTGCCTATTGATGCTAACCCCATTGTCAAGATTGACATTGGCACATCTTGTGCTGATTTGATTGTTGAGCCAATTGAGCAAGAGCCTAAGTGCAAAGGTAAGCAAGTGGTTGTGGCGGATTACTATGATTACTATGTCAAGATAAAAAATGAGAATGAGAAGCTCAAGCAAGATCTTATCAAGCTCAAGTCAACCAAGTCAATTGTGATTGAGTCACAAGATGAAGACTATGATGTGGCACTTGAAGTTGATATGCTTAGAGAAGAGAACAAGATGCTAAAGAATGAGAAGAACCATCTAGCCATTGGAATGGAGAAGTTCACAAAGGGCCACAATCTTCAAATTGAGCTCCTTATAAACACCGTCATGAAGAATGACAAAGCCGGTCTTGGCTACAAGTCCGCTCAAGTGAAGAAGGCCAAAGCTAAAGCCAAAGCTCAATATCAACAACAAGCCAAGTACTTCTATCAAGCAAAGCCAAAGCAAAAAATGAAGACATGCTTTGAGTGTGGGAAGCAAGGACACTTTGCTCATGATTGTGTGACTCCACCTCCACAATCCTTGCCCAAGCACACTAGGACTTTTGCATACAATGCTCACTATGTTATCAACAAGGATGTCAAAGGAAAGCCACTTGTTGTGTTCTTAGGACCACCCAACAAAAATAGACCAAAGACACTTTGGGTGGCTAAGTCACTAGTATAGAAAGCAATGGGCCCCCGTACTCAATGGGTGCCTAAACAACAAGCTTGATCTCTTGTGTGTGTAGGTGAACTACAAGACCGGTGGAAGTCATTAGGTGATAGATAGTGGATGCACTCAACATATGACTGGTGACCCCCGGATGTTCACCTCATTGGAAGAAGATGTCAACAACCAAGAGAAGATTACATTTGGGGACAACTCAAAGGGAAAGGTAAAAGGACTTGGAAAAGTGGCAATCTCAAATGACAACTCAATATCAAATGTCTTGCTAGTTGCATCACTAAGCTTCAACTTACTCTCGGTTGGCCAATTGTGTGATCTTGGTTTCCAATGTTTGTTCACTCCTAATGAAGTCATTATTTCAAAGATTGATGATAGTCAAGTCATATTCAAAGGCTTTCGGCACAATAACCTCTACCTTGTGGATTTCTCATCAAATGATGCCAATCTCCAAACATGCTTATTCACTAAGTCATCTCTTGGTTGGTTGTGGCATAGAAGGCTAGCTCATGTTGGAATGTCTACTCTCAAGAAGCTCTTGAAGAAGGAAATGGTTAGAGGCATCAAGGATGTTGTGTTTGAAAAGGACAAGCTCTGTAGTGCATGTCAAGCCGGCAAGAAAGTTGCCAACACTCACCCCCACAAAGCATTCATGTCAACATCAAGAGTTATTGAGCTTCTACACATGGATTTATTTGGACCTACAACATATGCTAGTTTGGAAGGCAATCTCTTTTGTCTTGTGATTGTGGATGACTATTCAAGATACACATGGGTGTTCTTTCTTCATGACAAAGGGGAAGCTACAAGCTCATTCAAGAAGTTTGCCAAGAGAGCCCAAAATGAATTTGATGTAGAGATCAAGAAAATAAGAAGTGATAATGACACTGAGTTCATCAACACAAATATCGAAGACTATTGTGATGAAGTTGGGATCAAGCATGAAGTGTCCGCAACATATACACCTAAACAAAATGGAGTGGTTGAGAGGAAGAACCGGACATTAATTATACTTGCAAGAACCATGCTAGATGAGTATGACACCCAGAGAAGTTTTGGGCTGAAGCTATCAACATCGCATGCTATGCTTCAAATAGATTGTTCATCCAAAGATTCTTGAAGAAGACACCATATGAGTTACTCAATGGGAAGAAGCCGGATGTATCATTCTTTAGGGTGTTTGGGTGCAAAGTCTACATCTACAAGAAGCATCAAAATCTAGGGAAGTTTCAAAGAAGATGTGATATTGGTTTCCTAGTTGGTTATTCTTTGAAATCCAAAGCATACCATGTATTTAACCAAGCCACCGGCTTAGTTGAAGAAATGTATGACTTGGAATTTGATGAGACTAATGGCTCCCAAGGAGCAAATGAAAATCTTGATAATGTAGGTGATGAACCATTGAGGAAGGCTATGAAGAACATGCCTACCGGTGCAATCAACCCCAAAGAAGAAGATCAGGTGGTGGTTGAAGTTGATGCAAGTGCTCAACCTTCTACATCACAAGGGCCTCAAGATGATGATGATAAAGTGAGGGAAACAAATGAAGATACATTCATCCCTCAAGCTCAAGTAGAGGCCCAAGCTCAAGATGTTGATGCACCTACACCTCCTCCTCAAGTGGTTGATAAAAGATCCGCACCCATACTCCAATCCCATCCACAAGAACTCATTATTGGGAGTCCTTCAAGGGGAGTAATGACTCGGTCCCAAAAGATTGCTTCATTTATTGAACATCACTCTTTTGTTTCTTGTGTTGAGCCTACTAGTGTAGAGGAAGCGCTTGAGAATCCAGATTGGGTGAATGCTATGCATGAAGAATTGAACAACTTCACCCGAAATCAAGTGCGGACTCTAGAAGAGAAGCCACAAGATGCAAGAGTGATAGGAACCAAGTGAGTGTTCCGCAACAAGCAAGATGATCAAGGTCAAGTGGTTAGAACAAGGCAAGGCTAGTTGCAAAGGGGTTCTCCCAAGTTGAAGGCTTGGATTTTGGGGAGACCTTCGCACCGGTTGCAAGACTTGAAGCTATACGTATCCTCCTTTCATATGCATCACACCATGATATGAAGTTATATCAAATGGATGTGAAAAGTGCATTCTTAAATGGTTTCATAAATGAACTAGTCTATGTCAATCAACCTCCCGTTTTTGAGCACCCTAGATATCCTAACCATGTTTATAGGTTGTCCAAGGCGCTATATGGGCTAAAGCAAGCCCCTAGAGATTGGTATGAGCGTCTTCGGGGCTTCCTATTCAAGAAGGGATTCACTATTGGGAAGGTTGACATAACACTATTCACCAAGAAGCAAGATGGAGAGATCTTCATTTGTCAAGTGTATGTTGATGATATTATCTTTGGCTCGATGAATGAAGATCATTGCAAGGAGTTTGGTGACTTGATGTCGAAAGAATTTGAGATGTCCATGATTGGAGACCTTACCTTCTTCCTTGGGTTTCAAGTGAAGCAATTGAGAGAAGGCACATTTGTATCTCAAGAGAAGTATACCAATGATGTGCTAAAGAAGTTCAAGATGGAAGATTGTAAGCCAATCAAGACCCCAATGCCTACAAATGGACACCTCGACCTTGATGAGGACGGTAAACCTATTGATCAAACTCTCTACCGTTCTATGATTGGTAGTTTGTTATATCTTACTGCATCTAGGCCCGATATCATGTTTAGTGTGTGCGTGTGTGCTAGATTTCAAGCAAAACCTAAGGAATCCCACCAAAGTGCCGTAAAAAGAATCCTTAGATATGTAAAGCACACCCCAAGCATTGGCCTTTGGTATCCCAAAGGAGCTACTTTTCAACTAATAGGCTATTCCGATTCGGATTATGCTGGTTGCAAAGTTGATAGGAAGAGTACCTCTGGAGGTTGCCATTTGCTTGGAAGATCAATTGTATCATGGTCATCTAAGAAACAAAATAGTGTGGCTTTGTCTACCGCGGAAGCGGAATACATAGCCGCCGGAGCTTGTTGTGCACAAATCCTATACATGAAACAAACTCTTCTAGACTATGGTGTTGAGCTTAAAAGTGTACCACTTCTTTGTGATAATGAAAGTGCGGTAAAACTTGCTAATAATCCGGTTCAACACTCCCGCACTAAGCGCATCGATATCCATCATCACTTTCTAAGGGATCATGTTTCAAAAAATATATCTCCCTAGTTGGTGTAAGAAGTGAAGATCAATTGGCGGATATCTTCACAAAACCACTTGATGAAGTAACCTTTTGTAGGTTGAGAAGTGAACTAAATGTGCTTGATCTAAGTAACTTCAATAAAAGATGATCTTGTGTTGGTACCTTGCATTCATGTTTAATTTATGTACATGCACATAGGCTTGTCTAACTCGGTTAGGATAACCGCTCTCAAGCGTGTGAAGAAGCTTAATTGAGGTTTAAACTTGACAAGCAACTAGATTCAATTTCAAGTATTGCATTGCATATGCATGTGTGTTGTTTGCCATTTCTTTTCGGTTAAGTTTGAGCATCCTCTGTGTTCGTCCACTTAGGGGGGAGCATTCCAAGCGCAAGACACTTCTTTACCCCTCTTGTGGCCATATGATGTCTCCTTGAAGTTTCCATTCGAATATTTTGAACTAAAAACTACTTAAGCCTAAGGCAAAACTATTTGCAAATGAGTGTTTGAGAGATGGTTCTCATATCAAGTCCAATCAGGCTTTATTTGGATCTTATTGGATTGAGACT
The DNA here is from genome assembly GCA_022036555.1 of Microstegium vimineum. Taxonomy (NCBI): domain Eukaryota; kingdom Viridiplantae; phylum Streptophyta; class Magnoliopsida; order Poales; family Poaceae; genus Microstegium; species Microstegium vimineum. The sequence goes on along the minus strand of CM039129.1, from coordinate 10,971,328 downwards.
TGGTTGGGAGAGAAGAAACAAAAAGAAAATTTAAAAAATTCTAAAATTTTGGCGACAGACGATCCCGACGGACGCTACGTCATGCTTACCTCAGCGTCCGTCGCAACCGTCCGGACAGAAAATGCTGCCTGATTGAGGGGCGACAGATGATCTCTAGCGTCCGACGCATTCAATGTCGGCCACCTCGAAAATTCCCTACTGGAAGACTTGATGGACGATCCCGTCGGACGCTGTCCAGCGTCCGTCGCTCCGCGTCGGAGCGTCCATCGTGAACTTAAGGCGCAAATTTTTTAAAAAAAATCCCCGTCTTCTTCCTTCTCCTTCTCAGTCGGTTTGCCTTCCTTTCCGTACGCCGTCGCCTCCCGACCTTTACAAACCCTAACCGCCGCTGAGCACGGTCTCGCAGCGCCCTCTCCGCTCCTTCACTACCACCACACCTAGAGTCGCGCTACCCCTGGCCGGCGTGCTCCTCCCAGCGCCGCCATAGCACCGCACGCCGCTTGCTCTCGCGCCTGTGCTGCCCATCGCCCCTGCTTGCATCGCTGCTCGCAGGAGGACTTTAGCCGCCGGTGAGTCGCCGGTCTGCCGCCCTGTCCTGCGCGTGCGTTTCAGCCGCCAGGGCCTGCTCTCTCCAAGGCACAGAGCCTCTCCCTCTGCCCCTGGGCTGTCTCGAAGGGGAGTCTTCCCTACTGTTTTCCCCAGCAAGCTCTGCTCTAAGGTGATTTCCCCTCTTTGTTGGTTGGTTGCAATCCCTCTTTTCATATCCATTCAAATCCTAAACCCACCTATCCTCTTGTCTAGGTTGTGGATCTGTTTTGGAAATTGACTGAGAATTCTTTCCTTCTCTATTTTCACTTGGTCACTATGGTCAGAGGTAATTACTTGGACAGATTCGATCCTTTCCTTACCTATTTTCATTCTACCAATTAGACTTCTCTCACCTCTAGATATATGCTTATGGTTATATTCTCTATCTATCTATTGTACAAGTGACAGTTGGGTAGTGGAAGTTAACTCGGGGCAAAGCCCGCGAGTAAGGAACGAGGCAAAGCCTCGAAAGGAAAGTCCAGGGCCGTCGAGCCACACTATTATGAGAGGTTTGTCAGTTTGTCAGTGGAAGTTGTTCTTTGACAGTGTCAGGTAGTTAAGTGCATGTCAATGGCAAGAACTAAGAACGTCGGCCCCGTTCCCGGTAGTGGTGGCGACCCTCCTCCTCCACCGCGTCCACCCGCTGATCGGGGAAGGGGCAAGCAAAAGGTTGTTTCCAAGAAGCGCAAGAGGCCACTTATGGATCCCGATTCAGCAGCAGCAGTTGCAGTGGCCGAGGCAGCAGAGATCGCGGAGCGAGGTGGACGTCACGCCGGTTTGAGGCTCTCGCCTCGCCGTGGAGCATGTCGTGAGTCCCCTATGCGTCCAGAGACAGCGCTCGCAGAGGCTACTGAGCCAGAGGAGGCAGAGCAGGCTACAAAGACTGAGTAGCCAGAGGCCGTGGGCCACTCTTCTATTGATGAGCTGATGGCCAGGCGTGTCACTTGCTCACGTGGGTCTGGAGCACCACTTAGTCCTCCAGGACCTCAGCTTCCAGCCCCCGTGAGGCATCAGGTTAGGGTTCTCACAGCCAAGCAGGTCCAGCTACTTTGCTTCGTGGACTTTTAGTCTTGGTTCCCAGCTCAGAGGGATCCCCGTGTTGGACGTCACTTCTACACCACCGTTCACCAGGATTTCTACAGAGCGTACGTTGAGACTGACGCTCCTCTTAGGGATCACAGAGTTTGCCCACCTGTTCATATAGAGGGTGTCGGTGGTCCAGAGATCTTTCAGCATCTACAGTACATTCAGGGCTTATCAGATTTGATGGGACGATCCGGTGCTTATCAGAAGTACTGGGTCTATCAGTTCTACGCCTCGCTGTGGATCTCCCCTGACCACGAGTTCTTTCACTTCGGCTTTCAGGGCCGCGACTTCAGGGTCACAGCAGCTCGGTTCAGAGAGCTATTCCACATAGAGTCCTCTTCTACGAGGATTCACAGCTTGTGCTACGGGGACCAGGAGGCACCTCGTCGACCTCACGATGAGATAGTGCCATCTACAGACTACGTGAGGTCGTGCTTCCAGCTGCCTTTCACAGAGGGTTCGAGCCGTACACCGAGAGACCTCACTCCTCTTGCTCGGATTCTCCACGAGGTACTCAGACGTACCATTCTTCCCAGGATTGGCGCCCAGAACACTATTACCCGTCTTCAGTTGTGTCTACTTGCTCATATCATCCGAAAGGAGAAGTTTGATCTTTGGGATTTGATAGTCAGTGAGCTTGAGGACATCATAGCTGCAGGGTTCAGAGGACACTGACAGCTACAGTTTGCGCATTGGATTTCCTATCCGATAGTGGCTATGACTCGGTCTGGATCACTGCGAGTTACTCTTACGAGGTCAGCCACTAAGTATCCCGTCTACTCGATGAGCCAGTTGGTCATTCATGGAAATCTACCTCGCCCCAGCAGAGCACACCGACCAGGCACCAGACAGGCAGGTGTGCCACCTTAGTCGGTAGAGGATACTAATGCTACAATTGAGCAGATCGCCCAGGCAGAGCTTGCCGATCTTGATGCTCAGATTGACACAGCTGCTGAGGCAGCCTACAGAGAAGATTTGGACTCTGATAGCTCTGATGAGGACTACAGGCCCATGCCCGAGTACGTACCGATGTCTCATGACCATGAGGCAGGAGGGTCAGCTTCAGCTCTAGCTCCAGCTCCAGCTCCAGTTTCAGGCACCTCAAAGACCACAATTCTTACCCTTCTTACGAGGATGCAGGAGGAGCAGTCACGACAGGCAGAGGAGCAGAGGCGACATGCTGCAGATGTTTGGAGGCTCACAACACAGCAGCTTGTGGCTCAGGCTCAGACTCAGGCCCGACAGGATGAGTTTCAGCGCTAGTTCCTAGCTTATCAGATCCAGGAGACTGAAATTCAGAAGACTCAGACTATGCTTCTTGAGCGTGTTCTTGGCTCAACCTCCGGACAGACCGTCTCTCCTCAGCTTCAGTTGTCCGGGGTCTCTCAGCAGCAGCCTTTAGTGGTCGTGGTACCGACTCCAGCGTTACCGTCTAGAGGACAGTAGAGTCAGGCGCCAGTCGTCCCACCCTTCCAGGCACCTGCCTCTCCAGAGTGCTAGTCTCCGAGGACCCAAGTGTCCTCATGGTTGGTTTCGCCCGATGAGCTTAAGACAGGCTTCACACCTATCCGGGGAACCACCATCACAGGAGATGACTCTCCCGGAGCCTCTCAGCTAGACACACGAGCTCCAGAGGTTGAGTTGGATCTTCCGGCGATGGGTAGTACCTTTCTTCAGTTGCCTCGTCGGAGATTGCACCAGACTAGTCCACGCAGACAGTCACCACTCCTCCAGCTGCTAGTTCAGACAGATGCTATCTTTGTAGCAGTTGAGGCAGTTGAGCCAGAGGCCCCAGTTCAGACACAAGAGCAGGACGAGGCAGTTACAGTGGCAGTATCTACTCCACCTCAGTCCCAGCCAGCAGAGCTTGTGGCAGCAGTATCTCTGGTCGCTTTGGCAGTGTCTACTCCTCCACCACCTCGATTCTTCACTCATCGGGCTCCCAGACCGTTACTTCAGAGGCAGGACCGTCAGAGGCACGAGCTGAGCCTCAGGGGGAGCCCGTTGAGTCAGCAGCTCTAGAGCTTCCAGTGTCAGCTCCAGAGGTCACCCCAGCTACGCCTTCACCTGCAGAGGCCGAGGCATATGTTGAGTCAGACGAGTCAGATCTTCAGGACTTCATCATGCTCGATCATCAGGCTGTAGCTTCTTTGCCTTCTTCTCCAGCCCCAGATGCTTAGTTGTTGGTGCTCGACGCCAAAGGGGGAGAGAGGGTCGAGTATAGAGATAGGGGGGAGGGATTCAGTTCTTTGTGTGTATTTATTCCCCCGTACTCATGTCATCATGTCTATCTTATTGCATTTTGGTATATGTGTGATGAATGATGCTTGTGAGATACTTGTCTTTTTTTCATGATATGTCTCTATGATCTAATGGTATTTGAGCTTCTGCGTCTTACTCCGATATTTGGTTGAGAATATCATGAGGTACTCCGCTTAATATTCATATTCTTGAGTACCATGTTTGTGATTTGGTTTGGGTGAGTAAGTTTTCTTCATTACAAATTCACTAACCCTTGCTCAACCATTCCAAGTCACTAGAAATCCTTTCAATCTTATATCCATACTCGAGGAGTTATTGTCGTCAATCACCAAAAAGGGGGAGATTGAAGAATCATGGCCCTATTAGTTTCGGTGATTAACGACAATTAGCGATTATTATGGCTAATGTGTGTTTTGCAGAGGCTATGCGTAGCTTAGCCATAGTGATCAACATGAATGGTCATCATAGACCTCAAGATGGATATCGTTTAGGATTTCAAAGAGACATGATGAAGACCCTAGAATGATAGGCTAAGTGCCATAAGGTGATGAAGAGCACTTAGAAATAGATAGGGCTTCTATTTGATCTTTGACCGTACTATCAAGAGGGGTTGAGACTAGTAGCTTGACTTAGGAAAGCTTCATGACTTAGGTGTGGTGCACACTTCACTTCCTTAGCTCTAAGCAAGCCTATGGTGACCGTAAGATAGCCAAGAACTTCTTCCGATTTCATCGCGACGAAAACCGGAGTTGAAAAAGAAGTATACTGGGCATCGGACAGTAAGTCTGGAGGCGTCGGACGCTGTCCGTCGCGTCGGACGCTGACATCAGGATGACGTAGCGTCCGTTGGCCGCCCAGTATGAGCCCCTGAGTTTCAGAGGGCGTCCGACGCTGTCCGTCGCCTAGGCGTCAGACGCTAGGGTAGCGTCCGTCGGCCTTCCAGTGGGGCTGTTTTCAGTGCAAAACGAAAAGGGGCGTCGGACGCTGATGCCTCAGCGTCCGTCGGACTGCGCAGGAGCGTCCGTCGCCTATAACAGTGTGCAGAACTAGCCGTTGGACAGGGCGACGGACCGTCCGTCGCCTAGGCGTCGGAGCGTCCATCGCCAACTTAAAGAGCCAGCCCGAGGCAGTTTTCTGGGGGGCTATTTATAGCTCCCCACACTTCTCTCCCACCTTGCCTTTGCTCATTTCAGTTGCTGAAGTTCTTGAGAAGGTTGGGAAGAGAGCAAGAGCCCTAGAGAGAGCGAGAGTAATTCGCGAATCCATCCATCCTCTCCTCTAGTTCATCCAAGAGTTCAAGTGTGCATCCTCTAGTTGTGAAGCTTGAGTGAGTCAAGCGAAGATCGAGGCTTGTTACTCTTGGTGATTGACATCACCTAGACGGTCCGGTGGTGCTTGGAGGAAGGTGATCGCCAGGGAGATTGTCGGCGGCCCTTCTTCATCGACTTGTGATCGGTTGTGGGTGATTCACCGAGCCGAAGTGGTGAAGAATCAGCCCATAGAGAGCACTTAGTCCTTGCGCGGACTAAGGGGGAGCGATACCCTTGCGAGGGTGCTCCAACGAGGACTAGGGGGGAGTGTCGACTCCTCGATACCTCGGCAAAACGTCGTCGTGTCAATTTCCTTTGCCCATACTCCTTACTTATTGCATTTACTCTTAAGCATTACTTTCCGCATTATATTCTTATTTCTTGAGTAGAATTGCATAGGGCTTTACCGCTTTCATTGTCTTGTCTTGCTTGTTTAGCTAGGACACACTTGGGAAAGCACTAGGGGGTTAATTGGCTCTTGAAAGGTTTTAATTATTGCTTAGAAATTTAAAAGAGCTCAATTCACCCCTCCTCTTGGACATCTTGATCCTTTCAAATACTCAGCAAAATCAGCGTATGAAATACAATTCAGTGGACAAGTGATCTCCAATTACCGGAAGCTAATATGGAAGGCATGGGCCACCCCACGCTGCAAATTCTTCATGTGCTTGCTTCTTCAGAACAGGATTTGGACAGCAGCTAGACTTCAACTCAGAGGTTGGACTAACAATTATTTCTGCGCTCTATGCGAGAGAAACTTGGAAACTGCAATTCATCTTTTCACAAAGTGTCCATTCGCGATCCATGTATGCAACCTCATTGCGCAATGGAGTAAACACACAAGTCTGCAGCCTTCTTGGCCAGCTGCTCAAGACATGGAAGAATGGTTCTTAATGGTCACTGAGGGGGGAACCAATGCAGCACACTCACTAGCCATACTAACACTTTGGCACATTTGGAAGGAGAGAAATGAAAGAATTTTTCAGGGCAAAAAGATATCAGAACAAAGGACTGAGTGTTGGGAGTGGGCATCTGTTAGGGGGAGTGTTTTTAGCCACCTAAGGATTGAGAGTAACTTTAGCGAGTAATTAGCTTATATTATCCCGGATCCCATATAGCGGTCTGCTGTATGGGATAGCGCCTCTTGCTCTGTAAGCATGCAACTCTTTCTTCTTATCAATATAATGTCGGGTAAACCGGATCTTCTAAAAAAAATCTAAAGCCTGAGTTTTAAATAATAATTAGCGCTCTGACAAAGCGCCGCCCATCTCCGGTGACTGGCAGTTAATATCATCCACTTTTATTACTATGAACATGTACAGTTGAGTAAAATCTCTGATCTTTTTTTACTTGATTGGTCCGTGGTGACATCAATGGATCTTTAATTCTATTCGGCCCGTGAATCCTGCCTTGATTCTAGCCCTCCCGCTCTTAAAATCACCACGCCAGCTCCAACGTACCACAACATCACGGCATCACGCCGATGCTATGCCGATGCTCTTGAAACGCTACCGCAACGTGTTCTACATGCTCCGGTCCATCGTGGCAGGGCTCATGTACCTCTTGCGCGCCACCTTCAAGTACGGCAAGCTGGTGGGCATCCTCAACGTGGACGGCTACGCCATCGTCGACAAGGCCATCCACGAAGGATTCATCACCCCCGTCGAGCGCAGCATTATCATCGTCGAAGCGCACATGCCACACGACCTCCTCGACAAGCTCCAGGACGACGACTGCTCTTCGTTGCCGCCGGACCACATCGATCGCCTGACGCCTAGCTAGCTTAGCTACTATACTATACCTACGACCTCTGCTTAATTAGCATTGTCCGTTAATTGATTTCTATTGTGTGCTCCCTTTCGATGTTCATGTGGGGCGGCGCCCTTCGCTTGCCATCGGCCACCATGGCGGTGCTCCGATTCTTTAAATCCCACTCCAATCCTTAGATCCCACCCCTGTCTGGCAGCGGTGATTAGCTTTCCTAAAAAAATGCTAGATCAATGTACTAGTTTAAATGGATTTGTTGGATTTTCTGTGTATAAAATTTTGAAGATTAGTGTACTAATTCGGATGGATTTTTCTATGGATTTTCTGTATGGTTTTTGATGTATTTTTTATTTACAAATTTTTGATAATTTTGTTTGTAGACGGTTATGGATTTTTGTATGTAAAATGTTCACAGATATGTAAAAAATAGTAGTTTAATTAAAATTTATGCCTGCTTAATAAAATAGTACTATATTTGTTTGTGGATAATGGATTTCTTATAAAATAATCTCACACTTAGTTCGTTAGCCTGTACCATTGAAGTTGCTCGATTCTTTTCTAGGAGAGCCAATCCACCATGCATGTGAATCCAACTCATTATAATGTTCATGTTCATAGATCTTTAAAAAATAGTACTTTAATTAAACTTTATTCATGCTTAATAAAATAGTACTATATTTTTTCGGATAATGAATTTCTTATAGAATAATCTCACACTTAATTCGTTTGCTTGTACCATTGAAGTTGCTCGATTCTTTTCTAGGAGAGCCAATCCACCATGCATGTGAATCCAACTCATTATAATGTTCATAGATCTGTCACTACTAGAGAAGTGGCTTTTAGCCACGGTGCGTAACCCTCTTTAGTCCCGGTTTCTGCGCCCCTGAGAATCGAACCCAAGACCTCACGCACTGCCTCGCGCGAAACAAATCACTCCACTTACGCAACACATCTATCAATGAATGAGACGTTTTTCTTTTCAACCCACCGTGGAGAGACCTTTAGCCCCGGTTGGTAACTCTTTAGCCCCAATTGGTAACACCAACCGGGACTAAAGGGATCTTTAGTCCCGGTTGATATTACCAACCGAGACTAAATGTTCTGAACCTTTAGTCTCGGTTTAGTCCCAGTTAATGTTACCAACCGGGACTAAAGTCTATTAGCCCCGAACAAAAAAATAACCGGGACTAAAGCCGTTTTTGACAATCGACGAAAGGTGGTTTCTCTACTAGTGTGTAAAAAATAGTAGTTTAATTAAACTTTATGCCGGCTTAATAAAATAGTACTATATTTTTTTGGATAATGGATTTCTTATAGAATAATCTCACACTTAGATCGTTTGCCTGTACCATTGAAGTTGCTCAATTCTTTTCTAGGAGAGCCAATCCACCATGCATGTGAATCCAACTCATTATAATGTTCATAGATCTATCACTAGTAGAGAAGTGGCTTTTAACCACGGTGTGTAACCCTCTTGAGTCCCGGGTTTCCAACCGGGACTACCAATTCGGGACTAAAGGTAGTCTCTTCCTTTAGTCCCGGTTGGTGGAACCGGGGCTAAAGGTCGTCCAACCGGGGCTAAAGGTCGTCCATTCGGTTAAAAAAAATAAAACACCCACCAACTACGCTCCCTGAAAATCGAACCCAAGACCTCACGTACTGCCACACGCGAAGCAAACCACCCCACTTACGCAACACATCTGTCAATGAATGGGACATTTTCCTTTTGAACCCATCGTAGAGAGACCTTTAGCCCCGGTTGGTAACACCAACCGTGACTAAAGGGTCTACCTTTAGTCCCGGTTGATATTACCAACCGAGGCTAAATGTTCTGGACCTTTAGTCATACAACCGAGACTTTTGTCTAAAGGTCTATTAGCCCCGAACAAAAAAATAACCGGGACTAAAGCTCTTTTTGGCAATCGACGAAAGGTGTGCGTGGTTTCTCTACTAGTGTGTAAAAAATAGTAGTTTAATTAAACTTTATGTCTGCTTAATAAAATAGTACTGTATTTTTTCGGATAATGGATTTCTTATAGAATAATCTCACACTTAGTTCGTTTGCCTGTACCATTGAAGTTGCTCAATTCTTTTCTAGGAGAGCCGATCCACCATGTGAATCCAACTCATTATACCAAATCAGTGATTACATCTTGTCAAAAAAAATAGTGATTACGGTACATGTGATAATTTAATTTCAATTAAAAATAAGTTAAATTGTACATGTTCCTGTTGGTAATTCAGTGATTTACTACTTGATTGTGCTAATGACATTAATCTCGATTATTACTACTTATTGGTCGTAGTTACGCTAATCTTACTAGTTCAAAAAAATGTTCAATGGAAAGTCAAATAAAAAGTAATTCAACGATTATTACTACTTCATTGTGCTAATTACGTTAATTTTGATAATTACTTCTTGATTGTGCTGACTTACTAGTTACAAAATGTTTAGAGATTAGTGATGTGCTAATTATGGTAATCTTACGCTAATTATGAAATGATAGTATAAGTAATAAAAAATGTCTGACCGGTGTCCGGACGTCACGGTGATTAGCAAAGAAAATTTACCTTTCAGAGGACTTAAGAAAGAATTATTTTCTTCACTAAATGATACTATCGGTAATAAAAAAAGTCTGATCAGTTTGGCAACGGATCTAGTGCAAACTCAACTCCCGTGCAAACTGTGCAAACTCTAATCTGGACCGCAGGATGTTGATCCAGGGGCACGGAGAGATTGGGTAATTTTGCACTTAACCGCCCGCTCTTAATCACACTTTTACAAATCCTTCCTTCCACCTCCCTCATGCGCCCCCTTGGATCAACATCCTGCGGTCCAGATTAGAGTTTGCACGGGAGTTGAGTTTGCACCAGATCCGTTGCCGATCAATTTATGGTCGACCGGGAGAATTTACCTCTCACTGGAAATGGCGGAATTATTTTCTTAACAAAACGATACTATTAGTAATAAAAAAAGTTTGGCCATTGATCGGACGCCTCCATGTTTAGCGCACGAGTATTTACCTCTCACCGATATGATGGAATTATTTTTTAATAAAATATATTATTAGTAATAAAAATGGCCAGAGCAGTGACCGGATGTCATGGTTATTAGCATAGGAGAATTTACCTCTCATAGGATACAATGTAATTATTTAGTGACAAAGTGATACTATCAGGAAAAAATAGTCCAAATGGTGACCGGATGCTACGATGATTAGCACAAGATTTACCGCTCATTGAATTTGACGGACTTATTTTATTAACAAAATAATAATATTATTAATAAAAAATAGTTAGCATGGTGTCTGGATGCCCGGCGATTAGCACATACAAATATATCTTTCACTGGACATGACCGAATTATTTAATGATAGTCTCAGTAATATAATGTAGTTTGAAAAGTATTTTAAAAAATCGAACAATTTTTTATTACTCGATCCTGCATGCAACAGTTACTACGAATAAAAGATCCAATTGAATCCGCATGCATACAATAATTCCGAAATTTACTCAGCTTTTAAATAAATTGGCATGCAACACTTAGATGGAGTAATAAAAGTTTGACGTGAATAATATAAAATTTCAGCACATGATGAATAATAATAAAAATAATATATTCCTTACCCACAATAAATAATTTTTTAATTAAAAAAAAACACATCCTTATAGTAAAAGTCGCACGTGCTCATTAACCCCCGAATTATTTAATGGCACTCATGAAATCTGGATGACCACACTAATGATTTTCACATCTTCCACTCCAAAGATGCACTTGAAACCGAGATCACACAATTGGGCAACCGACAATAGATTGAACTCAAGTTTTTCCACTAGAAGCACATTGCTAATACTTAGATCTTTGGAGATAGCAATCTTTCCAAACCCTTTCACCTTGCCTTTGTCATTGTCACCAAATGTGATACTATCAAAGTCATGATCATTATCTTGGTTGATTGAGTTGAACATCCTTCTATCACCGGTCATGTGTTGAGTGCACCCACTATAAAGCACCCAATGCCTCTCTCCGGCTTTGTAATTAACCTACAAGAGAGATCAATTCCTTTTAGGTACCCAAACTTGCTTGGGCCCTCCAAGGTTAGTTACCAAAGATTTTGGTACCCAAATGGACTTCTTGGAAGCCATCCATGGTGAACCAACAAACTTGGCATAAGCTCCATTTGTACCCTTGGAAAGGATATAGAATGAATCAACTCTAATGGAGGATACATCTTGTTTGGCCTTCTTGTTCACACATTGATGCTCATTGTGACCAACTTGCTTGCAACTCTTCCAATACCTACTAGTGTTCTTCACAAAACGAGTCTTGTGAGGAGAAAAAGCGGCCTTGCCATTCTTGGGGGTATAGCCTAATCCCTCTTTATAGAGAGATGCTCTTTGGCTACCCAAGCACATAAGCAAGTGGTCCTCACCTTCATAAGCCTTAGCTAAGGAGTGATTGAGCTTTGTAACCTCCTTCTTGAGGGTTTCATTTTCCACCATTAGTGAGGCATCACAAGTGAAACCATCACTAGTAGATGAAATGAAAGTAATAGTGCTACAAGAGGGGTTAGTGGGAGCAACAATGATAGGAGTATAGAAAGATTCATCAAGAATATCACAAGTAACTCCCATGTCACATGTTTGAACAATATCCTTCTTACTTTGATCAAGGAGGGAGGAATGAGCTCTCTCAAGATTAGTGTGAGACTTTACTAGCTTCTCATGGGCTTCCATTAGCCTCTCATAAGATGCTACAACCTCATCAAGGTTTGCTCAAGAACCACATTGGTCTTTCGCAATTCTTTGCATTCCTTCCTCTTCTTGTCAATGTATTCCTTAACTTGTTCAATCATGTCCATGAGTTCCTCCTTTGAGGGATCCTCACTATCACTATCGCTCTCACTCTCATCATGAGAAAATACCTTAGTGGACTTAGCCATGAAGCATGATGATGGAGTGTCAAATAGAGAGATCTTGTCCCTCATTGCAATGCTTGCAAAAGCCTTCTTCTTGGTAGTGGTCTTCTTGTCATGATCACTATCATCACCACATGAAGAAGAATCACTATCCCAAGTGACAATATGAGAGTAGCCCTTCTTCTTCTTCTTCTCAAATGTGGGCTTCTTTTCTTTCTTGCCTCTCTTCTTGTGATCATCATCATTCTTGTCACTATTGTAAGGACAATGAGCAATGAGATGATCAAAGCTTCCACACTTGAAGCCCTTCCTTGGTTCATCATAGTTCTTGGAGGAAGTCTTCTTCCTTCTTGCACCATAGCCCTTCTTCTTCATGAATCTTCCAAATTTCTTCACAAAGAGAGCCATTTCCTCATCATCAACATCACTAGCACTTTGGTCTTCACTTTCACTAGATTCTTCAATCTTGCTCTTGCCCTTGCTCTTGTGTGATGAAGTAGCCTTGAATGCTACACTCTTCTTCTCATCTTTTGTGTCCTCTTTCTTGACATCTTCTTCCTTGTTGTCCCGGTAAGCATCTTGAGTCATCACATCTCCCAAGACTTGATTAGGAGTAATGGTGTCTAGCCCACTCCTCACAATCAAGGTCACAAGTGTGTCAAACCGAGATGGAAGACACCTCAAGAACTTGTGAGAGAAGTCCTTGTCCTCAACCTTCTCACCAAGAGCTGTGAGATCATTGACTAGCACTTGAAGCCTATGGAACATCTCCGACACATTTTCATCATCCTTCATCTTGAAGCTTGCAAACTCTTCTTTGAGAATATATGCCTTGGCCCTTTGACGGCTTGTGTGCCCTCAAATGATTCCTCAAGCTTCTTCCAAGCCTCATGAGCACTCTCAAGATTCTTGATTTTTTCAAACACCTTCTCATCAAGAGCCTCATGGATGGCACTAAGAGCAATGCTGTTGTGTTGCAACTTCTCTTCCTCTTGTGGAGTTGGAGCATCCACATTCACAACCTCAAACTTCTTGTCCACCACAAGCCACACCTTTGGGCTAATTGACTTGATGTGTGCGGCCATCTTGACCTTCCAATAGTCATAGTTGGAACCATCAAATCTTGGTGGTTTCTTCGTGTTGTTGATATAAGCCATGATCACACTGTAGGTTGTTAAGCATCAAATCAACGGTATACTAGCTCTGATACCACTTCAAAGGTTCTAATCCAAGGCTAGAGGGGGGGTTAATAGCCTAATTTGAAATCTAAAAACAAACTCAACAACAAGTTAGAACTAAAGGAAGTGGAGTGAATGTTGTGCTAGCCTAAGGGGTGATGCGAAGCCACCTATCAAACAAAGCTAGCCTAATATAGCTCTAAAACACACAATACCTACACAAGCTACACAAGGGCTAACTCAAGCTAGAACTCCAAAGAAAGGGAGACTAGACACTAGCACAACCTAATATCTCTACTAAGCAATAGACCAAGAGTGAGATAGAAAGGTTATACCGCCGTGTAGAGGTAGTGAGCCAATCAAGTGATCACCATGAAATCCTATCAATCACAATGGAGGTGACACTTGATTTTTCTCCCAAGGTTCACTAGTTTGTGAAGGACTGGAAACGGCGACCAGAGGGGGGGGTGAATGGGAGCCAAATAAAAATTCCTTTCGAAAGATCTTGACCCTTGTCCCAAGCACGACCCAAAGCAGGAACTAGGCTCACGACCCACAAGTGGGTGGATGTTCTAGGAGATGTCCTAGGAACACAGCGGAGCTAGCCACGAACTCGGAGAAACAAACCGCGAAAAGAACGGAGGAAAAACAGCACCAACAGAGACTCCGGACCAGTTGAGACAGGGCCACCGGACTAAGGCGAGTAGTCCGGAGCTCAGGTCCGACGCTTTGTCCAGCTGAAGCAAAGCAACACAGTGAGCATCCTAGCTCCGAACAAGAGGCTCCGGACTAGTTCGGCTCCACCTCCGGACCAAGGAAGGTGGTCCGGTGCTCACTCGCCAAACAGTCCAGCCAGCTACCGACCTCCGAAACAGACCACCGGACTACCCCGTCGGACCAAGGAGAGTGGTCCGACGCGTGGTAGAAAAACTCAGTAGAGCCATCGGACCACTCGTCAAAGGTCCGGAGCTCAAACGCCAGGTGGTCCGGAGGGTGGTCCAACGCCTGTTGCATCTCGACACAGGAAAAGTCAAGACCACCGGACCACTTGCTATGGTCCGAAGCTTAGGGCAAAGTGGTCCGACGCTCATAGACAGAAAATTGTTCCCCGCGAAAATGAACTTCTCTCCGCCAAATCTTCTCAAAACTAAACCAAATGATCACCAACTGCAGCCAAACTTTGTAGGCATGATCCTAGTGCAGTTGGGGAGCTATCCCGAAGAAATCATCGCTCAATTTGGAGAGGATAAATGAGAACACTCGGATTTTTGGGAGAAGAGAGTAAAACGAAGAACGCCACAAAGAAAATGCCCGATCTACGCACTCGTGAGGTTTGAGGAGAATTCCTTTCGGTGCAAATAAGCTCCTCACGATTGTGCACAACTTGGTTCAAACGGATTTACAAGAACTGCTCCCTACAAAGAGAAATCATCTCGGGAAATAGAGAGAGCAAAAGCAAAACGGGAAGAACACAAGCAAACCGGGAACACAATCACGAAATCAAAACCACCATGGCTTACGGAGGTTACGGCCTCCGATTCCTCACAACAATCACAAGTTCTTACACCGGTGACACGGTGGATCTCAAGCAAGAAGAAGCTAGGGAAAGGAAAACCTAGGAATAGGTGAGAGAGACAGTAAATGCAAGAGATAGGATGAGGATACCCCTTCATCCTCTATTTAACGGAGCTTTGGCTATTTCCCAAAGACTCCCCTAGATAAAAGACCGAATTACCTAGCCCTAAGACATTGTAATCCAAGTCGGTAACTCTCAGCCACTCATTTGAATGGACGGCCCCACTTCCTACTGGGAGTTGCCGTCGCCTCGACGTAACCTCGAGGATTCCGCCACGTGCCATCCCCGCTTCCTTGGAAGCTCCGCCTAGGTTTTGAGGCCCAAACCCAGGAAACCCGCCGCCGGTAGATTTGGGCTCAACTACCAAACCCCGAATTTTGCGGCCCAAACTCGGAAACCGACGCGGATGGTTTTGAGGCCCAAACCACCAAACCACTCAACGCGAGCCACCTTGTCTTCGCCCGGTCGGACTCCGAGTCCCCTGAGCCTCCGCTCGACTCGCGCGTCCACCGTCTTGACTCGGTCGGCTCGGTCTACCTCCATGTCTTCTCGCACTCGCTGGTGCCAAATACTAGCCACCACAGCTAGTTCGCCGGCGCCCATGGTCCCTCAGTCCGAGCCCCGCTTCCGCCCTTCACCGCTCTCAGTCCATCGGCACGGCAAGCCTCTACTCGACCTTCTCCACACCATTGACCACTGTCACTAGGCATAACACCTGCACACCACAAGCCGATAGACAAGCACAGTTTTCTGCTTTCGTAGAGGTTAGGGTAAGCCACTCAAACTGAAACACTCACGTATTGGTCAATCACTCATCATCAAAGCTGAACATACATGGGTACTTATCCACCATGTGTTCGCAATCTCCCCCTTGAGGAGTGCATTGTCAACACAAGTGTATTTCAGATTTGAGCCACAAGGTAAAGCTCTCCAAATGACCAAAAAGCTAACAAAGCCAAAATGGGGTCACTTGTGAGAAGCAAACACGATACCAATAGAGATGACTTCAAAACACGATACTAATTAAAAGCATCCTAAAACACCTCATGACAAAGCCACTTACAGATGCCAAAACAAAAGCACATGGGCAAAACCAAGCTAGCCCTCAAGAAGAGGCAGAAAATGGGCTCAAGACCGCTAGCAAATCCAAGATACCAAACACAGCTCTCAAAGCCCAGACTTCCAAATTAAGCACTAGGGGAGCTCAAAAGATACCAATTGAAACCACTTACGTCCCCTAATACTCAAGAAGCAATCAAAACCTGTCGAAACCAACAAAGCAAGCTAGACCCTCCAAAAGAGGCAAAGGCTCAACATATCTAGCAAAAACTCCCCCTGAGCAATATACCAATTGGAAACTTGGAAACCTAAGAGATGCACTGTCCCCCTTGGAAGTAGATGGCTGTAAATGGAATGAAATGCACATCTTTCCCCCTTGTTGACACATGTAGCTCATTAAACATCAACAAATCAAGCTCCGGCTACAAAAGCCATGAAATGCAAAATGAGTGCAAAAGCTTCATACTTAGAGCTAAGACAATGAATACATGCTCTAAGTGATGTGATCCTGTGAGAATAGGAAAAGCTCTACGTGCCCAACAAAGACTCAAGTTTAGAGAGCATATCATGTGTGAGCAAGGAATGGGTATCACCTCCTAGACAACTAAACATGGCAAACAAGATAGGATCTATCTCAAAGCAATCTCATGTATAGCAAGTAAAACTATCCCTAGCAAAGTTCATACAACAAGCCAATGACCCAACTGAACGAATTTTTCAAATTTCAGAGTTATGCAGCCAAAATTCAATTTTAGGCACATTTAAGTTGTATGCGAGTGGTTGTAAGCAAAGTGATGCCACTGCTTACCAACCGGGCGAAGTCAAAGGACTTGACACACCGGTTTTGGTCATACACGACACCGCTCAAGTATCAACCCATATGGGAAGCGGTCTCGAACACACGGTGAAGTCCTCACAATGCAGACCCAACTCGATCTTTCCAATTCACAAAACAGAGAGCAATTTCATTTTAGATATTAATCATGGTGCTCAAAGGTAGTGAATGAAACAATGAAGAGCCAGAGTTACAAGATATATACAAGATAGCCAAGAAGGATCTTCAAAAGCCTACACATGCTAGTGCCATTTCAATGGTGACATGGGGAACTTAAATTCAGTTTTAAAGCTTTTCTAACTTAGCTCTATTGCATATCATATAGATCAAAAAGAGTCTAAGTTAGGCAACACCATAGACACACAAAGCACCTCAAACAGAGCATAGATTCATTATATTGGCTATAAGTATAAAGCTTAAAATGAACTATGTCACAAATGCAAATTAGATGCACAATGCATTGACACCGACTAACACTAACAAGACACCAATTTAGAAGAAGGACAAAGAAAAGACAAAAAGAACCAAAAAGAACTATGAAACACAAAACTTTCCTCCTCTAAAAAGGAAAGCAAACACCCAACTCGCCCCGAAGGCAAGAAAACACAGCTTGATCCAAAGGCTTCGTGAGAATATTCGCAAGCTGGTTTTGGGTTTCGACATGCCGGAGGTCAATATCGCCCTTCTCGTAATGATCACGCAAGAAGTGAAAGCGGACCTCAATGTGCTTGGTCTTTGAATGAAGCACAGGATTTTTGGCTACACTAATTGCACCCGTGCTATCTTAAAGCAGAGGCACCTTAGTAAGCTCAAGACCGAAATCTCTCAAAGTGGAAATCATCCAAATCAACTGCGAGCAACAACTAGCCGCGGCAACGTACTCAGCTTCGCATGTCGACTGTGCCACACTAGACTATTTGTGAGAAGATCAAGAAACTAAAGAAGACCCGAGAAACTGGCAAGTCCCAGAAGTGGACTTCCGATCAAGTCGGCAACTGGCAAAGTCGGCATCAGAATAACCACAAAGCACAAGAGAGGAAGAGGTGGAGAACCAAAGTCCAAATTTGGGAGTGAATCGCAGGTACCTCATGATGCGTTTCACCGCCTGCTTGTGCAAAGTCCGTGGGGATGCCTGAAAGCGTGCACACAAGCAAACGGCGAACTGAATGTCCGGTCGAGTCGCCGTCAGGTACAAGAGCGACCCGATCATGCTTCGGTACTCCGTCTGGTCCACCGCCTCTCCTTCCTCGTCAGCATCCAAGACAATCGTAGTCGACATGGGCGTCGACAGAGGCTTTGCCTCACCCATGTCAAACTTCTTCAAGATGTCCTTCGTGTACTTACCTTGGTGCACAAACGTCTCTTCCCGGGTTTGCTTGATTTGCAACCCGAGCAAGAAAGTCAACTCTCCCATCATGCTCATCTCAAATTCCCTGCTCATAAGATCTGCAAACTTGGCAACAAGAGCATGAGAAGAACCACCAAAGATGATATCATCCATGTATATTTGGACAAGGAGAGTGTCTTTGCCTTACCTGAGGAGAAACAACGTCTTATCTACCGATCCCATTTTAAAGCCCTTAGCAAGCAAAAAGGTTTTTAGCCTATCATACCATGCTCTAGGTGCTTGTTTCAAACCGTACAAAGCTTTGTGAAGTTTAAAAACATGGTTTGGAAACTTGGAATTTTCGAAACCGGGAGGTTGTTTAACATAAACTTCCTCCTCTATGTAGCCGTTTAAGAAAGCACTTTTACCGTTCATTTGAAAAAGTTTAAAACCCTTAGAAGCCGCAAAAACTAGAAGGATTTTAATGGCTTCTAAACGAGCTACGGGAGCAAAGCTTTCCTCATAGTCTATTCCCTGCTTTTGACAAAAGCATTGAGCTACCAATCTAGCCTTGTTGCGCACTACCACCCCATCCTCACTTTGTTTATTTTTGAAAACCCACTTGGTACCTATGGGGTGGCAACTAGGTGGTGGAGGAACTAAGACCCAAACGCGGTTTCGCTCAAAGTTTTCTAACTCCTCAGGCATGGCATTAACCCAATCCGGATACATCAAAGCGTGTCCAACATCTCGAGGCTCAAAAGAAGCGACAAATGCCGAATGAGGAAAGTGAGAGAGATAGGACCTAGACCGCGTGACTCGTCGGTCGATGTCGCCGATGATGTTCTCCAGTGGGTGCTGTCGCTGGATGTGACGGGGAGCCTGCCTGGACGAAGTGACCTCCCCCTCGACAGCAGCTGGAGCTCCCTCAGCTGCAACGGGCACCGACTGAGAAAGCTGCTCGAACGGCCCCCATGTAGAGGAAGTAGTCAGATTGGGACCGTGAGCCAAAGTGGACGCCGCAGGGTCGACGGGGGTAGCCAGTGGAGTTGGCTCGGGATCACCACAATCGGCATCATCCTGCTCCTCCACAAAAATGCTAGTGTTCACCTCATCATCACCTGCAAGCTCAAAAGCAGTGGAAACACAGGGCATAGTTTCATCGAAAGTAATCTCACAAGTCTTCATCACTCGGTTAGTCTCAAGGTTAAGTGCACGATAAGCACGAGAGTGAGTAGAATAACCAAGAAAGATACCCTCAGAAGACTGTGATTCAAATTTATCCAACTTACCGCCCTTTTTGAGAATGAAGCACATGCACCCAAACACCCGTAGGTGACTTACCATGGGTGGTCTCCCAAATTGCAACTCATAAGAAGTCTTCTTCTTGAAAGCTTGGAGAAAAATGCGATTGGAAACATAGCAAGCAGAACTGAGTGCTTTGGCCCAATACCGCCTAGGAGTCCTATGCTCATCGAGCATCGTCCTGGCCATCTCAACAAGGGTCCAATTCTTGCGCTCAACAACACCGTTCTCCTGAGGAGTGTGAGGTGAGGAAAACTAGTGATCGAGACCCAAAGAAGAGCAAAGAGTAGCAAAGTGAGCATTCTTGAATTATGTGTCATTGTCACTGCGGATAGCTCTCATGGCATTCTTAGGTAGCTCATTTTGCAATCTCAAAACCAGATCTCGAACAAGTGGAAAAGCCTCATCCTTACTCTCCAAAAAGAACACCCAAGAGTATCTCGAGCAGTCATCAACGACTACAACAACATACCACTTCCCTCCTTCTGACCTAACCCGAGCTGGACCAACTGTGTCCATGTGTAAGAGCTCGCCGGGTTGTGAGGTCATGATTTGAGTTACGGGAGGATGGGAAGCAGCAACCATCTTGCCATGCCTGCAAGGATGGCAAACCAAATCCTTCTCAAACTTTAGCTTTGGCAATCCTTGGATAAGGTCCATTGAGCTAAGCCTTGCAAGCAAGTCAAAACTCAAATCTCCCAATCTCCTATGCCACTTCCAAAGCTCGGAAGAAGAACCGGCAAGAAGACAACGAGAAGCTCCGGAAGGGATAGAAAAATCCGCACGAAAAACCTTCCCGAAGGGTAAAATCCGGCAAACAAGCTCACCACGAGAGTCCAAAATCCGAGAGAGGTTTGGTTTGAAGCTCACCTCAAAACCATCATCAAGGAGTTGCGAAACCGAAAGAAGATTAAAATGCAAATTCGCAACCAAAGCAACATCCTTGAGGACAAAAGAGGAGTTCACTCGGATGGACCCTCGGGCGACAACTTTACCTTTACTCTTGTCCCCGAATGTGATATACTCGTTGTGGTGCACGGGGTCGAGGCTGGAGAACCACTTGGCACTTCCAGTCATATGGCGTGAGCATCCGGAATCCACAAGGCAAGTCTCCTCCAATCCTCCTTCCTACATCAATAAAAAGACATAGGGTGAGCAAACGGTGCAACACTGGGGTTAGTAAACTGTGAAGGATACCAGTGTTGTCCCATTTGCCCAAAGAATGGGTTAGGAGAAAAACCAAACATCTCCTATCCCATGGGAGGATAGCAATCACCACGATGGGGAAAACGTGGTCCGCTAGAGAAGGGTGGAGTAAAGCCACCGCCACGAGGCTCGTAGTCGTATGGGTCACGACCGGTACCCCGCCGGGCACGACCACCTCGTGGTCTCGCCTCCTGAGGCCTAATACCTTGAGGCATTGTACCTCTAGGCCTAGAAGTGCGCCTTTGAACTTCCGGTTCACGCACCCCAACTTGTGGGTGGTACATGTCCCGGTTGTTCAACTCAAACTGCCTCCGATCATCTCTCTCCCTCCTATAGCAAAACTCAGCCAAGTGCCCATCCCTCTCACAATACTCATAATGGTACCTCACCACACTCTTGGTAGGCACTCTCTTGTTGGTTTGGATGGCTCTAGCTTTCTTAGGAAGGGGATCACTAGAGATGTCAGGCATTGCGTCCAGTGGGTTGCGAAGGTGGTTAGGTTTGGCAATCCACACTTGCTTCTGTGGAGTGGTTTTGGGTGGCTCTTCAAACACACCATCTCTCACAGGAAACTCAGAGGGGTTGGTAGGCTTAGGTGGAGTGATCTTGCTAAGCTTGGGAGTTGTGGTGGGTTTCTCATTCTCTCTCAAACCACTGCACTCACCGATCTTACCGAACAAGCTATCGTCCTTCCCACTTATAGCAAAGCCTACTCCCGTGCTGTCAGCCCTTTTGCATTGGCTAAGCATCATCCCCAACTGCGGCTCTCGGCAAGACACCCAACTCAAGATGGACCGAAGGTATGTGTTTTCTTCCTCGGTACGCATCTTGTCGTGTCTCCACGACGCGATCTCAAGCTCCAAATTCTCAAAGCGATCCGACTCTCTAGTGCTATCTGAGCTGACCTTTTCTAGCACAACAATCCTAGCATCTTTCTCTGCCAGCTCAGAACGCAAGCCTAAGCAAGACTTGCACGCACCAAGTAAGCTAGGCCTAGCCTTCCGCTCACTGACCTCCTCAAGTAGAGTGCCATACTTGTCTTGGAGAGTGACAAGATCAGACATGTGAATGGCGCAAGCATCAGACTCTACCTCCTCGGTAACCACCACTGACGCCTTAGAAAAATCTAACTCATGAAGCGCGCTAAGGTACTTCGCCTTAAAGTCGTTCCTCTCATCAGCGGCACGCTTGAGCAACGCATCTTGACTCATCAAGGCGTCGTTCAGAGACTCAATCTCGACAGAGAGGGACTCGACGGTGGGTGATACCTCGGATGTGTCGGAGTCGTAGTCATAGTCGGGGCCTTCCTTGCGCTTGCCGACCTTGCCTTCTTCAATCGCCAAGGTGCAAAAGCCACCGTGCTTGGCGTCAGCGTAGAAGCATAGGTCGTTGAGCTTGTCCTCAACCTTTCCCTTCGACTCATCATCGCTTGAAGAAGCACCTCCGTTGGAGGAGGCATCAATGTCGCTAAGGGAGGCAAGGAAGGCTTGGTGCTTGGCCTTCACCTTGTCAATCACCTTCTTGGAGGACCTTCGGTGGTAGCCACCCTTGGGCTTGTGCTTGTCCTCGAAGTGGTGCTCGCGCTTGTCCTTGCTCTTGGTGAAGTCGCCCACAGCTTTCTTGGGGTAGTTTGCAATGAAGTGATCCTCATCACCGCAACGGTAGCACCCCTTGGCTGAGCCACCACGCCGACGGTTCAAACGGTTGTTGTGAAACCATGAGAACTTGGTGATGACCAAAGCCAGTTCATCATCTCCGAGAGCCTCCACTTGATCCTCTATCACAAAAATCAAAGACAAAGCGAACAAAGAGTGTGAAGGTTCAGAGGAGGAAGAAGACGTACCGCCGGGGCCAGAAACCAATGCCATAGATGGTTTCGACGGGTTTTCAAGCTTGGCCCGGGTCTGTTAGTCAATCTCATGATATCTCAAGAGTGTTTGCCAGATCTCCCGTGCCGTAGTGAGACTCGAAACCCGCTCAAACTCTAGAAGAGACAGACTAGAGTAGAGAATGCTACGGGCTCTTGCATTAGATGCATGCTGCGTAACCTGGGCATCGGTGATCCGAGCCTCAAGAACCACTTAGTTCTCATTCTCACAAATCTCCCAAAACTTTGTGTCAATCCCCTGGAGGTAAGCGGACATGTGCACCTTCCAATAGGCAAAGTTGGTTCCATCGAAGTAAGGAGGTTTACCAGCACCTCGCTCCATGTCGCCTTCGCGGATCAAGAATCGTGTAAGGAGGATTGATCCTTAACCTCGCTCTGATACCAATTGAAGGACCAGAAACGGCGACCAGAGGGGGGGATGAATGAGAGCCAAATAAAAATTCCTTTCGGAAGATCTTGACCCTTGTCCCAAGCACGACCCAAAGAACAATCTAGGCTCACGACCCACAAGTGGGTGGATGTTCTAGGAGATGTCCTAGGAACACACCGGAGCTAGCCACAAACCCGGAGAAACAAAACGCAAGACAAACGGAGAAAACAGCAAACCACTGGAGGCTCCGGACTACCTTGGTCAAGACCACCGGACCAATGGAAGTGGTCCGGTGCCTTTGGTCCGGTGCACAGCAAGGCACGACCGGACTAGTCCGATGCCTCCTTTGAGAAGTCTGACGCCTACCCAGAAAGCATATAGTAAGTGCCGAGGCTCCGGACACCTCGTCCGACGCTCACCGTCGGACCATGGGAAGTGGTCCGGTGCACACACTCGCCACAGAGCAAAAAGAACAGCAAGGTCCCTGGCTTCGGACCACTCATCCAGTACTCACCGTCGGACCAACGGCTCTGGTCCGACGCTCTGAACAGCCAGACAGCCTCCCGGAACTTGACCACTGGACCAGTGGCCTATAGTCCGGAGCCTAGTCAAAGTGGTCTGGAGGTTAGTCCGGAGCTCACGCTCAGAATGCTGTTCTTCGCGAAAACGAACTTCTCTCCGCCAAATCTTCCCAAAACTTAACCAAATGATCACCACTGCAACCAAACTTTGTAGGCATGATCCTAGTGCAGTTGAGGAGCTATCCCGAAGAAATCACCGCTCAATTTGGAGAGGATAAACGGGAACACTCGGATATTGGGGAGAAGAAAGCAAAACGAAGAACGCCACAAAGAAATCGCCGGATCTACGTACTCGTGAGGTTTGAGGAGAATTCCTTCAGTGCAAAGAAGCTCCTCACGATTATGAACAACTTGGTTCAAGTCGATTTTGAAAAGCTACTCTCAACAAAGAGAAATCATCTCGGGAAAAAGAGAGAGCAAAAGCAAAATGAGAAGAACTCAAGCAAAACGGGGACACAATCACGAAATCGAAGTCACCATGGCTTACGGAGGTTACGGCCTCCGATTCCTCACAACAATCACAAGTTCTTACACTGGTGACACGGTGGATCTCAAGCAAGAAGAAGCTAGGGAAGGGAAAGCCTAGGAATAGGTGGGAGAAAGAGTAATGCAAGAGATGAGGATGAGGCTATCCCTTCGTCCTCTATTTAACGGAGCTTTAGCTATTCCCAAAGAACCCCCTAGATACAAGACCGAATTACCTAGCCCTAAGACATTGTAATCCAAGTCGGTTACTCCAAGCCATTCATTTGAATGGACGGCCCCCCTTCCTGCCAGGAGTTGCCGTCGCCTCGACGCAACCTCCAGGATTCCTCCACGTGCCATCCCCGCTTCCTCGGAAGCTCCACCTAGGTTTTGAGGCCCAAACCCAGGAAACCCGCCACTGGTAGCTTTGGGCTCAACTACTGAACCCCGAGTTTTGTGGCCCAAACTCGGAAACCGACGCGGATGGTTTTGAGGCCCAAACCATCAAACCACTCGACGCGAGCCACCCTGTCTTCGCCCGGTCGGACTCCGAGTCCCCTGAGCCTCCGCTCGACTCGTGCATCCATCGTCTTGACTCAGTCAACTCCGTCTACCTCCATGTCTTCCCGCACTCGCCGGTGCCAAGTACTAGCCATCTCAGGTAGTCCGCCGGCGCCCATGGTCTCTCAGTCCGAGCCCCGCTTCCGCCCTTCACCACTCTCAGTCCATCGGCACAGCAAGCCTCTACTCGACCTTCTCCACGCCATTGACCACTATCACTAGGCATAGCACCTGCACACCACAAGCTGATAAACAGGCACACGTTTCTGCTTTCTCAGAGGTTAGGTAAAGTCACTCAAACTGAAACACTCATGCGTTGGTCAATCACTTATCATCAAAGTTGAACATACATGGGTACTTATCCACCATGTGTTCGCAACCTCCGGACCAGACCACCGGACTACCCCGTCGGACCAAGGAGAGTGGTCCGACGCGTGGTAGGAAAACTCAGCAGAGCCACCGGACCACTCGTCAAAGGTCCGGTGCTGAAACACCAGGTGGTCCGGAGGGTGGTCCGACACCCCTTGCTGCTCGAACACACGAAAAGTCAAGACCACTGGACCACTTGCTATGGTCCGGAGCTTAGGGCAAAGTGGTCCGACGCTCACAGACAGAAAACTGTTCCCTGCGAAAATGAACTTCTCTCCGCCAAATCTTCCCAAAACTCAACCAAATTATTACCAACTGCAACCAAACTTTGTAGGCATGATCCTAGTGCAGGTGGGGGCTATCCCGAAGAAATCATCGCCCAATTTGGAGAGGATAAACGGGAACACTCGGATTTGGGGGAGAAGAGAGTACAATGAAGAATGCCACAAAGAAAACGCCCGATCTACGCACTCGTGAGGTTTGAGGAGAATTCCTTCGGTGCAAAGAAGCTCCTCACGATTGTGCATAACTTCGTTCAAACGGATTTGCAAGAACTACTCCCTACAAAGAGAAATCATCTTGGGAAAAAGAGAGAGCAAAATAAAAACGGGAAGAACACAAGCAAACCAGGAACACAATCACAAAATTAAAACCACCATGGCTTACGGAGGTTACGGCCTCCGATTCCTCGCAACAATCACAAGTTCTTACACCGGTGACACGGTGGATCTCAAGCAAGAAGAAGCTAGGGAAAGGAAAACCTAGGAATAGGTGGGAGAGAGAGTAAATGCAAGAGATAGGATGAGGATACCCCTTCATTCTCTATTTAACGGAGCTTTGGTTATTTCCCAAAGACCCCCCTAGATACAAGACCAAATTACCTAGCCCTAATACATTGTAATCCAAGTCGGTAACTCTCAGCCACTCATTTGAATGGATGGCCCCGCTTCCTGCCGGGAGTTATCGTCGCCTCGATGCAACCTCCAGGATTCCGCCATGTGCCAACCCCGCTTCCTCGGAAGCTCTGCCTAGGTTTTGAGGCCTAAACCCAGGAAACTTGCCACTGGTAGCTTTGGGCTCAACTACCGAACCTCGAGTTTTGCGGCCCAAACTCGGAAACTGACGCGGATGGTTTTGCGGCCCAAACCACCAAACCACTCGACGCGAGCCACCTTGTCTTCGCCCGGTCGGACTCCGAGTCCCCTGAGCCTCCGCTCGACTCGCGCGTCCACCGTCTTGACTCGGTCGATTCGGTCTACCTCCATGTCTTCTCGCACTCGCCGGTGCCAAATACTAGCCACCACAGCTAGTCCGTCGGCGCCCATGGTCCCTCAGTCCGAGCCTCGCTTCCGCCCTTCACCGCTCACAGTCCATCGGCACGGCAAGCCTCTACTCGACCTTCTCCACGCCATTGACCACTGTCACTAGGCATAGCACCTGCACACCACAAGCCGATAGACAATCACAGTTTTCTGCTTTCACTGAGGTTAGGGTAAGCCAATCAAATTGAAACACTCACGTGTTGGTCAATCACTCATCATGAAAGCTGAACATACATGGGTACTTATCCACCATGTGTTCACAGTTTGTCAACTAGCAACATCCTCGTTGTGTCGGCTCACTCACTTGGAGGTTCACGAGCTAATTGGCATCACATGCCAAACCTGCAATTGGGTGCCGCACAACCAACACAAGAGAGGGCACTCAACGTCACACGTAATCCACTAGAGTTACCTTTGCGATCTCCTACGGGGAAGGCACAAGAACCCCTCACAATCACACTTGTGGTCGACGAAGCACAATCACCAAGCTTCTGTTATATTCACTTTGTCCTAACATAAGCGGTAAATAGAATGCATACTAAAGGTGTTGATCCATATAGACTTACGTAACCAAAACGATGTAGTCGTGCTCCTTCTATATGACACTCCTACTTGCAAGACAAAGTGAATATAATCATTATACCCTTTTGATTGGTAGCTAATGCAACATGGAAACCATTTTCTTTAGCTCTTATCCATTGTAATCCTTTAGTTACCATGCCAAAATGGATTATATATGGAATTAAAACAACTCCCTATTTGAACAAAGACATGTCCTAACAACAAAATACAGTAAATACATCTTTTAGCTAAATACAGTAAACAACTACATTCTACTACCGCCCCAACCGCCTGTCGGCGCTCCCTCCCTCCCTCCTTCCCCCATCTGCAACAACCATTGCTACCCTATGCCGCCAACGTAGATGATGACGATCGTGGCGGCTACGATGAGGTAGGTCGGTCCTCCTCTGGATCTGAGCATCCTCCTACTCCCCTCCTCCTCCTCTGGATCTGAGGGACACAACGGTGGCTACAATTCCGGTGAACTCTGGGGTCCTATTCCCTCCTCCCTCCAACGAACTCAAAGGTGATGAGCCAGGGCTAGGAGAAGCTTGCACCTCGAACTCATCCCGGCCCTTGTGTTTCTCCGTGTTGCATTGAGATTTTTAGGATGTTGTAACAGATGATTTTTGAATGTTGCAATAGGGTGATTCATGTGTTGCAGAAAGGAAGTTCTAATGTTGGGATTCATGCGTATTCCCCTAATGTTGCAACATATGATTTTAATTTTGAAATTGCATTTTTAAAATGTTGCTTCTGTTATGGTTGGCAAGACCTATGCGAGGCGCAGCACAGGTGGCTGCGCCACACCAGGCCGCATAGAGGTCGAGTCGGTTAAAGCCTTAGAGTTTGGTTGAGTCAGTTAAGAGTCCTAAGAGATATTATAGATAGTTTATTAGTATCCAGATTATGGAAAGAGTCAAGTCGAGTTAGGAAAGGATTATGGAAAGAGTCAAGTCGAGTTAGGAAAGGAGTCTGTAAGGGGAGTTATAAATCCCCAACATGATATTTAATAAAACCAGCCTGGGATTGTGTCTTATCTTACACCCTTGGACGTCCAGCGTCCTTCGTGTTCTCTCTCACGATCTTCCGATCACGCCACCACGGCTCCAGCCCGCTGCCCTCACAAGCTCCTGCACCCTCAGCTCTCTCCACCATACAACCTCCGTAGCAAGGCTAAGCACCATACCAACTTGGTATCAAAGACCTCGTCGATCATGTCTTCAGTTGCCTCCACCACAGATTCCGCACGGGCCACCCCGGTCATCGCCGCACTGATCCCGACCACGGGGGTCTCGCTGCCGCTGGTGAACCCCGCCGCCGGTGCAATTGGGTTCGCTCCCCCGCAGCAAGGACCGGCCATGTTGGACTCCATCGCAGCGGCGATCGCCAACATACAGCTCCAGGTATCCGCCATGAACAGCCATCTGGCTTCGCAGGGAGCGCGCCTCTCGGCCCTGGACAGCCAGCCAGCGTTCCCACAATTTGGACTGGCCGGTTTTGGGGGCATACCGCCGCTACCAGCAACGTCCCAGCCGCTGATCACGGAGATCGCGGCAAGCACAGGGGACTCCGTCGGCTCAACATCAACATCCTTGCCACAGCCAGCCTACGGATCCCAGCAATCGCTGCCGGCACCGCTACAATCGACGGGCATGCCGATCACCCAGCTCAAGTTCCCGTCATCCCCGTCGCCGCTACCAACGTTCGGACCAATCGCACAGCACTTGCCGCGACCAGCTTCAGCACACATGGCTCCACTGCAGCCGTACCTTCCGCAGGCATCATGGGAGTCCGCCATCGTGCTAAAGTACAACAAGATTACGTTCCAGACATACGAGGACCGAGAGGATCCTCTTGGGTGGCTAAACAAGTGTGAGCAATTCTTCCTCGGGCAACTCATGCGGGAGGTCGACAAGGTATGGATGGCCTCATACCACCTGAAGGGCGTCTCCCAACAGTGGTACCTCGTCTTGGAGGCAGACCTCGGCCGACCATCATGGCGGGACTTTCGACGCTACTGTCAGCAGCGCTTCGGACCCGCCCTCAACACCAACCATCTGGCGGACTTGGCTCGGCTTCTGTTCGGGGCCAACGTGGATGCATACATGGAGGCGTTTCAGGCCCAGGCGGCACATGCGGGCGACCTGTCCGCTTTGCAGTGCACCAAGCTTTTCACTGGGGGACTACCGGACTACATCAAGGTCGACGTTGAACTCCAGCAGCCCAGGGATCTGCAGCAAGCGATGCACCTCGCTCGCGCCTACGAGAAGCGCAACACCCTATCAGCAGCCACCCGTGCAGACGCCCCAGCGACCACCACATCGACCGTTCGCGCCCCTGCCGGCCCCACCCGCAGCCGGTGGATCTAATGCAGCGCCGGCAGACACCTCTAGAGCCTTCAAACGCATCACACCGGAGGAGATGGCGGAGCGGCGCAAGCTCGGCCTGTGTTACAACTGTGACGAACAGTTCAGCCGCGGACACAAGTGCACTCGCCTGTTCTACCTCGAGGTCCCAGATTACACGTGGAGGAACCGGAGGAGCCGGACGACGACCCCTCAGCCGCGGAGTTGCAGTTCGACCCTGATAAACTTATGATCTCTCTATCCGCGGTGACGGACATCCGGGCGCCGGACACCATGCAACTACGCGTCAAGATTGACGCACACGAGTTCACGGCGCTCTTAGACTCCGGGTATACGCACAACTTCATCAACCCCGAGGCTGCAGGTCGCGCGGGCATCCACTTCACCGACAGCGCGGGTGCCCACGTCATAGTCGCCAATGACGACCGCGTCGATTGCCAAGGCATAGCTCGCGGCGTGCGGCTCCAGATCGGCACCGAGCAGTTCACGGTGGCGTGCTTCTCCATCCCCTTGGCGCCCTATGACATGGTCCTCGGTCTCACGTGGTTGAGGTCGTTGGGACCCATCCTTTGGGACTTCGGGAAGCTACGCATGGCCTTCACGTTCCATGGCCGCCAGGTGGTGTGGGCCGGTGTGGGGGCACCAATCGCAGCGTCTTCACCCTCCCTGTCCCGCGGCCGACCTCTACACCGACAAAGGGTCGGAGCGCGCCCTCCTGGACCAGCTCCTGGACGCCTACTAGGAAGTGTTCGCCGAGCCCATGGGGCTTCCACCGGCCAGAGCCTGCGACCACGATATACACTTGAAGCCAGGCACTGAACTGGTAGCGATACAGCCCTACCGCTACCCGCAGATGCAGAAAGACGAGCTAGAGCTGCAATGTGAGGCAATGCTCTGGCAAGGGATCATCCGGGACAGCACCTCACCGTTCTCCGCGCCTGTGCTACAGGTGAAAAAGCACAACAGATCCTGGCGCTTTTGTGTTAATTACCGAGCTCTGAACGCCGCCACGGTGAAAGACAAGTTCCCAATCCCAGTGGTCGAAGAGCTCCTGGATGAATTGCACGGTGCCAAGTTTTTCACTAAACTAGATCTTCGCTCAGGCTACCATCAGGTGCGTGTTTCTGCTGCAGATGTCCTCAAAACGGCGTTCCGAACACACCAGGGACACTTTGAGTTCCCGGTGATGCCTTTCGGCTTGTCCAATGCACCATCGACGTTCCAGGCCCTCATGAACCACGTCCTCAAGTAGTTCCTTCGACGATGCGTCCTAGTCTTCTTCGACGATATCCTCATCTACAGCAACTCGTGGACGGAGCATCTCCAGCACCTTCGCGCCGTCCTCGACGTATTGCGCACGCACGAGCTCCACCTCAAGCGGTCCAAGTGTTCCTTCGCCACCACTGCTGTCCACTACCTCGGCCATGTGATCACGGTGGATGGTGTGGCCATGGACACCGCCAAAGTAGCAGCAGTACAATCGTGGCCCCAACCGCGCGCGACACGCGGCCTCCGCGGTTTCCTCGGACTGGCCGGCTACTATCGGTGGTTCATCAAGGATTACGGGGTCATCGCCGCGCCATTGACACAGCTGCTGCGGAAGAACGCGTTCCAGTGGTCGGAACCGGCGGAGGCGACGTTCACCGCACTCAAGGCCGCCCTAACATCGGCCCCAGTGCTTCATCTACCGGACTTCACCGCCGTGTTCATGGTCGACTGCGACGCCTCGGGCTCCGGCTTTGGAGCCGTCCGTCATCAAGACGGCGCGCCAATTGCCTTCTTCAGTCGACCGTTTGCGGCGCGTCATATTAAGGTGGCGGCGTACGAGCGCGAACTGATTGGGCTTGTACAGGCGGTGTGGCATTGGCGGCCGTACCTTTGGGGGCGAGCATTCGTCGTGCGGACGGACCACTACGCTCTCAAGTTCATGCTGGACCAACGTCTCTCCACGATTCCCCAGCACCAATGGATTAGCAAACTATTTAGCTATGATTTCAGGGTGGAGTTTCGTCCGGGCCACTCCAATGTCGTCGCAGACGCTCTGTCCCGGCGAGACGGCGAGGACCCGCGGTTGGTGGATCTCGCCGACACTACGGCGGCCGCATAGTGGTCGAGCCGGTTAAAGCCTTAGAGTTTGGTTGAGTCAGTTAAGAGTCCTAAAAGATATTATAGATAATTTATTAGTATCCAGATTATGGAAAGAGTCAAGTCGAGTTAGGAAAGGATTATGGAAAGAGTCAAGTCGAGTTAGGAAAGGAATCTGTAAGGGGAGTTATAAATCCCCAACTTGATATTGAATAAACCCAGCCTGGGACTGTGTCTTATCTGACACCCTTGGACGCCCAGCGTCCTTCCTGTTCTCTCTCACGATCTTCCGATCACGCCGCCACGGCTCCAGCCCGCCGCCCTCGCAAGCTCCTGCGCCCTCAGCTCTCTCCACCATACAACCTCCGTAGCAAGGCTAAGCGCCATACCAACTTCACTGATAGGTGTTTTGAGATGTTTCCATTTCTGTGTTTAGTGATTGATTTTGTGATGTTGCAGGTTTACGATGTTGTAGTACATATTTTTTGATGTTGCACAATTTAATTTGTTATATTGCACTGGAAAGTATTTCATGCTCTTGGGACAGGGGCGCGATGGGGATGGCAGCGCGGATGGGGGACACGCCGCACGCGAGTAGCATGGGATGGGCTGCCACGATGGGCTTGAACAGGTTTGTATGGATCTGGATTGAGTTCCCTCGTAGTCCGGATTGAATCGAATCGTTACTGAATGCCCCCAAGGTCCGTCCGGACACGCGCTCGCGCCGGATGATGTCCGGGTGCTAAAATAACCCAAAAATAAAGACTACACATCTTGTGGAAGATTTTTATGTCTGTTGTCTTCCACTTTTTCAACAAATCATGATTTGCCATGTGACATGGTAAAAAATAAAAAAAATGAAACAAAATCACTTGTCTGTCACATGTTCGGAAGATATTTACGGCAGTTATCTTCCACTTTCTGAAAAGTGACGAGACAAATTTTCACCCGAAAAAATAACACAAAGAAATCATACCTTATACTTGATGGAGAAGATCAGAAGAAAGAAAAAAACATGACGTAACGAAACAAAAAAGCGCGGCAACGTAGATGGCCGCCGCTGCAGCGCCGTAGCAGACTAAATAAACATAAAGAAACCCATATTGCTAAAGAAACCAAATAATTCCAAAAATTATTTAAACACAATCAGGTTTAAATCCTTTATGACATTTGTTCCTAGCAACCATGACTCCTGCATGAACAACATAAACTGAGAAATTAAACCACCAGACACAAAGCTGATGCAAGAGACATACAAAACACACAAGCAATATATCAGGCCTAATTACAGCTATATACAACCTACAAAGTGACAAAAAGCAGGCAGGAACAGATCTTTCTCAAATGAAACAAACAATCACAATATACTAAAACTGAATACAGGCAATACAATAGTAATGAAGAAGAATTTCTACAAACTGAACTAACAACAAAATTCAAAAACTGAAACTCTTAATATTACTAAAATACAGGTGCAAACAATAAATTAAATATTTAGGAATAAAAATTGAAACAATAAATAATGAAATATGAATCTAAAACCTGAAAGAAAAACTAACCCCCCCCCCCCCCCCCCCCACCCCCACCCACTTCATTGCTGCCACCTTCAGAGCTCAGCTACACTGCTTATTTGTTATTTTACCTCATGACAACCTCATCATCATTCAACAATCTGCTAAAAGAACAAACAAACAAAAAAAGATATCTTTTCACCTGACAATCAATCAATTTAATTAGTCCTCATATTAGAAGAAGGCACACTTTACAAGTTTATCTGTTTATCAAACATGTTGATTCTAACCAACGGCACCGAGCCACCGACACCGAGTCATGTTGCATTCCCCTTGCTGCATGAATCATTTGTTTGGAGAGTACTCCGATCCTATCCTATGTGAATCCTATGTGAATACGTTTGGTAAGACCGGTATTAGCAGTAGAATATTAGTGCTCTAATTGTACTAGATGATTGTTAGCCTTGGTAAATAGTTTATGACACACAGACACGCTCCTACTACGTAATCTCTGCAGGACCAGTACTTATGTCCCCAACTGATAGCACCAAGATAAAGAATTATAGATGATGTACAACTAGTTATGAGTAAGCTGAACAAATGCTAGCAGTCTAAAAATGTTGCAGCAGTAGTGAGTTCGATGTCATGGCCAGATTGGATGGACAACCTGAACATGCACAGACCGCCCTGCTAGTGATAGTAGTACTACTACATTAATGAATATGTGTACACATTCTATAAGCAAACAAAGACTAATCACTAGAAATGGCAAACGCTGAACCAAAAAAAAACATTAACAAATAAACCAATCCCAAATTTGATTGAAAAAAATATATTCACGGATGGGGAATGCCAAAACACGGCGGCAACAGGAGGAGTAAGGGCAAGGCTTCCCGACAAGTGCAACATCTGAATCATGGATCAACATTAGAGGGGTGGAGGTTGTGGAGCGCCTTGCCGCCTTGCTGGTGAGCTTGCCCCGGTCAAGCCCGCAACCAACACTGCGACTGACACAACCACAATACAAATCAAATCAAAACACAAGAGAATAAAACGACACCGTGGAGAACATTGTTGTCGCCGCCGGATCTGAGAAAGACGCCACCGCCACCTCGAACAACACCATCGTTACTTCTGCTCCTCCGACAAAGCCGCGTCATCGTCGCTGCTACCTCCTCCGACAAAGCCGCCGCCGCCGAAGACAACATCGTGGACACCGTAGGCAACGCGGCGGTCGCCGCGCCGTTGCAAGGCCACGGGCACCACCTTCCACAACACCCATAACACGAAACTGAAATGAAGTAGCGGGATATTTTTTTTCAACACAAAAAGCAGCGGGATAACGGAGTCATATAAAACGATAACAAAACTTCAATGGGCCCACAAAACTGACAGCAAATGGGGATTGTTATTTAGGTGAGCACGAATCTTAACAACATCAGGACTATACAAAAAGTGGAAGATGACATAAACAATAATCTCCTGGAAGATATTTAGATGTTGCGAAAATAAACCTCATAAAAACGAATTTATTCTATTGTTGACCCATATAACATGTGCTGTTTTCTACACTTGGTAATTAGCCTTAGCCCTTAAAGCCCGCTTTGATTTGAGTCCAATGAATCGCTGTCACATCTGGTCCTCAGCAATTTTGGTGCTCATTGTGTTGTGAGTCTGAACCGAATCTGGACCAAGCTATTTTTTTTGGGGAACCCTGGGCCAGGCTAATTGTGCGGCACAATTTTGCCTAACCCAATTTGATGCAAACATGGGTCAAACCCAAATACAATTCACATGGCAGTCATACAATTTATCATAATTTGACATTATACAAAATATTGGCCAGTATTCATACACATGCATACATAACAGCCAAATATTCACCAAATTGATCTCTCAAATAGTTCATTGATATAGTTCGAGCTATAAATGGGTTTATATGGAGCCCGTGCAAGACCCGGAAAGATTCAACAGCGCACCAAAAAGGAACTTGCAGCCACAAGACACAAATTTGATAGATGCTCATCAGAACGGAGCTAACTTAACTAGCCCGTTGCATAAGACGATGCCTCCTCATCCGGCGCAAGCCTCAGCAGTGCAGCGAGCGATGCCGGGCCAGGCACTGCCGCCTGCCCCTGCCCCTGCCCCTCAGCAGTGCAACGAAGTGAATATGGGCCTAATTTCGCCAATGAATTCTCACAGGCTCAAAAACACATGTGCCCATTGCAGGGCATTAGTGTTACCGAAAGGGCTACAAATAGTGTTACCGAAAGGGCTACAAAGAAGAGTCACAGCGCATTAGATCCACCGTTATACCAGAAATTATGTATATGATTATTTCACCTTCCTTGCGTCTGGAAGATAACTGCTACACATTAACAGGCGAAACCAGAGGCTACACATGAACAGGCGAAACCAGAGGCTACACATTCATATAACCATACTTGTCAGGATGCAGAGCATGCTATATCAGGATCCAATACAAAATGTGCCATGTTGGATATTAAAGCCTAAAAGACTTGGGAGAAAACCTAATGCAAACGCCCAGGATCACTTTATCTAGGACCCAGACTTGTACCTAATGTACCTGACAAATACTTGACGATGTACTTTCTTCTAAGCCACTGGAACCGTTCCTCGGCCGTTTCCATGGTCAGGAACATCTCCCTCTGTTCTCTACTGACAAAAAGTTCAGTTGCGATGAAATGCTCATTGCTTCCACACCGTGCTCCGCACTGCCGGACCAGTGTCATAACATCCTGGATGCTAGGCGATGGCGCAGAGTCAGCTTGGGAGCTGAACTTTTCGAAAGTGTCCTGTGCTTTCTGAGCCAGTTCAGTTATGCGGTACAAATGAGCTTGCATGAGCAGAGCAGTTTTGGACTTGTTTTTCTTCTTCTTTGTAGCACTGAAACGAATGGGTATCTTCTTCCTGTTTGAACGATACTGAAACACAGGATCTTGATGAGTGTCAAGATTATCTTCAGTGTTGTTGTCGGATCCATCGAGGTTCACACCATTCATGGGAATTTCTTGAACATTTGGAAAATCATGTCTGGCCAGTGGCAAATGATCCATGCCATTCATGGAGCTGTCTGGACCAGATGGCAAACCATGTGCAGTCACAGGCGAATGATCCACTCCATTGAGGGGCCGATCTGGAGCAGATGGCAAACCAGTTGCGGCCGGTGGCGAATGATCCACCCCATTCTTCGGGCTTTCCGGAGCAGGTGTTGAAGGATCCACACCATTACTGGTGATGTAGTCAAACATTACTTTCAACTTATCCTCATGTTGTAGACCGCCATGCCGAAATTTCCTTGCACCTGGCAGCTCCTACCAGTAATGAAAAGGAAAGGGTGTCATGCGACTAAAATCAACCAAACAGTAAAAAATACAGAACCAGTTCAATTTACAAATAACAAACCTTGTTGATCTTCTTCCACCATTCATCGTTGGCAACAAATGTCCCCTTTGCTTTGTCCCAGGGTAAACCCTTCCCCATTACAAGCAACTTCCTCCAATTGATGTAATCATTCTTAAACTTGTCCCATTTGTTCTTAAGCTGCAATTTTGTATAGAGAAGCTGTGTCCTCTTCTGAAACTCAGCTGCAACTTGGCGGTAACCAATGTTGTTCAGGTGTGTGTTTGGCCTGTTCCCAGCCAGAACTTGTTCTTCAAAGAGTTCAGAGACAATCCTAGTGCGTTCATCATTCCACTCGGCTTCTGGCATCTGCACCTATAACACACATTGGCTGGCATCAGCAACATAAAGTTGTGGCATGCAAAGTGAGCGATTCTTCAAGCGAACACAGCGATAGATAGGACATAACAGCAAACAGAAGTCAATCCCAAAAGAGGTCAATCCTAACGCTGTTCTAGAAAGTGAGACAGTGGTGCAGCGAAACAACAATTGCTGTATAAAAACTTAAAACAACACTGACAACACTGTGTTTCAGGTTTAACCTACGGCATTTTAGTGCTGAAACCAGCAAAAGGGCCTTAAACAACAATCCTGGACATACAAGACTGCAGTAGAAAGATGTCTCAGGTTTTCCCCCATAATATTGCACAAACCACACTGCAGGAAAGATTCAGGGAGATGTGTGGAAGTGTCTGGTAGGGCACATCTTTAAACCGCGCACTGATGAAATTAGAGGATAGGGTAACAAGTGCAAAAAGAAAAAGTGCACTTGTTCTCCTGCGCACTGTGGAGTGTGGGTGTGTTGTGTTGTAAGGGCTCCTGCCCTTTTTCTTCTTAATTCGAGAAAAAAAAAAAGTGCAGGCGTTTTGTTCACTTGAGCTGACAGAAAGCGTCAGAGACATCCATCCATTGTATCGAATTAAGAATCGATCCTGCAGCTAGTGGGACTCGATGGGTCAGAGAACCCATCCCGGCAAGGAATTTTGGGTTGGATTGCTCGAATCTTCCGAAAATTGAAGGGCCGAACCGCAGAAGCCCTAGCTACAACAGGAAATTCAATTTCAATCCAAGCAAGCAAGGCTTCCTTACCAGCAACGACGAGAAGGTGAGGACGAATTAGACTCGAGTCCGGTCCAATTCCCGCTCCGCTCAACACCGACCCAGCACCAACGGAGCGCGGCGAGGCGAGGAGGCGATGTCGGCTGCGACCGAAGAACAATCCTCGCACCACTGGGCGGCGCGCTGGGATTCGGTGGGCGGGGGAGCGCGGTCGGCGGAGGGGGACGGTGGGGCAGGCGCGCGGCAGAAGAAGAGGCAGCACCCGCCGGCCGGTTGGTGGCCTCGCCGCGCCGCCGCGTGGGGGAAAGGAAGCGAATACCAGTGATTAGCTAGGGCTGGGCGGTAAATGGGTGACAAAAAAAAAGGTTGTCAGTTGTCACGACCCGGCCCTTTTTTCCCCTCGTGGAAAGACCATGTGTTGTGCTGTGTGTCTACGGTTCACATGCCACGGAGATAAGGAGCAAGGGCATGTTATCCCTCCTCTACAAGACTACAATGCTCTAAGCTTTTTTTTTCGTAAAAGTTTCGTATATCTTTGTATTTGTATTACGGTTGACAAAGTTTAGATTACAATAATGCGTCACATCTACAACGCACTAGGGAGAACATAAAGTTTACATAATGCTTATTCGATTCCATCCTAGCATGTTGAGATGTAAGCTACTACTCACGTACTAAACAACCTAGGTGTCGTACCCCCGCATCGATCTATATGTGTATGAATTGTCGAATCACGGCTAGTAATTACGTCATGCTCAATGATACGTCGTGGAAGCATCTTGCATTCCCCTTCTTCCATACGTCCTAGGCCATTAGTGCAAATAAGGAGTCGACTCCCTTCCGCTTGTCGCTGATTCAACACTATCTCCAAGAACTCCACCATGCCAAGATGGAAGCCCCACCAACCTATGAACTGTCTCCACGTGGCGGATATGATGTGTCCACCATACTTGCTTGGAGAAGGAGAACGATGCAATAATATGGTCGATCGTCTTGGGCCCTTGGTCGATAGGAAGGAGTTGTTTGGAGCCTCAAATCTATGCCTCCGCCTTCTATTTGCTATTCAAAGGCATCGTCAGATTGCAAGCAAGAGAAAGAGCTTAACCCTTAGAGGTGCCAATGCTTCCCGGATGCGATCACATCCCGGGATAGGGTGCGAAGCCAAGTGGAGTGCCTGGTACACCAAGCGTGAGCTATATATGTCATCCACTATCCACCACCAAATCAGACGATTATCTTGGTCTGAACTAGAGATGCCACACCAAAACCTACAGATCGAGGTATTCCTCAATTGCCAGCACCGTTAGGCCACTTATGATGTGACGAATTCAACTGTTGTTAGGTAGTGTCGAGACGAATGTGGCTGAGTGAATGTGTGTCGTCCAACAAAGTTGATGAGCGTTGGGGCAAGTACTTGAATAGATTGGCCTAGCACCCAATGAATTAGTCCATGACATCATTGTTCTGACATTGGCGATGATGGAGTATGTGGACAATTTGAAGAATGCCTCAAAGCTTGGACTTCTAGCGTCATCCTAATTGGCAGTTTCAACTATGTCCTTTGATCATCAGTTCGCTACAGCCCAAGCCATCTAGGCTACAACGCGATCTCCATGAGCTTGAGGTCTAGCACACCAAGCCCGCCCAGCTCCTTTGGTCGGTATACTGTTGACCACACAACCAAACATTTGCCCCCTAATGGATCCATCCTTCCCAATCTAGAGAAATCAGCGATAAATTGTGTCAATTCCATTATCGCCCATGGTGGAAGGCCATCTACGATCAAAATTGTAGACGGGGATTGTCGATAGAACCGATTTGATCTAAATGAGTCGACCACTTCTAGCCATAAGTGGACCATGGCAAGCGGGTAATCTTCCGACAACCTTTTCTATTGTGGACTGGATCATGACCTTGTGTATCTTCCTCGTGCTAAGTGACAAGCGAAGGTATGTGATAGGGAACTTGAAAGGTTTAGGAATGGGTAGAGGGGGCTGAATAACCTATTTAAATTTTCTACAACAACCACTAAGCAAACTTGTTAGAATAAAACACGGCGCAAAGTAAGTTTGCACTAGCACTAAGGTTAGGCAAGCCACCTACCACAATTCTAGTTACTAGCAAGAGGTAAAACTATAGCACACAACCAAGCTAGCTAACAAGAAAACTCTAAACAAGCTACACAAGCCTAGAGAGCTAAGTTACTCTACTTTGCAAGAATGTAAGAATGTAATGCAAAGCTAGAGTTAGAGAGGTTATACCGCCGCGAAGAAATGAGTCAATAGATAACCAATCAACCAATCAATCACAAGATGAATCCTTGGTAGAGAGACAATGAGACACAATATTTTTTACCGAGGTTCACTTGTTTGCCAACAAGCTACTCCTCATTGTAGCGATACACCTACTTGGATGTTCACGTGCTAATTGGCATCACACGCCAAACCGTCACCGGGTGCCGCAAAACCAACACAAGATAGGGATCCACAAGCTACGCGCAATCCACTAGAGATACCTTTCGTGAACTCCCGCGGGGAAGGTTCAAGAACCCCTCACAATCCACCGATCGGAGCCGGAGACAAACACCTTCCTCCGCTCAACGATCCTCGTCGCACCAAGCCGTCTAGGAGGTGGCAACCTCCAAGAATAACAAGAGCTTCCGTGATGACGACGATCACCAAGTGCCACTAGTATGCAATCAATGGAGCAATGCACTTTGTTCACTCAATCTCTCATGAAATGATCAAATATGTCAAGAGGATGAGTGGGTGGAGCAATCTCAAGCAACCACAAGTGTGTGAGTGAAGTAGGAGTGCAAGAGAGTGCCCCAAGGGCCGTCCATACCACTATATAGCCCTCACACATAAACTAGCCGTTTTGCCCCCCCCCAAAACACAGCTTATGCGTCCACTCCGGACGCTACCAACATAGGGGGTCCGGACCATCAGCCGCGTTCAGACCCTTCACCAGCCGAGAGCCAACGACTCTGTTAGCACCTCCGGGCACGCGCAACGCGCCGTCCGGACCAAAGGCCATGCGTCCGGTCGAGCCCCTCTTTCAAACGGTTCTTTCACGCGCGCGCCACTGCCTGCCACGTGTCTCCGGACGCTCCCAGCTGTCCGGGTCCGGACCCAACATAGTAGCGTCCGGACCCTATGCAGAGAGGGTCGAGTAAGCCTCTTTCCTCCGGACGCTTGTCCGGGGTCTCCTGTCCGGACACCACCTAGCGTCCGGACCTCCTTCCAAAACAACACAGAGAGCACCACCACTCCGGACGCCAACCACCGTCCGGACTCCTGTTGCCAGACAAAGCGCCCTAGGGTTAGCTTCCGGACGCATGCGCGATGGTCCGGACAACACATACCCTAGCGTTTGGACCTCTGTCTGGAGCTCTTTCTTCTACCAAAACCAGCACCAACTTCTCCCAAGCTTCCAAGGGCTAACACTAAGTGATCTCAACACTTGTGCATGTGTGTTAGATTTTAGTTCACATTTTCTTGGAATTAGTTGGTTCACCTCACTAGTTCATTTGATTTTAGATGCAATGCAATAAACCTAGTGGCACATGATAACCGTAATCAAACACAAGAGCTCCCTCCTTGATAGTACAACTATCTATCCTAAATGTGATCACACCCTCTATGGTGTCTTGATCGCCAAACCGAAAATGGTTCTTATATCACCTTTGTCTTGACACCATTTTCCTTTTCACCACCATGCTAGAGCCTTGCCATCACCACATTGATCCATTAGCTCCACCACATGGCATGTACCAACCTATCTCATGATTCACACTTAGAGATCAAGGTTCATACTTAGATAGGTTTCATCAATTACTCAAAACCAAAAAACATGGGAGACTCTCAGAACTCTAAGATGTTGCAACCCAGGATGTCCTTCAACTGTGACAATGCCTCGTCCACATCAAAGATTGGAGTGATGGAACACTTGGCGAGGTTGGTCCTCATACCCAATTGAAAGATCTCTAGTGTTTTGGGTAATTGATGAAACTTAAGTACTAACCTAGGTTTAGTACACCAAGGTGAAGAGAAGATGACAAGTGATGGAGCTAGGAGGAGGCTAAGGAGAAAGCTAATCAAGTTCCACACTTAGAAAAGAAGAGAGAAGGAGGAGGCCCTAAGCTAATCAAGGCAAAGGTATAAGCTAGGGTTTTTCCATTTTGGTGATCAAGACACCTAGTGGGTGTGATCACATTTAGGATAGGTAACTATACTATTAAGAGGAGAAAATAGTTAGTGGTTACAACTATCGAGTGTCATTAGGTTGATCATGATTGCATTACATATAAAACCTAATGAACAATCCCTTGTAAACTTGATTAAATATGCCACACACATGCACAAGTCAGTGAAACACTTGGTGGTGGCACATGAGATCAAGGGAAGCAAAGAGAAGTGAATTCAGCTCAAGACAGAGGCGTCATACCAGTTGTGCTTGGGAGCTCCGAACCATAGGAGGTGGTCCGACGGTTGCTCCTAGCACTGATTGTCTGGCAAAGAAGCTCTGGACTAGTGGTCCAGTGGTGCGTCGGACCAACGGCGAATGGTCCGGTGGCTCAGTCAAGGCTCAGCAGAAGATCAAGATAGGCATCAGACTACTCGGCATGGTCCGGTGGACTAGTCTGATGGTGTAGTCCGAAGCTAGGGTGCTCCCTGTGTAAAAACGTCAAGGCACTAAGGAAGCGTCAGACCAGATGGTATGGTCCGGTGGACCAGTCCGACGGTGTTGTCCGAAGGCAGGGTGCGTACTGAGTGAAATTGTTGAAGGTCGAGAAGGCGTCGGACCAGCCCTTCGGACCAATGGAGGTGGTCCAACGGTGCCCAGAACTGTGCCCCAATTGTCGAAATTCAAATGCAGAAGGCG
This sequence comes from Microstegium vimineum, assembly GCA_022036555.1. Lineage (NCBI taxonomy): Eukaryota > Viridiplantae > Streptophyta > Magnoliopsida > Poales > Poaceae > Microstegium > Microstegium vimineum. The sequence continues at coordinate 10,929,462 of CM039129.1, read as the reverse complement.
TCTGACCAGGTGCTATAGTCCGACTGTGCTGAAAAGTGGTCCGACGGTCACGCTTTTTGCAGATCCAACTGCATAATGGCTAGTTCCTTTGAGGGGGCTATAAAAGGGTGTGTGGCAGTTCAAGGCATCTCTCTTGCTTATTCTGATATTACGTACTCTTGAGAAGCTTGTGACACACACTCCCACTCATCTCACACTTGATTAATCATCCATTTGAGAGATTTGAGTGCATCAAGTGCATTGCATGAAGTGATTCATCTTAGTGGCACTTAGGAGTTGATACCGCTGCTAGTTTCTTGTTACTCTTGGTGATTTCCATCACCTAGACGGTTTGGAGCAAGCGGTGTGGATTCGAGAAGCTTGGTGATTGTGCTTCGTCGACCACAAGTGGTGATTGTGAGGGGTTCTTGTGCCTTCCCCGCGGGAGATTGCAAAGGTAACTCTAGTGGATTGCGCGTGTCTTGGAGTGCCCTCATCTTGTGTTGGTTGTGCGGCACCCGGTGACGGGTTTGGCGTGTGATGCCAATTAGCTCGTGAACCTCCAAGTGAGTGAGCCGACACAACGAGGACATAGATAGTTGGAAAACTAGTGAACCTCGGGAGAAAAATCAAGTGTCAACCCTGTCTCCCCTTTGTGATTGATTGGCTACATTGGAGTTCCTAATTTGATTGGCTCTATACCTCTACAAGTCGGTATAATCACTCTTCCCATCTTCGCATTTACTTATTCATACTTGTCTTAGTATATTAGGTTGTGTCTAGAGGGCTACTAGATTTGAGTAGGCATTCAGTGCTTCTAGAGCTATATTAGGATATCAATTGTGGTTAGGAGGCTTTTGAGAGATCTCCAGTGTTCTGGATAATTGATGAAACCTTAAAAGTACTAACCTAGCTCTAAGTGTTTGAGTAGGTCTAGTACACACATGAAAGATGATGACAAGTGATGGAGCAAGAAAGGAAGCAAAGTGATTGCATGAGCTCACACTTGGAGAAGAAGGAGAATGGAAAGACCCTAAGCTAAACAAGGCAAAGGTATATGCTAGGGCTTTTCTTTCTGTGGTTAAGACACCAAGTGGGTGTGATCACTTTTAGGATAGACAGCCATACTATTAAGAGGGGAAATTCAAAAATGATCTAAAAGGGGGAGAAATAGGATTTTGAAAATTGAAAAATTAAAAATTGAGCACACAAGTAGGGGGAGCAAGCCTATGAACAAGTTGTTGCATTTGGATGTGCATTCACACATATGGTTGCTTGCATTGTAATTCAATTCAATATGACTTGCTTGTGTGGTTCATGGCTAGTATAATCTTGATTGATGATTTGATCACTAGCATGAATAGGAGTTAGCTAGAACCTTAGAATATCATGTGTATTTCCAATTGGTATCTAGCTAACCATGTTGCTAAGGAAGGTATGATTGGCGCACTTCGATTGGTATCACGCTTCAAAGGTTCATTTCTTATACCTTAGCATCATGTCATAGTTTGCAAGTGGTTTACCCCTCCCAAAAGGTATATCTAAGCATATGTGCAAAGCTTTGACTCATAATCATAAGGAGTGCACGTATGTAGGGGGAGTAAAACACTTTCAAACCAACTTTGATTTCAAAATCATATTTCATATCATTTATATCGGGTTGTCATCAATTACCAAAAAAGGGAGATTGAGAGATCTCTAGTGTTTTGGATAATTTATGAAACCTTAAAAGTACTAACCTAGCTCTAAGTGTTTGAGTAGGTCTAGTACACACATGGAAGATGATGACAAGTGACAGAGCAAGCAAGGAAGCAAAGTGATTGCATAAGCTCACACTTGGAGAAGAAGGAGAATGGAAAGACCCTAAGCTAAACAAGGCAAAGGTATATGCTAGGGCTTTTCTTTCTGTGGTCAAGACACCAAGTGGGTGTGATCACTTTTAGGATAGACAACCGTACTATTAAGAGGGGAAATTCAAAAGTGATTGCGGTTTGTCAAGTGCCACTAGGTGTTATCTATATTGCATGTGCATTTAGGACCTAGTGACATACTCCATGCTAAATGACAAGTGAAACATGCCAAGTTTGCTCACTAAGGTGGATACTTAGTGCTTGAAAACTTTGGAGAAAAGGTGGAAGAATCAGAGAAGAGAAAAGGGCGTCGGACGCTACAGCTGAGGGCATCCAACGCTGTCCGGCTCGTCGGACGCTGGTGTAAGCATGACTTTGTGTCTGGCGGCTTCATCAAGGTTTCCAGGGGGCGACGGACGCTGTCCGTCGGATCGGCATGGAGCGTCCGGGATTATTTTCTTGGAATTATCTCAGAAACCCGAGAGCAACGAGTTGGCGCCGGACGCTGAGGGGCAGTGTCCGTCGCGAAGCAACAGAGCGTTCGTCGGGCTTCCAGAAGGCTCTGCAGATGGGCAGTTTAAAGAAAGGTGGCATACGCTGGAGGACCGAGCGTCGGACGCTAGCGACGGAGCGTCCGTCGCCCCTGCATCAGCCCAACGACTAGTTCTGACAAGGCATCGGACGCTGCGACGGAGCGTCCGCTGCCCCCGTGAAGAGCGTCTGTCGGCTAGTGGATTTTGAGGGGGTCTATAAATATGTGTTGGCCGGCTTTGGGGGATCTCTCTCGCACATTTGAACATCTTGAGACTCCTCTGAGCTGAGCAAACTCCCTCCCACTCATCTCCATGCTTGGTTAGTGAATTTCCAAAAGAGATTGAATGATCCAAGTGCATTTTGCATATAACTTGCATCTAGTGGCACTTGGGAGGCGTTCTCGCTGCGGATTTCTTGTTACTCTTGGTGATTGCCATCACCTAGATGGTTTCGAGCAGCGAAGGTAGATCGAGAAGCTTGGTTATTGTGCTTCGTCGACTCCAAGTTGATTGTGAGGGGTTCTTGTGCCTTCCCCGTGAGAGATTGCAAAGGTAACTCTAGTGGATTGCTCGTGGCGGTTCAATAGCCTCATCTTGTGTTGGTTGTGTGGCACCCGGTGACGGGTTTGGCGTGTGATGCCAATTAGCGCGTGAACCTCCAAGTGAGTGTCTTGCCACAACGGGGACTAGCTAGTTGGCAAACTAGTGAACCTCGGAAGAAAATCAAGTGTCAACCATTGTCTCTTGTGATTGATTGATTTCATTGGTATTGACTTGATTGGTTCATCCCCTACTACTCTCCCCGGCGGTATAATCTCCTTTCCCATCTTTGCATTAACTTATTCTACTTGTCCTAGTATATTAGGTTGTTCCTAGAGGGCTACTAGAATTGAGTAGGCATTGTGTGATCCTAGAGCTTATTAGGATAGAAATTGTGGTTAGGTGGCTTTGCATCCCCTAGTAGGCTAGTGCAAGTCAAGCTTCGCCTCTTTGCTATCTAACTTGTTGTTGAGTTTGTTTTTAGTTTTCGATTTAGGCTATTCACCCCCCCTCTTGCCATCTCTTAGGACCTTTCAGCTTTGCATCCCCTAGTAGGCTAGAGCAAGTCGAGCTTCGCTTTATTGCTATCTAACTTGTTGTTGAGATTGTTTTAGATTTCGATTTAGGCTATTCACCCCCCTCTAGCCTTAGATTAGGACCTTTCACCAATGCATCCCCATAGGCCTCCAGTATCTCTTTGATGGCTTGTGCTTCCGCCTGATTTGTATGGAGCTCGTGGTTGAGGCGGGCCATGCCACAATGGTGCGATGGGATGCAACAACAATCACAAGCGATGTTGTGCACACACGCGCGGTGGCGCTGGGAAATACAATGTCAAGAGCTCACCGTGATGGAGGAAGAAGTGTAAGGACCTGATTGGCCTAGAGGGGGGTGAATAGGCTTGTTTAAAAAACAACTCGACACTTGGTGTCAGTCGGAGGCCGGCACTGCCGGGGTGGCCGGCACTGCTGGGCTAAGAGCAGCAGTGCTGGTCACCTGAACAGAATTCAACACAATTCAAAAGGTAAAGATTGAATGTAAATTGTGGCTGAATCAAAACCTTCCTGGAGGTGTAGGAAACCTCTAGCACCACTTGAAAGTGGTAGCAACACACCCTTGGAGTAGATCGGGTCCAAACCCTAAAAATCACCTTGCACACAATATATAACAAAGTAAAGTAACAAGCACGCGGTGACACAAGGATTTATCCCGTGGTTCAGCTCGCCACCAAGGCTTGCCTACGTCCACGTTGTTGAGGTGCGCCACACAAGGCTCAAGCGCGCCACACAAGGCTAGCTCTTTCCTCGGTCTCAAGTCAAGAGAATGAACTCTTGAGATGAGGGGCAATGTATTAGCAATATGGTGGTTTTACAAACCTCCCTTGGCTGCCACACAAGTTGGCAAGCTCAAGGGCGACGCCTAGCCGGCTAGGAGCAAAGCTCCAAGAGTAACAAACTCAAACCGCCGGCCACCACGTGAACCAAATGCTTGTAGGAGTTGAAGATCCGAGTGAGAAGCTTTTTCTCAAAGCTTGGAGGCTCAATCTCTCAAGAATGATTGGAATCAAAGTGAGAGAGAGGGAGAGAGCACCAAGGGAGAAGTGGGAGCAAGAAGAGAGCTTCTCTTTCTGTTTCTGTGAAGTGTGAATGAGTGAGTGGCAGAACTAGCCGTTGGGGGGGAAATGAGGAGGTGTTTAAGTACCCCTCACTGCCAACGGGCAGAACAAGTCGCGGCAGCGCCGGCTTGTAGCCCGGCACTGCCGGCCTGGCAGAACCAGCAAGGAATGATCTTCAATATAGTTGACTGATTTGCCTTCTATGTATGTGGAGGTGTGATGTTCAATGACAGATGCGTTTGGTTCACTTGTTGGCATGCGTGTTGAATCTCTCTTAATAGTACGTCATACCTAACTCAAATTTAAAGTATAAAAGAGTTTAAACTCCTTTGAGCTTGTTGCCATGCACTTTTGTAATTGGAGGGGTCCACCAACCTGTTCATCAACCTCCTTAAGTTTAACCTGCTTGTCATAGTTGTAAAGTCTCATTAGTTCTCTAATTGCGTTGTCATGTCACCAAAACCCACTTAAGACTTGATTGCACTTTCAAGAAGAAATGGGAATAGGGGCAGTGAGATAAAATGAAAACGACCCAATTTTGTAACCAATGGTAGTGGTGGATAATTTCTTCCAACTCCACGAAACTTCGAATTTTCGAAGCACCCCTCGAGGAGCTCCAAGAAATTCATGGATCTGGGGTAAACCAATGGATTTTGTGTACCAATGGATTTTGTGTACCACGATACTATGCAAAACTAGAAGTGTTTAGATATCAAAAGTGGATTTGGAATTGTTTTTTATGGATCTAGAGCTGTGGAACTCTCCCAAATAGGTTTGTTTGGTTGGTCATGCAGTTTCTCACGTGTAACATTCGGCAAACTGTGGCTGCATAAAAAGTGTGCGAGCAAAATCAAAGCTTGAATTATGCTAAAGTTTTGCATGAAAATGAGTCTACGATGTGTCCCATAGGGTGCTTATAAAGTGTAACGCACATAGAAATAGTTATGCCAGTGAATCAAACAGTTAGCAAAAACTCTATGGCTCAGCAAGTTGTGATCATTAATAAACAGGCCCTTAACGACACTCAGCCAATCTGCACCCGCTTTTAATAGGAGTAAGAGATAACGAGTACTCCGTATTACATTGCACCCATCGAGGCGATTGCGAGTGGCCACCAAGCACCTACAAAATCGGTTTACCATTTCCTACTAAAACATGATACAATGTTGCGACACAAACCCACAACATGTCAATATGTTACTTTCTCTATTTTTAAATTCATAGCTTTGATTATGTATCTAGACACAATATTTATCTAAATGTGGGCTTCTCAATGGTGATTCTGCCATTATGAAAAATGGGCTTCGCAATTTTGCCATCTTATAACAGAGCTTTGCATATTTGTCATTCTCAAATGATACACACTCTCAAATATGCCGGTGAAAGATTTGTTCCTAAATTAATTCTTCTCTACCCATTTTGCCCCTCCCTAATCCCTGTCTTTTCACGGTCACGGAGACCCGACTGCGGGCGGGTGGAAGCCGCCACTTCCCGACAACGAGTGCCAGGCACGACCAGGGCGAGTGCCCGCCGCTTCCTCCACCGGAGGCTGCTGGGCGGAGGTGGCCTCTTCTAGCCGCTCTGGGCGGAGGTGGAGGAGCGCGCGCGGCGCGCGGTGCGGCGAAGCGTGCCGAAGAGGGCACACGCGATAGCCAGCGCGGCCGCGTAGCCCGTGGCGGCGCGGCTAGAGGAGCACGCAGCGGGCGGGGTCGGGGCTGGGTCCGCAGCCGGGGCGAGCGTCGGGGACGAGGGCGAGCTGGGGCGAGCGACGCCGGCAAGGCTGAGGCGCAACGTCAGCTGGTCCTGGGCGGCGTGAGGGTGAGATCTCGACTACGACGCGTTGGCGGTGGTAGAGGAGTGGTGGTGTCTGCACCTCGCCACAGGCCCCTCGGGCGTCGGTGGTCGCGCTTGCGTCGGTGCTCGCGCCTGCACTCCGCCCGCGTCCTCCGTCCGCCTGGCCTCCTCGGTCTTCTCCCTGCTGTGCCATCTCGTCTCCTTACCGTGAAGAATGAAGAAGGGCACATATTAGAGAGGGGCAAAATAGGTAGACAAGAATTAATTTGGCAACAAATCTTTTCCAGGGCATATTTGAGAGTGTGTATCGTTTGAGAATGACAAAATTGCGAAGCCCAGTTATGGGATGACAAAATTACGAAGCCCTGTTTTCATAATGGCAGAATCACCATTTTCTGCTAAAAATGTATCTAGTTGTATATCAAAATTTATTAATGTAGAAAAATCAAAACGTCTTATAATTTAAAATGGAGGATCCAAATCAATGATATCAGAGCTGCAACCCTATTGTCAGGTTGAGCCAAAAACTGTCTGCAAGTTTGCGCGAACTGCCTGTCTCTCTCCCCTATCCACTTCCTCCCCTCCACATCTTGACTCCAGATCCATCCCCAACCTCAGCTAGCTTCTTGTTTCCGGCCCCCTCCTAGTTTCCGGCAACTTCTATGTCTATAGGAATTTACTGCACCATCGGTGTATGGTGGGAGGAGTAAGCTAATCAAATTCACAAACACCACGAGACAATATCAAATGGCACTGTGATCATCTATATCTTTTGGAGTATTTGGAAGGAACATAACAGTAGGGTCTTCGTAGTCGGGCACAACAGGTGGCATTGTGGGTGAAGGAAGAAATTGAGAAGCGTAGGAAGAGCGTTTAGATTACCCGTGTAGCCCGCGCCTCTCTCCCTGGTTGTTTGTTTTAGCTCAGTTTCAGCTGCGGACCGGACTCTTGTGTGCGGCTCAATTTCACTATTGAATTGTGAATTTATTATGTCCCAATAAAATTTTCTCATGTCCAAACGAAACTCTAGATGCTATACACACTAAAGAATTGTTTTAAATAATTCTCTAAAGAATATTGATGTACATCATGCATATTTTGAGGTATCATGAAAGTTACTCATATATCATATTAGACTAATGCAATAGACAAAAATGTGAAAAAAATAAATAACATACATAATAGATGGAGAAAGTACCCTAAAAGGCCAAAAACTACTCCATTAAAAGCCGTTTCACAAATCTACAATTTTATTGGCATAGGTACACAGCTGTATCATAAAGTACACTTCTAGGAACCATTAATTTCACAAAAAATAAATTTCTTTATCGGTTTATATACCAAAACTACACCAACCCACTTCTTAAATATTTTACTGTGGAGTAGAGTAAGTACAAAACCACCAACCAAAGTTGTGTGCAGAATATAATACCATGTCAAACAAATTATGTCAAACTGGAACCAAGAGAGAGTTTTGAGCCAATAGGACACCAACAATTAGCATTGTCGTGGTAAACCCATTTAAGCAATCAGTATATATGTTTTTAACATAGCCTGATCACAGCCTCACAGGTGCTGTAGCATTTGATCATTATGTCATCTAATCGATTAGGTTTAGTTCTCCATCAGTACAGTAGCAAGGAGAATCAAACACAACAATACATATCACAATAAGCTAGGTTATGGAAGCCAAGAACAGCTAGAGGCAACTGCCAGCTTCCATGGGCCACAGTTCGCTTGAAAAGCTTCTCATGCATGCAGTTTTAGAACTGATGAGGGTTGTTGTTGGCAGCGTCAGAGTCAGGCGGCGCCAGTTGGTAGCCGAGGTTCAGCTCAGTGGCGAGCATCTGGCGTTGCTGTACCGCCGCCGCCTCCAGCATCTGAAAGCTGCCAGGGAAGAAGCACTTCATGTCCAGCGTCGCGAAGGGGCCGCCAGGGAAGAAGCATTTGGTATCCATCTCCAAGAATGGGTTCAGCTCCACGTTGGTGGCAGCTGCTGCTGCGACAGACCGGGCCACGGTCACCTGCTGCAGCTGTTGCTCTCCCTCCTCAATCTGACAAGGAAATTGGCAAAACGTTCAGCTACCATACACGCAATGTATAATTCTCAAGATTATTTATATAGTTTTTCTTTACTTTCAAGGCTAGGTAGCTATATATATGCAAGAAAAAGAAAAGCTTTGGTTCTAGTTTGTGACAGCATATATACCTTGGTCCTGAGGTTCATGTGGTCATTCTGAAGCTCAGTCTCCTGCAGACAAGATATGATGCAAACAAATGAATCCAAACAGGACTAGCTAATATGAATGACATAATGACATCTGAGGTTTATGTAGGTGACATGTATATTTACCCTTTTGGCCATGTAATTGATCTCAGCAGCCAGCAGCTCATTCTGAAACAAGAATTAATTCAGCAATCAGAGTCTGACTACAACTTAGCCACCACGAATTCACAATTTAATTTTCCTAAAAAAACTCACAATTACATCAGAACTTGAAGAGGAATTATTGAAACGAAACAATCTTGGGAAGGAATTAATGGTCCGATTATGTACTATATGAAGAATTAAATATCACTTATAGCTTATGAAGTTGTGATTAGTTTGCTTCAAGATGGTTTGGCAAATGTTATAAATTTCTTACCTTCCTGGCCCGGATCTTAGAGATGCCTTTCTCAAGGCGGCTCTCCAGCTGCTTCAGCTCCTTGAGTGTCAGGTTTCCCACAGAATCACCAACCAAGTGCCTTCACAAGGGAGAAAAACAATCAAATACGGGCAGTACGTACTTTCAGTCACTTATTACATTAATCCTCTTATCAACAGCACAGAAAGTAAATACTGTGCAGACACTGCACAAGTAATAAGGCTCCTCTACCTGTTAGTGTTTTGCAGCATCTGGATCTGGTTGCGCAGTTTTGCGGATTCTTGCTGGTAGAATTGCTTCAGCAGATAAAACAAAGAGTTAGAGGAAAAGATAAGATGGATCTCATAATTTTGTACATTATCCAAGGCCAAATTAAGTAAATGGAATACTCTCAGTTCCATTCAGTACGTAGCCAGAGAGAGGGGTCTGAAATACTCTCTTCAGGTGTATGACTATTTCATTTTTTAGAAATGCCGGGTCATTCTATCATATTTAATTTCACTGTTTGTTCTGATGCAAGCCGGTAGCTAGCTAGGCGCTCAGCCTCAGCATGATCATAAAAAAAATGTAGATTTAGTAAACAGATTATTAGGACACATGCTGCACATATGTTTAATCTACTACTGGTGCACTATATATAGTACTATATGGTTACATGCAGAATTAATCTCATGCAAAATCTCAATCTATATATATATAGTACGTGTATGGATTTTTTTTATTTTTTTTTGTAAATCATAAAATGACCACCATATTTTACTGTAAGAACAGTTAAGGCAGTAGTATATAGCTGGCACGACTTGGTATTATTACCTGGGCATTGTGTTCTAAGAGCGTGGGCCCAGAGGAAGAGCCAACTGTATGCGCCTTCTTGTACCTCTCAATCGTAGCCTTCACACTGCAGCTAGATCAATCAATTAATAATAGAACAAAGCAAAAGGCATGGAGATGCATGGTGTCAGTATATATAGTGAAGTGACAATGCAGCCTCCATCTGTGTTCTTGCACACTGATAAGTAACAAGGCATCTACATGCATATATGTGTTCACAAGACAAAAGACCACAGCAGTAACACGAAACTGGTGAAAGCCATTAATTGTGAAGTGAAACTTACACATGCATATGAAACGTGTACCCATCAGTCAATGCATGTGAACAAGTGTCCCGGTGCAAATTTGTGCAAAGAAAAAAAGGCAGCTGTGCTTTATATCACCATTGCTTCTGCTGTTGAAAAACTTGCTTGGCACAATGAAGCACAGGAGAGGAATGGAGGATCGTGTGCATTTGTTGTTGATTGACACTTTGTATCAGAGAGGGGGAGAGCAAAAACACCGCGAATATGGGAGGATGTTGAGTGTGTAAGCCGGTGCAAGTTTGCAGACGATCGAGGTGTGAGGCGTACGTTCTGCTACAAGCAGGATGCGAGCAAAGGGAAACTCTTGACAGCTAGTTGAGGGTCAGGTCAGTACTGTACGTACGTTGTAACGTCCTCTCAGGCTAAGGATAACTGCAGGGAGACCTGCTGGGGATATGACATATCCTTATTTTTTGTGTTCTGTGTGTGTGTGAGAACGAGGAGCATATGTAAAGGCATTTGACAGCAGAAGACGTGTGAACAAACTTTTTCATATCGATCTAGCACTGCGCAACAAATGCATTCTTCTCAATTGGATTGAAGCTAATCTGTGATAAACGAGAGAGAGAGAGAGAGAGAGATTAAACTAGAGCATGGATGTTTTAGCTCTGAAAATGTAAATAACATTTTTTATATAATGAAAATTAAATATCTTGTTTTATCCTCTAGTAAGAGGAATAAGACCAACTTACAAACACATCAAAACAACGGAGGGAGAGTTTACAAAACAAATCTTACTAAACAACAAAAATCTGAATCAAAACTCAGTGCTAAACCTAAATAACATGCATTTGGATAGTAAACAATGCATGAAAGGAACATTAGTTTGCAGAGTTCTAATTGATGCGTGCATACACGGTCAATCAAGTCCTTGTGTGTGTAAATCTAAAAAAAACAACTTGTGTGTGTATGCACAAACATGATATAGCAGAGAAGAAAAATATAATTACCAATTTGATAAAAAATGGTGGGTTGACAAGATAAATATTATATCATATTTTGATCTATGGATGGTAACTCAAAAGAAGTGGCACAAGTATAATAATCAACGACTTTATATTAGCTAACGTATAGATGAAAAATCCAGTAAGATTATATAAGCATGTGCTAATTTTTTATGTGACTTTGCATGATAATAAAATGCATGGTCGTGCTTGTCAGTATTACTATATGATGAACGCTATGCCCTTCCAGTCCATGATCACATAATTGTGAAGAAATAATCCTAAATATATACGATCTGATCACTGATCACATAAGACAATCTTGAAACATGTATGAATGAACCAAAAAAAAAACTAAATTTGTATATATATCTTGTATAAATCCTAATTACTAATCAATTTATTCAATTCATGCAACTACCAATGAAGATTAACACGAAATATATCATCCCACAAGCGCCACTGCACTACCAATGAATCAGATTTGCTTTTTCTGCTGATTACTCATCTCCAGTCGCCATAAGGCAACAGTCAGCAAGTCGATCACTTGAGCATGCAATGACATGCTAAAAAAAAGAATCAAGTATTCATCCACCAGACTGCCGAGATGCAAGATCCGCAGTGCACCTCACGCACGCACCTGTTGTTGGCGTACTCGTAGAGGCGGCCACGGCTGGAGAAGACGATGAGCGCCACCTCGGCGTCGCAGAGGACGGAGAGCTCGTACGCCTTCTTGAGGAGCCCGTTGCGACGCTTGCAGAAAGTGACCTGCCGGCTCGTGTTGTTCTCGATCCTCTTGATCTCAATCCTTCCTCTCCCCATGCTGGAGATCTCAGCCTGAAAGCAGCCAGCAAGTTAAATTTTCTCATGAGAGCAAGAGAATTCAAGCTGTATGTATTATCTGTACTCTGAAGCAGATCAAGGGACCGATCGAGGAAAGAAGTAGCCTGAAAGATCTGGCCACGGTAATACACGTACACTAGCAAACAATTTCATGGGGTGTAAAGGGGAAAAGGAACACGGATCGATTCAAGAATTAATCCGCCCGAGGCGATAGAAATGACAGGAGAGAATACACGCAAAGATGACAAATTTTCCATGATTTGACAGATGGACAAAATCTGAAGATATATACGAAAAAGCGGATGTCACGAACTCACGACTGGACAGATCGATGCCTTGCAGACTCTATCAGTCAAGCTTCTCTTGCCCGGAAAAGGACACAGAGATGCCGGGCAAGCTAAGACGATCATGTAACTGAACCGAGAGATCCGACGAAACCAGCCACAAAATGAAGAACACAAGATCTAGGAGTTCGTTCGTTCGGCGGGAAATAGAGATGTGGAAAAGAAGCTAAAATAAACACGAAACATAAATAAACCAGAAATGAGAGTGGACAATAATAAGGAGCTTCTTCTTTTTCCTTGAAGAGAAAGCTCATCATCTTCTTCTACTGGTGGAAGAACTTGTGGATGGCTCAGAAGAAGATAAGGGATCAGATGCGAAAAGAAGCAACAAAATCTAGCAAACAAACTTTAGACAATTCTAGGCAAGAATATAATCAGGACAAGCTGAATTATCGCAAAGCAAGAAGCGCCGGGGAGCTGGATATATATGTGTGTTGCAAAACTGCATATATAGCGTATTTGTTTTTCCTCCCCAAAGTATAAAAGATCAAAGATCTAGTCATCGAGCTGCTGCCGCTACTAGAAGAGGAGCAGAAAACTCATCACAGAAGCGCAAAAAGTTGAAACCTTTGCGAAGCTTAGTAACGCAGGGAAAGACAGCCCAGAAGATACTATACATACATATAGAAAGCAGGAAAAACGGAAATCAAGTGTAAACAAAGAAGCATCATGCATCCAAGTAGTCAGCAGGAGCCAGCATATGGTTTTCCTTCCATGAACTCGAAGCACAGAAAAGGGGAGTTCTTTCCTCAAAGGGAGAAAGTACAAACGAGATCGATCTCGATCAGCTAGCTGAAACTACATGCCGGAGCACAAGATGTATCACAGAACTGATGCAGAAAGAAATACGGCTGAATTTTTTATCATGTAAATGAGATAACCTAGATGGAAAAGCGATACTACTCTTACTCTACCTTGTTCCCGGTCCTCTGCTAGTTTCTTGGACTTGCAAGCAAAACTGGGAAAGGGAGCTCTACTCCTAGTTTGGTTCCTCCGATCCCTCCTCTCTGTGCTGCGTCCAGCGTGAGGGGGTAAAGTGGTTTAATAGCAGGCCGGTCAGGCACAGGCAGGCAATGCGCGCAACGGAAAGAAAGGGTGGGAGTGGGATGGGATCGGAAGCAAGGCTAGCTGCAGCTGGAGAGAAAAAGAGGAGACGAGAGAGAGAGAGACAGAGAGACAGAGAGAGAGAGAGAGAGAGAGAGATGACACAGCAGGGGCAAAAGGCCAATACCACTGATGACCAGAGCCTGCAGTCTTGCTTAACCATATATAGCCATTTAGACATCTTTACATATATTCTTAAAGCCTTTTGGTTTATGGCCTCTCCTTTTTCTCTCCGTGTGTTTTGTGTCTCCAAGAACTGGTAATGTGCACGCAGTTCAGTATATATAAACATAATATAAGAAACCCGTTCCGTTCCTGCCGTTGTATACATTTAGTGCAGCAAAATCCAGCTTAATTTGCCGAATCATTTTCTTGCCAAAATATGTGGTTTATTTGCGGTTTGGTCATGCCATTCATGGTGATTCCAGTATTAGTACTGCTAGGCTTGATAAGGATCAGACTACTCGTAACAATTGTGCATATACATGAAGGAAGATTAGATGGATGTATGCTTGTTATTCCGGTTGTTATCACATGTACGCGCTGTTATTACATATATATAATAAGCATGCATGTTCTCAGCATAGCTAAATGGACAGTGGTATGGTGTATAATCAGCCGTATATATGTGGTCAAATTTAATTATATGATGATATGGGAACTTGCTGTGTTTAACAGGCAGATTTGGAGTTTCCGCCTTATTGGTGTGGTAGAAATAAAGGTGATGAGATATCATGAAACATATACATACACAGAAAACTATACAACCATGTAGCTTATATATACTACGTACTAGTATTTTTTGTGGGTATCCTTTGCATTGGCAATGCAAGTGTGTATGCACAATTGCACAAATTAATGAGAAGCCATGATGATGAGTTTTATTCTGTTACATGTATCCATGATATGTGTGCTGTGCCATGTATGTATGGTAGTCTTCCAAGTCCCAATTGCCTGCCATTTCACATGCATGCATGAAAAACACTGATACTACAGCAGCAGAGGAGCCAGCAGCCGCCTCATCTTATCACGATGAGCTGCAAAATAAACCATATGGAGAGTTCTTGTGCAAGGTAGCAGTCACATGCATGGATATGCAATGCAAATCCTCTTGCTGCTCATTACTACTCTCTCAGATGCAGTTCTTGCATGCAACATCTCTATATACCTTCTTGTTGGTTCTCTATCCTACCCTCCTTTGATGCACAGATTTGACTGCCCCTGCTTGCTGCTCCTGTGCTAATGCTGGTGGGGCAGGAGCCATGGAGGAGAACATTTCCACCCATGCTCATTGTGCTTCTAGCATTCAGATTAGGCGCTGTGGTGGTTAAAAGCTACTCTCTCTATCCGTTGCAAATTACTCCCTCCGATTCTAAATTATAAAATGTTTTATCTTTTATAGACTCTCTTATTGAAAAGCAAAATACTTGTTTTATGGGGGAACATTAATTCTGTTAAATTCTGTCTTAAGCAGTTTACCCATGTTTATGATGTTTTTCTTTGAGATCCCTAAAGGGATACTTAAAAACCTTGATCATTTCAGATCAAGATTCTTCTGGCAAAGATCTATGGACAAACATAAATATAGACTTGCTAGATGGGACATCCCCTGTCATCCCAAGGACCAAGGGGGCCTAGGTATTTTGGACTTACGGCTGCAAAATAAATGCTTATTGGCAAAGTGGTTGGTAAATCTAATTAACACCGACGGAATGTGGCAGTCCTTACTTACAAACAAATACCTTGGGTCGAAAACACTTACCCAAGTGACAGCTAAGCCCCATGATTCACACTTTTGGAGAGGCCTCATGCGCATTAAAGATGAGGTCTCATCTAAAGGATCCTTCGATATTAAATATGAGACCAAAACGAGATTCTTGGATGACACATGGGTAGAAATAAGCCTCTAAAAATTAAATATCACTCTCTTTATAATATAGTGCGTGATCGGCACATAATTGTTTCGAAGGTGTTGGCCTCCAGCCCCCTAAACATCTCCTTTCGTAGGGCGCTGGTGGGGAATAAAATTTTAGAGTGGCTAAATTTAGTAGCACAGATTTCAAATGTAGTTTTGGTAGAGGGTTCAGATCTTTTTAGATGGAACTTAACTAAGTCGGGGTTATTTTCTGTCCGCTCGCTATATCTTCATATCATTGATGCACAACTACCTTTTCCTCATAGGAAGCTCTGGAAAATAAGAATTCCTCTTAAGATTAAAATCTTTGTGTGGTTCCTACAAAGGGGTGTGATTCTAACCAAAGATAACCTTGTTAGAAAGAACTGGAAAAGGGAGTCAAAAGTGTATCTGTTGTAATATGAATGAGACTATTCAACATTTATTCATCGACTGCCCTTTCGTCGAAATAATTTGGAGGATAATTCTTTTTTCTACTAATTTAACCCCGCCAAGACCTATCAGCCACATGTTCGGTTCTTGGCTTCGGAATCAACATAAGGGCTTAGAGGCTTGATCTGGGTGGGGGTGGCTGCGATTTGTTGGGTCATTTGGCGTTGCCGGAATGATGTTATTTTTAACAAACTCAAAACTAACTCTTTTATGCAGGTTATTTTCAGGGGAGCATATTGGCTCCGCTTCTGGGCCCAGCTGCAGCGTGATGAACAAGCTAGAGACATCCTATCGTCGATAAGCAAGAGATTAGAAATAATTGCTTTAGAGATTTCTAATAAAGGATAGAAACATTTGTACGGTTTACTCTAGTACCCTGGTCATTGTGTAAGACCTTGGCTTGCGTTTTTTCTTTTTTGAGGGTTGAACTGTTTTGTAATAAGTGGCTATGTACATCTCAGGATGTAGAGGCCGAATACTTTATATCCATTATCTAAAAAAAAGTTATATATACAGAAAATCCAAAACATGGGGAGTATATTTTTTTACTTTAGTTGTGCCATAAGTCAAAGTCCTCAACTTTGACTATGTTTGCATAAAAATATATATCATCATCTACAATAATACTAGACTAGTTTTAGTAAATAAACCGCCGTCAAATATGTTTTGATATTTCATTTGTTTGAACCTATACATGTTAATATGTTTTTTTTCTAAAAACTTGATCAAACACTAGTATAAAAAAAAGCTCTACGCCGACGGTGTGCAATAGTTTGTATAGGCGTTTTTGCTTATCGTGCGTCAGTAGAAATAAAACGGTTCTCAACCACCAACCACCTGCTACAAGCGGATTTCTTAAGAAGCCGCCTATAGGAATAGGATTTCCACAAGCGGTTTCTTCAGAAATTCCCACTAAAAATAATTAGACACTGATTTTTTTTGAGTTTTTTCAAATGACCTCGGATGAGAAAATGACCAAAATGAAAGTTATAGAACTCAAAAAGTTATGAAACTTTGTAGTTGACAACTTTTTCATTTGAAATCATCTTGTCATCGAAAACAATGTTCGAATTTGTCAAATTTGAAATTCAAATTTTGTAAACGAACTTAAATGGAAATCGGTTTAGGAAGTCGCGTCATTTTTCGCGTAAAATTGCGAACTGCGCTCCGGTGTGGATTTGAACCTGCAACCTCACCCTCGCGCAATCCCTCCTCTACCACTTCACCCATGACTCACTTGTGTCTACATTCGGTTTTAGTTCACCTTATTCTATACTAAACCGAGTGTAAATGGATTGTTTGAATCACTAAACGAATTCAACTGAAAAAGTCGTCAACTACAAAGTTTCATAACTTTTCGAGATCTACAACTTTCATGTACAAAGTTTTTCCGGCTGAGGTCGTTTACAAAAATTTGAATTTCAAATTTGACACATTAGAACATATTTTTCGATGACAAGATTATTTCAAATCAAAACTTTGCCAACTACAAAGTTTCATAACTTTTTGAGATCTACAACTTTCACGTAGCAAAGCTTTCCATCCGAGGTCGTTTACAAAATTTTGAATTCCAAATTTGACACATTAGAACTTATTTTTCGATGACAAGATGAATTCAAATGAAACAATTGTCAACTACAAAGTTTCATAACTTTTCGAGATCTACAACTTTCATGTAGAAAGTTTTTCCATCCGAGGTCATTTACAAAATTTTGAATTTCAAATTTGACGTATTCGAACGTTTTGTTCGATGACAAGATGATTTCAAATGAAAAAGTTGTCAACTACAAAGTTTGATAACTTTTTGAGATCTACAACTTTCATGTAGAAAGTTTTTCCATCCAAGGTCGTTTACAAAAAATCAAAAAATCAGTGGAAAATATCCGAGGTCGATTTCTAGTGGCGGTTGTCTTAACGAATCGCCTGTAGAAATCGATTTCTACAGGCAGTTCGGAGCCGTTCGGAATCGTTTTTTCGCTGCAGGCGGCTAATAACTGCAACTGACTGTTCTATCTTTTTTGGGGCGCCAGTAAAAACGGTTTTTCTATTAGTGCAAGCCAATAATCATGTACTGAGAGATTACAGATAATTTGGTTTCCTGCCGACACACACAATGCCGGGGCGAAACATCATCTCCCTATCCTAATTAATTATAAATTTCATTTGCCTGACCTGGGGCATTTTTTTCGCATGATTTATTTTGATTGGTCAAAGTGATGATGTTTATATAGTAGGGGAGGGGATCGGAAGTGTGTTTATGTTGAAGAAAGGAATATACTTGTTCTGTCGACCGGCCATGTGTTGCATTGCTTGGTACGGTACGGTGCTGCATTATTCTAGTGGTGTTGTGTTTATATATATAGCTACAGCCTACAAATTAATTTGAAGATTAAAACACGTACTTGCGCTTTAAGCAATGTATAGCAGTACATGCTTAGCCATACCTCACATATTTCCATTAGCATCCATTAGCATTTGGAATAGTGGAAGGTCACATACTACTTACTGTCACTTGATGGATCAGGGTGGAGGACAGAGAGAGAGTACCGAAAGATATCAAAAGATTTTTTTGTTTTTCTGATGATAAGCTAAAAGGTGGAGAGAGAGAGAGAGAGGCCATAGGGTACAACAGTATGGGCCACAGCAGGCAGAGGCACGTACTGGGCCAATGGAGTGTGATGAATGGGTGGTCGATGTCGAGTTGCCGAGTTTGGGAGGGCAGCACCTGATCCCGCGCCACAAGCCTTCCCCGAACCAGGCACCCACTTCGGTGCTACGCATCCGCTCGCTTTCGTCGTCCGCTGTGCAGCCGGCCAGCTGCAATCAACCACCACTACGCCTCTGCCTCGGCCTAGCTGCCTGCGTGCTGGTGCTGGATCGATGACATGGCCTGCGTGCCCGCCCGGCTGCCCCATCGATCACCACTGTACTACAGTACCTCGTCTCTGACTCTGCCATTGCACTTTGATGGCCGGATGATCATGCATGGACCAGATGGTGGGGCTCATTGATCTCATGCACTGCAGCTGCTAGCTAGCTCTAGCATCACTCATGCACCTCGCAGCTAGACCACACGAGATACCACTGATGATAATATACGTACGTCTATGATAATGATGAACCGCTGCGGCTTGATTCTCCTTCTTCCTTCCTTCCATATCTAATCAGAGACCATGTGAAGAAAGCAGCTGCTTGCCGTCTTTGGGGCCAGGGCGGGGACAGCAGTATTTTTAGGGGAAACACACATGTTTTCGGTAACAAAATGGATATACATATATATACTAAAATGTTTAGTTCTACTAGGGCTTTTAGTTCTTGCTGCTTTGGAAAACATTGTTCTTAAAATACCCTAAGCTAGAATCGCTAGTACACAAAAGCTCTATACCAGCAGTGGGGTCTAATTTCTACTTGTGGTTTCAGTTATCCAGAGCGCCAGTGAAAAAGAGGCCTGACTCAAGAACTGTATGTGTAAACATATTTACACTGACGGCTCGCTTAATAGAATCGCATGTGTAAACATATTTACATAGCCAGTTCACTTAGGCAAACCGCTTATGTAACTATTTACATAGGCGGTTTGCGCTTAAGTGAACCGTCTTTCATGTTTCTAGTATAAATACTCCTTCCTCCGTGAGCATTACTGTAGCTCGCAGACACCTTTCATTGGAAGCCATTTTGAAGGTCCAAATTTCTCAAAATACTAGGGGAGAAGTTTTGGTTTCATTTTTTGGAAGTAGATTGCTAAGAAAGGTTAGTTTATGTCTCTCTTGCCTCTTTTTTTTATTTTTGTTCAATTTGAGTCACTTTTTGGATGTAGGGTTCCACCATGTGTTAGAGAGAAGAGTAGCTAGGTTATTATCTTTATATCCTCAAATGAGGTTGCTTAATGAAGATGGTTAGATTATGTCTCTCCTCTCTCCCTTTTCATGTTTGCTTCTCAATTTAGTTTATCCAATATATATTTTGTTGTAGCCACGAATGATGTGTTCTTGTGTATTTATGTAGAGAGAGAAATATAGTTTTTTTGTAAGTTTTTAAAATTATGTTACCTTTTGTCTTTATTTATCAAATTGATTTAATTATCCACTATGTATTTATGTTTCATGAACGGTTTGTTAGTATGGAGAGAGAAAATATAGGTTTGCCATGCAATCCATTTATGTTATAATTTGTATCTTTTGCTAAAACCCTAGTTAATCCCTAGCTAAACCTAACTAAGCCCTAGTTAATCCCTATGCAACCCTAAACCCTAGCTAAACCCCTAGTTAATTTAGATTTTTTGTCTATTAATTAATTGCAAAATATGAAAGAGAGGTTTTTTGTTTACCAATATGTTGTTGAGTGAGGTTACTTACTAGGGTTAATTTCATTCTTCTACCTTTTAGCATTGATTACAATTAATTCATTATATTTTCTATAGGTAATGATGGAGAGGTCATTCTAGATGTATAACTTATCAAGACTAGATCCATCGTCATACATACTCGAGGTCCAAAGGTTTATTGATGTCACTAAGAACTATGCTTGGAGAACAAAGACGAAGCACATACATTGTCCATACATAGACTACAAAAATGTTGTTGTATTTGATGACACTCAATCGATCCTTTCTTATCTGGTCTACCAAGGATTTATGAAGGATTACTTGATTTGGGTAAAGCATGGAGAGGGTAGCTATGCGCCTTATACAACTATAAACCCTATGAACATCGATGCTAATTGTCCAGATATGCTTGTTGATGGGTTTCAGTTTGTACACAAGACACAACAATCTCTTCCTCGGTGCAAATATGTTGAGCCAAATGTTATTGATCATGGTTTCACTGGAGGAAATGAAGGCGTCAAAACTCATGTACTGTCAGATGTTATGGCTACGGAAGATGCATAATTCTTAGAGGCAATGTTGCATCTTTATACGGACGATCCATCAATGTTCTTCATGAAAGGTATGGAGACCCTGATGAAGGTAGCAAAAGAGCCTTTGTACGATGAGTCTAAGTGTTGTACCAAATAGTTCACGACATTGCGGTCTATGCTGAAGTTGTTGATGTTAAAAGCTAGATATGGTTTGTTTGATGCTAGCTTCGATACGTTCTTGAGTATTATCGCAGACATGCTTCCAAATGAGAACAAAGTGTCTGCTAACACATACTATGCAAAGAAGCTAATCGTTCTGCTCACTATGGGTGTCAAGAAGATCCACGTGTGTAGAAATCATTGTATCCTATATCGAGGTGATGATTATAAGGACTTGGAGAGCTATCCAAAGTGTGGTGCAAGTAGGTACAAGACGAATAAACACTACCGAGAGAAAGACTGTGTTGCCTTCGTGTGTAAAGGAAAGAAGAGAAAGAAGACCCAACAAAAGACCCAACAGAGATCAAAACCCGCCAGCAAAGAAAAAGACAAAGTAGACTATTATGCACAAAAAAGATTCCTACTTTGGTGATGTGGTACCTTCCTATGGTCGATTGATTGAGGTATTTGTTTGTTAACCCAGAGGATGCCAAACTTATGAGCTGACATGCTTCTGATGAGCACAAAAATGATGAGAAGTTTTGGCATTCAGCTGATGGCTTGTAGTGTAAAAATTTCAATGACAACCACCAAGGATGGGGAGGGAAGAGGGGTGGGGATGGGGATGGAAGTTTGGAGGTTATGGGGATGGGTACGGTGGTGCCAGGGGGCTAAGGGCCGGCCGGGCGGCTGGCACTCGCGGCCAGAGCTAGGGGATGAAGCCGATAGGTGGGCCCCACCTGTCATACGCATGGAATATTTTTATATGAATTTTTCATGTCTATGTATTTGGATGGGCAAAGGAAAAACATAGGAATGTCAAAGTAATATTGGGAGAAAAAATATTTTTTTCTTTAACTAACCTACTTATTCCTTTCTACTCTCTTGATTAGATGCCACCAACTCTCATTAGTACATTATGTGCTCTATTCCTTGTGCATAGTGAAGAATCATGGCTCTAGTTGGTTTCAGTGATTAACGACAATTAGCGATTATTATGGCTAACATGTGTTTTGCAGAGGCTATACGTAGCTTAGCCATAGTGATCAACATGAATGGGCATGAATGGTCATCACTTAACCCTCAAGATGGATATCATTTCGGATTTCAAAGATACATGATGAAGACCCTAGAATGATAGGCTAAGTGCCATAAGGTGATGAAGGGCACTTAGAAATAGATAGGGCTTCTATTTGATCTTTGACCATACTATAAAGAGGGGTTGAGACTAGTAGCTTGACTTAGGAAAGCTTCATGACTTAGGTGTGGTGCACACTTGACTTCCTTAGCTCTAAGCAAGCCTATGGTGACCGTAAGATAGCCAAGAACTTCTTCAGAATTCATCGCGACGAAAACCGGAGTTGAAAAAGAAGTCTACTGGGCGTCGAACGCTGAGTCTGGAGGCGCCGGACGCTGTCCGTCGCGTCGGACGATGGCATCGGACGCTGACGTCAGGATGACGTAGCGTCCGTCGGCCACCCAGTTTGAGCCCCTGAGTTTCAGAGGGCGTTGGACGCTGTCCGTCGCCTAGGCGTCAGACGCTAGGGTAGCGTTCGTCGGCCTTCCAGTGGGCCTGTTTTCAGTGCAAAACAAAAAGGGGCGTCAGACGCTGGTGCCTCAACGTTCGTCGGACTGCGCAGGAGCGTCCGTCGCCCAAATCAGTGTGCAGAACTAGCCGTTGGGCAGGGCGACGGACCGTCCATCGCCTAGGCGTCGGAGCGTCCGTCGCCAACTTAAAGAGCCAGCCCGAGGTAGTTTTCTTGAGGGCTATTTATAGCTCCTCACACTTCTCTCCCACCTTGCCTTTTCTCATTTTTGTTGCTAAGTTTGTTGAGAAGGTTGGGAAGAGAGCAAGAGCCCTAGAGTGAGAGATCGATTCACGAATCCATCCATCTTCTCCTCTAGTTCATCCAAGAGTTCAAGTGTGCATCCTTTAGTTGTGAATCTTGAGTGAGTCAAGTGAAGATCAAGGCTTGTTACTCTTGGTGATCGACATCACCTAGACGGTCCGGTGGTACTAGGAGAAAGGTGATCGCCGGAGGATTGTCGGCGGCCCTTCTCCATCGACGTTGTGATCGGTTGTGGGCGATTCACCGAGCCGGAGTGGCAAAGAATCATCCCGTAGAGAGCACTTAGTCCTTGCGCGGACTAAGGGGGAGCGATACCGTGCGCGGTGCTCCAACGAGGACTAGGGGGGAGTGTCGACTCCTCGATACCTCGACAAAAAGTCATCGTGTCAAATTTCCTTTGCCCCCTCCTCTTTACTTATTGCAATTACATTCAAGCATTACATTCCGCTTTTCTTTCTTGTTGCTTGACTAGAATTGCATAGGGCTTTACCGCTTTCATTACCATGCCTTGATTGTTTAGCTAGGACACACTTGGAAAAGCACTAGGGTGTTAATTGGCTCTTGTTAGGTTTTAATAATGCTTAGAAATTTAAAAGAGCCCAATTCACCCACCCTCTTGGGCATCTTGATCCTTTCAATTGGTATCGGAGACGTGTTGCTCTTTTTTAGGCTTAACCACCCCTTCATCCTCTATTTAACAGGGCTTTGGGTATTTCCCAAAGACCCCCTAGATACATGAGTGAACTACCTAGCGTAAGCATTGCAGTCCAAGCTCTGGAAAATATCTTCCTCGATTTGAATGGATGGCCCCGCTTCCTGCCGGGAGTTGCCGTCGCCTCGACGCAACCTCTAGAATTCCGCCACGTGACATCCCCGCTTCCTCGGAAGCTCCGCATAGGTTTTGAGGCCCAAACCCAGGAAACCCGCCACCGGTAGCTTTGGGCTCAACTACCGAACACCGAGTTTTGCGGCCCAAACTCGGAAACCGACGCGGATGGTTTTGAGGCCCAAACCACCAAACCACTCGACGCGAGCCACCTTGTCTTCGCTCGGTCGGACTCCGAGTCCCCTGAGCCTCGCTCGACTCGCGCGTCCACCGTCTTGACTCGGTCGACTCGGTCTAGCTCCATGTATTCTCGCACTCGCCGGTGCTAAGTACTAGCCACCACAGCTAGTCCACCAGTGCCCATGGTCCCTCAGTCCGAGCCCCGCTTCCGCCCTTCACTCATCTCAGTCCATCGGCAAGGCAAGCCTCTACTCGACCTTCTCCACGCCATTGACCACTGTCACTAGGCATAGCACCTGCACACCACAAGCCAATAAACAAGCACATGTTTCTGCTTTCGCAGAGGTTAGGGTAAGCCACTCAAACTGAAATACTCACGTGTTGATCAATCACTCATCATCAAAGCTGAACATACATGGGTACTTATCCACCATGTGTTCGCAATCTCCCCCTTGATGAGTGCATTGTCAACACAAGTGCATTTCAGATTTGAGCCACAAGGTAAAGCTCTCCAAATGACCAAAAAGCTATCAAAGCCAAAACGGGGTCACTTGAGAGAAGCAAACACGATACCAATTAAAAGAGAGAGGCAAAAAATGATACCAATTAAAAGCATCCTTCAAAACACCTCATGACAAAGGCACTTACTGATGCCAAACAAAAGCATATGGGCAACGGCTCAGCGCAACCAAGCGAAACAAAGCTAGCCCTCAAGAAGAGGCAGAAACGGGCTCAACACCGCTAGCAAGTCCAAGATACCAATCACAAACTCTCAAAGCTTAGAAAACCAATTTAAGCACTAGGGGAGCTCAAAAGATACCAATTGAAACCACTTACCTCCCCTAATGCTCAAGAAGCAATCGAAACCTGTCGGAGCCAACAAAGCAAGCTAGACCCTCCAGAAGAGGCAAAGGCTCAACACATCTAGCAAAAGCTCCCCCTGGGCAAAAGCACACTCAAGATACCAAGAAGGGGTAAAAGGAGCCAATTCAAAAAGATACCAATTAAGCTCGAAAAGCACATTTGCTCCCCCTTGGAAGTAGATGGCTGAAAATGGAATGAAATGCACATCTCTCGCCCTTGGTGACACATGTAGCTCATCAAACATCAACAACTCAAGATCCAGCAACAAATGCCATGAAGTGCAAAATGAGTGAAAAAGCTTCATACTTAGAGCTAAGACAATGAATAGATGCTCTAAGTGATGTGATCCTATGATAATAGGAAAAGCTCTACGTGCCCAATAAAGACTCAAGTTGAGCTTAAGATCACTTTAGAAGCTATTTTAGAGAGCACATCATGTGAGAGCAGAGAAAGGGTATCACCTCCTAGAGACACCTAGACATGGCAAGCAAGATAGAATCTATCTCAAAGCAATCTCATGTATAGCAAGTAAAACTATCGCTTAGCAAAGTTCATACAGCAAAGCCAATGACCCAACTGAATGAATTTTTCCAAATTTCAGAGTTTTGCAGCCAGTTTTCAGTTTTAGGCACATTTAAGTTGTATGCGAGTGGTTGTAAGCAAAGTGATGCTACTGCTTACCAACCGGGAGAAGTCAAAGGACTTGACACACCGGTTTTGGTCATACACGACACCGCTCAAGTATCGACCCATATGGGAAGCAGTCTCGAACACACGATGAAGTGCTCACAATGCAGACCCAACTCGATCTTTCCAATTCACAAAACAGAGAGCAATTTCAATTTAGATATTAATCATGGTGCTCAAAGGTAGTGAATGAAACAATGAAGAGCCATAGTTACAAGCTATATACAAAGCAGCCAAGAAGGATCTTCAAAAGCCTACTCATGTTAATGCCATTTTAGAGGTGACATAGGGAATTTAAATTCAGTTTTAAAGCTTTTCTAACTTAGCTCTATTGCATATCATAAAGATCAAAAAGAGTCTAAGTTAGACAACACCATAGACACATAAAACACCTCAAACAGAGCATAGATTCATTATATCGGCTATAGATATGAAGGTTAAAATGAACTATGTCACAAATGCAAATGAGATGCAAAATGCAATGACACCAACTAACACAAACAAGACACCAAGAGAGAAGAAGGACAAAGAAAAGACTAAAAGAAACATAAAGAACTATGATACACAAAACTTTCCTCCTCTAAAAAGGAAAGCAAACCACCAACTCGCCCCGAAGGCGAGAAAACGCAGCTTGATCCAAAGGCTTAGTGAGAATATCCGCAAGCTGGTTTTGGGTCTCGACATGCCGGAGGTCAATGTCACCCTTCTCGTAATGATCACGCAAAAAGTGAAAGTGGACCTCAATGTGCTTGGTCTTTGAATGAAGCACGGGATTTTTGGCCACACTAATTGCACTCGTGCTATCACAAAGCAGAGGCACCTTAGTAAGCTCAAGACCGAAATCTCTCAAAGTGGCAATCATCCAAATCAACTGCGAGCAAAAACTAGCCGCGGCAACATACTCAGCTTTGCACGTCGACTGTGCCACGCTAGACTGTTTGCGAGAAGACCCAAGAAACTGGCAAGTCCCAGAAGTGGACTTCCGATCAAGTCGGCAACCGGCAAAGTCGGTGTCAAAATAACCGCAAAGCACAAGAGAGGAAGAGGTGGAGAACCAAAGACCAAATTCGGGAGTGAAGCGCAAGTACCTCATGATGCGTTTCTCCGCCTGCTTGTGCGAAGTCCGTGGGGACGCCTGAAAACGAGCACCGATCATGCTTCGGTACTCCGTCTGATCCACCGCCTCTCCTTCCTCGTCCACATCCAAGGCAGTCGTAGTCGACATGGGCGTCGAGAGGGGCTCTGCCTCACCCATGTCAAACTTCTTCAAGATATCCTCCGTGTACTTGCCTTGGTGCACAAACGTCCCTTCCCGGGTTTGCTTGATTTGCAACCCGAGAAAGAAGGTCAACTCTCCCATCATACTCATCTCAAATTCCCTGGTCATAATATCTGCAAACTTGGCAACAAGAGCATGAAAAGAACCACCAAAGATGATATCATCCACGTATATTTGGACAAGGAGAGTGTCTTTGCCTTGCTTGAGGAGAAACAACGTCTTATCTACCGATCCCATTTTAAAGCCCTTAGCAAGCAAAAAGGTCTTTAGCCTATCATACCTTGCTCTAGGTGCTTGTTTCAAACTATACAAAGCTTTGTGAAGTTTAAAAACATGGTTTGGAAACTTGGGATTTTCGAAACCGGGAGGTTGTTTAACATAAAATTCCTCCTCTATGTAGCCGTTTAAGAAAGAACTTTTAACATCCATTTGAAAAAGTTTAAAACCCTTAGAAGCCGCAAAAGCTAGAAGGATTCTAAAGGCTTCTAAACGAGCTACGGGAGCAAAGGTTTCCTCATAGTCTATTCCCTCCTTTTGACAAAACCCTTGAGCTACCAACCTAGCCTTGTTGCGCACTACCACCCCATCTTCACTTTGTTTATTTTTGAAAACCCATTTGGTACCTATGGGGTGGCAACTAGGTGGTGGAGGAACTAAGACCCAAACGCGGTTTCGCTCAAAGTTTTCTAACTCCTCATGCATGGCATTAACCCAATCCGGATTCATCAAAGCGAGTCCAACATCTCGGGGCTCAAAAGAAGCGACAAAAGCCGAATGAGCAAAGTGAGATATATAAGACCTGGACCGCGTGACTGGACGGTCAATGTCGCTGATGATGTTCTCCGGTGGGTGCTGCCGCTGGATGTGGCGGGGTGCCTGCCTGGACGAAGTGGCCTCCCCCTCGACAGCAGCTGGAGTTCCCTCAGGTGCAACGGGCACCGACTGAGGAAGCTGCTCGAACGGCCCCCATGTAGAGGAAGTAGTAGGATCGGGACCGTGAGCCGAAGTGGACGTCACAGGGTCGACGGGGGCAGCCGGTGGAGTTGGCTCGGGATCACCCCAATCGGCGTCGTCCTACTCCTCCTCCACAAAGATGCTAGTGTTCACCTCATCATCACCGACAAATTCAAAAGCAGTGGAAACGCAGGGCATAGTTTCATCGAAGGTAATCTCACAAGTCTCCATCACTGGGTTAGTTTCAAGGTTAAGTGCACGATAAGCATGAGAGTGCGTAGAATAACCAAGAAAGATACCGTCAAAAGACCGTGATTCAAATTTATCCAACTTACCGCCCTTTTTGAGGATGAAGCACCTGCACCCAAACACCCGTAGGTGACTTACCTTGGGTGGTCTCCCAAATCGCAACTCATAAGAAGTCTTCTTCTTGGAAGCTCGAAGGAAAATGCGATTGGAAACATAGCAAGCAGAACCGAGTGCTTCGGCCCAATATCGCCTAGGAGTCCTATGCTCATCGAGCATCGTCCTGGCCATCTCAACAAGGGTCCGATTCTTGCGCTCAACAACACCGTTCTGCTGGGGAGTGTGAGGTGAGGAAAACTGGTGATCGAGACCCAAAGAAGAGCAAAGAGTTGCAAAGTGAGCATTATTGAATTCTGTGTCATTATCACTGCGGATAGCTCTCATGGCATTCTTAGGTAGCTCATTTTGCAATCTCAAAATCAGATCTCGAACAAGTGGAAAAGCCTCATCCTTACTCTCCAAAAAGAACACCCAAGAGTATCTCGAGTAGTCATCAACGACTACAACCACATACCACTTCCCTCCTTCCGACCTGACCCGAGCTGGACCAACTGTGTCCATGTGTAAGAGCTCGCCGGGTCTAGTGGTCATGATCTCAGTCACAGGAGGATGGGAAGCGGCAACCATCTTGCCATGCCTGCAAGGATGGCAAACCAAATCCTTCTCGAACTTCAGCTTTGGCAATCCTTGGATAAGGTCCATTGAGCTAAGCCTTGCAAGCAAGTCAAAACTCAAGTGTCCCAATCTCCTATGCCACTTCCAAAGCTCGGAAGAAGAACCGGCAAGAAGACAATGAGAAGGTCCGGAAGAGATAGAAAAATCCGCACGAAAAACCTTCCCGAAGGGCAAAATCCGGCAAACAAGATCACCCCGAGAATCCAAAATCCGAGAGAGGTTTGGCTTAAAGCTCACCTCAAAACCGTCATCAAGGAGTTGCGAAACCGAAAGAAGGTTAAAATGCAAATTCGCAACCAAAGCAACATCCTTGAGGACAAAAGAAGAGTTCACTCGGATCGACCCTCGGGAGACAACCTTACCTTTGCTCTTGTCCCCGAATGTAATGTACTCGGTGTGGCGTACGGGGTCGAGGCTGGAGAACCACTTGGCACTTCCGGTCAAATGGCATGAGCATCCGGAATCCACAAGCCAAGTCTCCTCCAGTCCTCCCTCCTACATCAATAAAAAGACATAGGGTGAGCAAACGGACCAACACTGGGGTTAGTAAACTGTGAAGGATACCAGTGTTGTCCCACTTGCCCAAAGAATGGGTGAGGAGAAAAACCAAACATCTCCTGTCCCACGGACGGATAGCGATCACCACGATAGGGAAAACGTGGTTCGCTAGAGAAGGGTGGAGTAAAGCCACCGCCACGAGGCCCATAGCCGTATGGGTCACGACCGGTACCCCCCGCCGGCACGACCATCGCGTGGTCTCACCTCCTGAGGCCTAGCACCTTGAGGCATTGTACCTCTAGGCCTAGTAGTGCGCCTCTGAACTTCCGGTTCATGCACCCCAACTCGTGGGTGGAACATGTCCCAGTTGTTCAACTCAACCTGCCTCCGATCATCTCTCTTCCTCCTATAGCAAAACTCAGCCAAATATCCATCCCTCTCATAATACTCACAATGGTACCTCACCACTCTCTTGGTAGGCACTCTCTTGTTGGGTTGGGTGGCTCTAGCTTTCTTAGGAAGGGGATCACTAGAGATATCTGGCAGGGTGTCAAGTGGGTTGCGAAGGTGGTTCGGTTTTGCAATCCACACTTTCTTCTATGGAGTGTTTTTGGATGGTTCTTCAAACACACCATCTCTCACAGGAAACTCAGAGGGGTTGGTAGGCTTAGGTGGAGTGATCTTGGTAAGCTTGAGAGTTGTGGTGAGTTTTCTCATTTTCGCTCAAACCACTACACTCACCGATCTTACCGAACATGCTATCGTCCTTCCCACCTATAACAAAGCCTACTCCCATGCTGCCAGCCCTTTTGCATTGGTTGAGCATCATCCCCAACTGCGGCTCTCGGCAAGACACCCAGCTCAAGATGGACCGAAGGTATGTGTTTTCTTCCTCGGTACGCATCTTGTCGTGTCTGCACGACACGATCTCAAGCCCCAAAGCCTCAAACCGTTCTGACTCTCTAGTGCTATCTGAGTTGACCTTCTCTAGCACAACAATCCTAGAATCTCTTTGTGCCAGCTCAGAACGCAAGCCTAAGCAAGACTTGCACGCACCAAGTAAGCTAGGCCTGGCCTTCAGCTCACTGACCTCCTCAAGTAGATTGCTATACTTGTCCTGGAGAGTGACAAGACTAGACATGTGAATGGCACAAGCATCACACTCTACCTCCTCGGTAACCACCACTGACGCCTTAGGAAACTCTAGCTCATGCAGCATGCTAAGACACTTAGCCTTGAAATCTTTCCTCTCGCACACGGCACGCTTGAGCAAAGCATCCTGACTCATCAAGGTGTCGTTCAAAGACTCAATCTTGAGAGAGAGGGATGCGATGGTGGGTGGTACCTCGGGTGTGTCGGAGTCATAGTCGTAGACGGGGCCATCCTTGCGCTTTCCGGCCTTGCCTTCTTCAATCGCCATGGTGCAAAAGCCACCGTGCTTGGCGTCGGCGTAGAAGCATAGGCCGTTGAACTTGTCCTCAACCTTTCCCTTGGACTCATCATCGCTTGAATAAGCACCTCCGTCGAAGGAGGCATCGATGTCGAGGAAGGCTCGGTGCTTGTCCTCAAAGTAGTGCTCGCGCTTGTCCTTGCGCTTGGTGAAGTTGCCCGCAGCTTTCTTGGGGCAGTTTGCGATGATGTGATCCTCATCACCGCAATGGTAGCACCCCTTGGCTGAGCCACCATGCCGACGGTTCAAACGGTTGTTGTGAAACCGTGAGAACTTGGTGATGACCAAAGCTAGCTCATCATCTCCAAGAGCCTCCACTTGCTCCTCTGTCACAGAAATCAAAGACAAAGCAAACAAGAAGTGTGAAGGGTCAGAGGAGGAAGAAGACGTACCGCCGGGTCCAGAAACCAACTCCATAGAAGGTTTCGACAGGTTCTCAAGCTTGGCCCGGGTCTGGTAGTCAATCTCCGAGGACTTGAGCTTGCTGAACAGCTCGTCCACGGTCAGGGCATCATAGCCCGGTGACTCCTGAATGGCAGCCACCTTCATCTCCCACAACTTCCAATCAAGAGCATGCAAAAGCTTGATAGCCATCTCATGATCATCATAAGGCAAGTTGGCTCGATTGGCACACATCTTGTTGACGATAGATTGGAAGCGAGTGAACATCCCGTCAATAGATTCGCCGGCCAACTGAGAAAAGTTCTCGTACTCTCTACGGTACGTGTCAAAGAGTCTGGACTTGATCTGAGGGTTGCCCTCATGATATCTCAAGAGTGTTTGTCAGATCTCCCGTGCCGTAGTGAGACTCGAAACCCGCTCAAACTCCGGAAGAGACAAACAAGAGAATAGAATGCTACGGGCTCTTGCATTAGATACATGCTACGTAACCTGGGCATCGGTGATCCGAGCCTCAAGAACCACATAGTTCTCATTCCCACAAATCTGTTAGAAATATGCCCTAGAGCTAATCATGTAGATGATTATATTCAGATTGTATCCATGATTAATAAAGTGTTCTTTGAATATCCATTATAGACAACTGGTATTGATTGACGATTATGTGAATTGTTTGTGGAACTCAATTACCTGAATGGTTATTCTGAAAGTTGTCCCTGGTCGGCATTCTTGTAAGAGCACACTTGAATATTAGACCAACACATGTATTAGTTGATGGCTATGTTTCACAAGTCATAGACATGGAGATGTCAAACTAATAATGTGGGCACATGTGAGACATGTAGGCTGGACTGACCCAACAAGAGAAAGTCTCTATTCATGTCATGTACGTTATGTCCTTAGACCTGAGATTGTGGTATGTACTCAAGATGTGAAACGATCTACTTAGGGACTATCAAACGCTACTCCGTTATTGGGTAGTTATAAAGGTGGTCATTGGGTGGTCGGGAAACATGCTATGAGACATAGACAATCAAGATGGAATTTGCCCCTCTCTTCATGAGAGAGATATCACTGGATCACTCATGTGATTGGATCAACAAATGCATGGCCGTGCTTGGGTTAAGTGTTAACCCACGAGTTGAACCATATATCGAGTGGCAAAGGGAATAACTTGTACATGGTCATAGTGGTTCGTCTGATATGATCATAGCGTATGCATAGGAGTTGACACGCCTTGCTAGAGGCCGCTATCAACTATTGGTCGAGTAAGAGTACTTGGGCCATGTCTATGTATGCGTGAGCCCATAGGGTCGCACGCTTAAAGGGCTGGAAGCCTAATTCGGGTTGGACCCGAATTAGACTAGGTTTAGGGTTACTAATGGGCCTCCACCGTGGGAGCTCGTCAGGACGCCTATATAAGCAAGGGGTGGGCGCGGGGCGAATTGATCCACGCCTTTTGGCAGCCGCCGTCACCTCCCCACGCTCGCGCCTTTTGCTCCTCGCGGACCTAGCAGTCCAGAGCGCAACGCTTCCTCCCTGCACGTGTGGGATTCCTCGGAGGTGCTGCATCTGGAGCACAAGGACGAACCGCGCGAAGGGGACGTTGAGACAGACAACCACACAACTGCACTGCCTGCTGCGACGCGCACGACTACATCAAGTCGTCTTCCGCTGCACCTGCGCGTCTAGTGGTAATCCCGTAACCTGCAACTAGCAGTAGATCCTGGTTTATGAGGTCGAAAAGTTTTGTTTTCCGGCTAGCGTAGCAACCTCGTATTCCTTCAGTGGTATCGGAGCCGTTACTGCCTCGTTATAGGTTCAGATCTTAGCATATGGTGATATGCGGGTTTTATGATGAATCTCAGACTTTGGTTCATGTCTTGCTGCGATGGTATTGCATCAACCTACTCGTACCGGTCGGAATTCCGCCATCCGAGTTAACAGATACAAGTAAATCCAGTCAGGGCGAGTTGGAGATCAATTAGATTGATCGAATTGAAACCTAGGTCAGAAGCCGGGCGCATATGATGCGCGTCGGGAGTAGATGCGATCTATGTAGATGCGATCTATGTAATCCCAGTCAATTTTAGCTGATGAGATCAGTCTGATGAGATTTTCATAGTGATTCCATAGATGCGGGACCGCCGTTGCTATCTGCTATAGCGCCTAGAATTGTTCTACGCCTAACTTGTTTTTGTAGGAGTTGATGTGGTTGGTATGTCCTATGAGATTGTATGTAATTTTCATGCCCTGCGTGACATGTAAGCAACACGGCTGGAGCCATATGTGTTGTCTTTTGATGTATTGGCCTGCGTGCCATCTTGTGATCTTGCGACTATGTAATTAGTATAGCTTGCGGTAAGATAGTTCTTGGAGGACTTACCACAAGAAGGATGTCACACGTGGATCATGGAGATGAAGATCACCATGATGGGCAAGATGATGGAGATGGAGATCACCATTATTTAAAGGGCCATACCAAGTCACTATGTGTGAATGTGATTCTCATTTTATTCTACTTTTGTTGTTCGCTATTATGTTTTGTCTACATGAATATGATAGTAAAGTAGAATGATCCCTCAGCAATGTTTAAGTTGTATGCTTCCCCAAACCTTGCACTGTCACGTGTCTTGTACGATTGGTGGTGGGTCTATGAAATTAGGGTGCCACTGATTTTCCTTGACTAGACAGGTTCGTGTCGGACACTTACTAGCAGAAGGTTTGGTTACTTGAACAAGGTTATCCTAACGGTTAGGGACCTTGAAGCATGGGGAGGTTGAGCGTAGCATAGAGATGCTGCCCAACAACAAGAGTCATATGTGATATGATTAGCAAAGTGTTGCTTACCGATCTACCATGTCTTCTAGCGGTGATGCTAAAGCTCACTAGTTGACTTGTTAGTTGTGGGTCTTGAATCACTAAGTATCAATTGAGGGATATTGATTTTAGTGGGAGTATGTTTTATTTTGATATAACTTACTCCTTCATGGATACATTGTCTTAGTATTTTGCATTACTTTTGTTGTAGATGGCTCCCAGTAATCAGCCATTTACTTTGCGATCAATTCTTGAGAAAGATAAGTTGAATGGAACAAATTATGCGGATTGGATCCGCAGCCTGAGAATTGTTCTTAGGGCTGAGAAAAAGGAAGATATTCTAGACACCCCATTACCAGATGAGCCTGATGATAATGCACCTACTGCAGAGAAAACCGCTTACAAGAAAGCATGTGATGCTGATCTTGAAGTGAGTTGCCTCATGCTTGCTTGTATGGAACCTGATCTACAGATGCAGTTTGACAACAATCATTCAGCGAACGATATGATCATGGCGCTTGAAGATATGTTCCAAACTCAAGCGCGGACTGAAAGGTTCAATGTCTCTAAGGCTCTTGCAGAAACCAAGCTGGCTGAGGGCGCACCTGTAGGGCCACATGTAATCAAGATGGTTGGTTACACTCAGAGGTTGGAGAAGCTAGGCTTCGCAATTGGCCAAGAGTTGGCAATTGATTTCATTCTTGCGTCTCTTCCGCCCAGTTATGGAAACTTCATCTCGAACTACCATATGCATGGGGCGGAGAAGGGCTTGAATGAATTGTGTGGCATGCTTAAAACAGCAGAAGCTGATATCAAGAAGGCAGCAGGCAGTAGCCATGTGATGGCGGTCCAAAACAAGCCTAACTTTAAAAGGAGGGCTGGGTGGAAGAAGAAGGCGAAGGCTAAAGATGAGATCTCTAAGCCAAACCCTCCTCCTGCCAATGGACCAGCTGCTGAAGCAATATGCTTTCATTGTAAGGGGAAAGGTCACTGGAAGAGAAACTGCAAGCTGTACTTGGAGTCCTTAAAGAAGGATGGCGGTAGTAAAGGTACTCCCGCTGCTTGTACACTTGTTGTTTATGTTACAGATATTTTTCTCGCTGATTCTTACATTAATTCCTGGGTATTTGATACCGGATCGGTTGCTCATATTTGCAATACGATGCAGGGAATGGTAAGAAGTAGAAGCACGAGAAGAGGCGAAGTTGATTTCCGCGTGGGCAACAATGCAAGAGTTGCTGCGTTGAGCGTTGGGACAATGCAACTTCACCTCCCGTCAGGATTTATCATGGAATTGAATAATTGTTATTTTGTTCCTAGTTTAAATCGAAACATTGTGTCACCTTCATGTTTGATGAAGGATGGTTATTCATTTGCAAGTAAAGACAATGGTTGTGTGATCTCAAAGAATGACATGTTTGTGGCTTTTGCATCCATTGTGAATGGATTGTTTATTTTAAATCTTGATGATACACCTATCTGTAATGTTAATGCTAAAAGGCCTCGACTTAATGAGTTAAGTTCTACATATTTGTGGCATTGTCGTTTGGGTCATATAAGTGAGAATCGCATGAAGAGGCTCCATGATGATGGTCTTCTAGCTTTGTTTGATTTTGAATCATACGAGACATGTGAGGCTTGCCTACTAGGCAAGATGACCAAGGTGCCATTCAAAGGATTTCCTGAGAGGGCGTCTGACTTGTTGGAACTCGTACATACTGATGTATGTGGACCAATGAGCACGACAGCTAGAGGTGGATTTCAATACTTCATAACTTTTACTGATGACTTTAGTAGATATGGATATGTCTACCTAATGAAGCATAAGTCTGAAACATTTGAAAAGTTCAAAGAATTTCAGAATGAAGTAGAGAATCAACGTGGCAAGAAAATTAAAGCCTTGCGATCTGATCGAGGTGGCGAATATTTGAGCCATGGGTTTAGCAATCATCTAAAGAGTTGTGGAATTGTTCCACAACTTACACCACCTGGAACGCCTCAGAGAAACGGCGTGTCCGAGCGACGTAATCGGACTTTGTTGGACATGGTTCGGTCTATGATGAGCCAGTCAGACCTACCACTCTCATTTTGGGGATACGCTCTAGAAACAGCCGCTTTCACATTGAATAGGGTACCGTCTAAGTCCGTAGTCAAGACACCATATGAGATATGGACTGGTAAGAGTCCCAGTTTGTCTTTTCTAAAGATTTGGGGTTGTGAAGTTTATGTCAAACGACTTATGTCAGATAAACTTACACCCAAGTCAGACAAATGCTTTTTCGTGGGATATCCAAAGGAAACTTTAGGGTATTACTTCTACAACCGATCAGAGGGCAAAGTGTTTGTTGCTCGGAATGGTGTTTTCTTAGAGAAAGAGTTTCTCAACAAAGAGAAAAGTGTAGAGAAGGTGTATCTTGAAGAAGTTCAAGATGAGCCAATAGGAGATAACTCTACGAGTGATGCTAATGTAGCAGAACAAGTTGAGATACCTGTGGCAAGAGAAACACCACCACAACCACCAAGGTCAGCAAGAATCTGTGAGGCACGTGGGAAGTGTTGTTGTTAGACGATGACGAACCTGCAACGTACGCGGAAGCAATGATGGACCCAGATTTCGAGAAATGGCAAAGTACCATGAGATCCGAGATAGATTCCATGGGAGACAATCAAGTTTGGAACTTGGTTGACCCG
This sequence comes from Microstegium vimineum, assembly GCA_022036555.1. NCBI lineage: Eukaryota > Viridiplantae > Streptophyta > Magnoliopsida > Poales > Poaceae > Microstegium > Microstegium vimineum. The sequence goes on along the minus strand of CM039129.1, from coordinate 10,893,293 downwards.
CCTGATGGGGTTAAACCTTTTGAGTGCAAATGGGTCTATAAAAAGAAAAAGGATATGGATGGAAACGTTCACGTCTATAAAGTTCGACTTGTTGCAAAGGGTTTTCGGCAAGTTCAAGGAGTTGACTACGACGAGACATTCTCGCCGGTAGCGATGCTTAAATCTATCCGGATCATTCTAGCAATTGCTGCTTATTTCGATTATGAGATTTGGCAGATGGATGTTAAAACAGCCTTTCTAAATGGAAATTTGGAGGAGGACGTGTATATGATACAACCCGAAGGTTTTGTTGATCCTAATAATGCTAGAAAAATATGCAAGCTACAGAAATCCATTTATGGATTAAAGCAAGCATCTCGGAGTTGGAATATTCGTTTTGATGAAGTGATCAAAGGGTTTGGCTTTCGTCAGAATGAAGAAGAACCTTGTGTTTACAAGAAGGAAAGTGGGAGCGCTGTTGTATTTCTAATCTTGTATGTGGATGACATACTATTGATTGGGAATGACATTCCTATGTTGCAATCTGTAAAGACTTCACTGAATAATAGTTTGTCTATGAAGGATTTAGGAGAAGCAACATACATTTTGGGCATCAAAATCTATAGAGATAGATCAAAGAGGCTTATAGGATTAAGTCAAGAGACATACATTGACAAGGTGTTGAAGCGGTTCAACATGGAACAGTCCAAGAAAGGGTTCTTGCCTATGTCACATGGTATACGTTTCAGCGAGAAGCAGTGTCCTTCGACAGCTGATGAGCGGAAACGAATGAGTAAGGTTCCATACGCTTCGGCAGTTGGTTCCATCATGTATACCATGATATGTACTCGCCCAGATGTCTCATATGCTCTAAGTGTTGCGAGCAGGTACCAAGCCAATCTAGGTGAGAGTCACTGGACGCTTGTTAAAAACATTCTTAAGTACTTGAGAAGGACTAAAGATGTGTTCCTAATCTATGGAGGTAATGAGGAGCTTGTTGTAAATGGTTACACCGATGCTAGCTTCCAAACTGACATAGATGATTCACAGTCTCAATCAGGTTTTGTGTTCACAATAAATGGTGGTGCTGTAAGTTGGAAAAGTTCCAAGCAGGAGACGGTGACTGATTCTACAACAGAAGCCGAGTACATTGCAGCTTCTGCCGCTGCAAAGGAAGGTGTTTGGATGAGGAGATTCCTCATTGAACTTGGTGTGTTTCCAAATGCGTCCGGCCCATTGAATATACATTGTGACAACAATGGGGCGATAGCGCAGGCTAGGGAGCCAAGGAATCACCAAAAAAAACAAACATGTACTACGGAAGTTTCATCTTATTCGAGAGTTCATCGGTTGAGATGAGATCAAAATGTGCAAGATACATACGGATTTGAATGTTGCAGATCCTTTGACAAAGGCTCTTCCACAGCCTAAGCATGAGGCACACTTGAGGTCTATGGGGATTAGACATCTAAGAGATTAACTCTAGTGCAAGTGGGAGACTGTTAGGAATATGCCCTAGAGCTAATCATGTAGATGATTATATTCCGATTGTATCCATGATTAATAAAGTGTTCTTTGAATATCCATTATAGACAACTGGTATTGATTGACGATTATGTGAATTGTTTGTGGAACTCAATTACCTGAATGGTTATTCTGAAAGTTGTCCCTGGTCGGCATTCTTGTAAGAGCACACTTGAATATTAGACCAGCACATGTATTAGTTGATGGCTATGTTTCACAAGTCATAGACATGGAGATTTCAAACTAATAATGTGGGCACATGTGAGACATGTAGGCTGGACTGACCCAACAAGAGAAAGTCTCTATTCATGTCATGTACATTATGTCCTTAGACCTGAGATTGTGGTATGTACTCAAGATGTGAAACGATCTACTTAGGGACTATCAAACGCTACTCCGTTATTGGGTAGTTATAAAGGTGGTCATTGGGTGGTCAGGAAATATGCTATGAGACATAGACAATCAAGATGGAATTTGCCCCTCTCTTCGTGAGAGAGATATCACTGGATCACTCATGTGATTGGATCAACAAATGCATGGCCGTGCTTGGGTTAAGTGTTAACCCACGAGTTGAACCATATATCGAGTGGCAAAGGGAATAACTTGTACATGGTCATAGTGGTTCGTCTGATATGATCATAGCGTATGCATAGGAGTTGACACGCCTTGCTAGAGGCCGCTATCAACTATTGGTCGAGTAAGAGTACTTGGGCCATGTCTATGTATGCGTGAGCCCATAGGGTCGCACGCTTAAAGGGCTGGAAGCCTAATTCGGGTTGGACCCGAATTAGACTAGGTTTAGGGTTACTAATGGGCCTCCACCGTGGGAGCTCATCAGGACGCCTATATAAGCAAGGGGTGGGCGCGGGGTGAATTGATCCACGCCTTTTGGCAGCCGCCGTCGCCTCCCCACGCTCGCGCCTTTTGCTCCTCGTGGACTTAGCAGTCCAGAGCGCAACGCTTCCTCCCTGCACGTGTGGGATTCCTCGGAGGTGCTGTATCTGGAGCACAAGGACGAACCGCGCGAAGGGGACGTTGAGACGGATGACCACGCAACTGCACTGCCTGCTGCGACACGCACGACTACATCAAGTCATCTTCCGCTGCACCTGCACGTCTAGTGGTAATCCCGTAACCTGCAACTAGCAGTAGATCCTGGTTTATGAGGTCGAAAAATTTTGTTTTCCGGCTAGCGTAGCAACCTCATATTCCTTCAAAATCTCCCAAAGCTTTGTGTCAAGCCCTTGGAGGTAAGCCGACATGCGCACCTTCCAATAGGCAAAGTTGGTTCCATCGAAGTAGGGAGGTTTACCAACACCTCGCTCCATGTCGCCTTCGCAGATCAAGAACCGTGTAAGGTGGATTGATCCTTAACCGGCTTTGATACCAATTGAAGGACCGAGAACGGCGACCAGAGGGGGGGTGAATGGGAGCCAAATAAAATTCAACTCAAAGACTTGGCCCTTGTCCCAAACTCACACCCAAAACTTGACCTCGGAAGAACCGACTCGCACACAACCTAACAAGTAGGTGGACACCTTAGGAAGACCCCTAAAGGTGCAGCAGAGCGGTCGGAGAAGATGGAGAACGATCAAAGCCACGAACTCGAAACCTATACACCGAGAGCGGTACTCTCAACCCCTAGAGAGAAGAGGCAAGAGAACACCCAAAAATACTTATGAGAACTGATCTCAAAAGTACCTAAGCAGGTTCCTTACGTGAATACGAATCCAACTCAACAAACGGAACTTGATTCGGAGTCCGGACGAGAGAGAAATGGCCAAAACAGTGACGAAGAAAAATCCTGAAAACGAATGGCGACGGACTGAGTCCGACGGGCGATGGACGCTGCTCTGTTAGGAGCGTCCGACGCTCAAAAAACAGCCCGAAAACAGCCCTAGCGACGGACGATCGTGACGGACGCTGTCGTCAGCACTACGTAGCGTCCGGCGCCTCCGACGGACCGTCCGACGCCAAACTCTGGAGCGTCCTACGCCCCCCAAAAACTGCACAGCGATCCCGAAAATCGTTTTCTCTCCTCCAAATCTTCGCAAAACTCAACCAAATGAACTCCAACTGCAACCAAACTTTGTAGACATGATCCTTGTACAGTTGGGGAGCTAATCCTAAGAAATCATCGCTCAATTTGGTGAGAATTAAAGGGAAACGGGGATTTAGGGGGAAAGGGGGCAAGAACGAAGAACACCGCAAAGAAATCGCCCGATCTACGCACTCGTGAGATTTGAGGGGAATTCCTTCGGTGCAAAAATGCTCCTCACGAATACGAACAACTTGGTTCAAATAGATTTGCAAGGGCTACTTCCTACAAAGAGAAATCGTCTGGGGAAAAGAGGGAGCAAAAGCAAAACGCGAAGAACACAAGCAAAACGGGGAACACGATCACAAAAGTGAAGCCACCATGGCTTACGGAGGTTACGGCCTCCAATTCCTCGCAACAATCACAAGTTCTTACACCGGTGACTCGGTGGATCTCAAGCAAGAAGAAGCTAGGGAAGGCAAAACCTAGGAATAGGTGGGAGAAAGAGTAATGCAAGAGATGAGGATGAGGATACCCCTTCATCCTCTATTTAACGGGGCTTTGGCTATTTCCCAAAGACCCCCTAGATACATGAGTGAACTACCTAGCCTAAGCATTGCAGTCCAAGCTCCGGAAAATATCTTCCTCGATTTGAATGGACGGCCCCGCTTCCTGCCGGGAGTTGTCGTCGCCTCGACGCAACCTCTAGGATTCCACCACGTGCCATCCCCGCTTCCTCGAAAGCTCCGCCTAGGTTTTGAGGCCCAAACCCAGGAAACCCGCCACCGGTAGCTTTGGGCTCAACTACCGAACCCTAAGTTTTGCGGCCCAAACTCGGAAACTGACGCGGATGGTTTTGAGGCCCAAACCACCAAACCACTCGACGCGAGCCACCTTGTCTTCATCCGGTTGGACTCCGAGTCCCCTGAGCCTCGCTCGACTCGCGCGTCCACCGTCTTGACTCGGTCGACTCGGTCTACCTCCATGCCTTCTCGCACTCGCCGGTGCCAAGTACTAGCCACCACAGCTAGTCCGCTGGCGCCCATGGTCCCTCAGTCCGAGCCCCGCTTCCGCCCTTCACCGCTCTCAGTCCATCGGCACGGCAAGCCTCTACTCGACCGTCTCCATGCCATTGACCACTGTCACTAGGCATAGCACCTGCACACCACAAGCCGATAGACAAGCATATGTTTCTGCTTTCGCAGAGGTTAGGGTAAGCCACTCAAACTGAAACACTCATGTGTTGATCAATCACTCATCATCAAAGCTGATCATACATGGGTACTTATCCACCATGTGTTCGCAACCAAGTTTGCCTCTACAAAACACACGTTAGTCATAGTAATCTTGCATTGTCATTAATCACCGAAACCATGGGACCTAGATGAAAGGATCAAGATTCCCAAGAGGGGGGGGGGGGTGAATTGGGCTCTTTTTAATTTCTAAACAAGAATTAAACCTATAAAGAGCCAATTAACCCCCTAGTGCCTACCGCTTGTGTGTCCTAGCTAGAGAGCGGTAGCAAGGCAATGAAAAGCGAAAACTTCCTACACAATTCTAGTATGAATTTGAAAGACAATTGCGGAAAGTAATGCGGTAATAAAGAGCTAAGGAAAGAGATGCTTGACACGACGATGTTTTGCCGAGGTATCGAGGAGTCGACACTCCCCCCTAGTCCTCGTTAGAGCACCTCGCAAGGTATAGCTCCCCCTCAATCCTGCGCAAGGGATGAGTGCTCTCTACGGGCTGATTCTTGGCCACTCCGGCTCGGTGAATCGCCCACAACCGATTACAATGTCGATGGAGAAGGGCCGCCGACAATCTTCCGGCGATCACCTTCCTCCGAGCACCACCGGACCGTCTAGGTGATGTCGATCACCAAGAATAACAAGCCTCGATCTTCGCTTGACTCACTCAAGCTTCACAATTAGAGGATGCACACTTGAACTCTTGGATGAACTAGAGAGAGGATGGATGGATTCGTGAATCACTCTCTCTCTCTCTAGGGCTCTTGCTCTCTTCCCAACCTTCTCAATAAACTCAGCAACTCAAATGAGCAAAGGCAAGGTGGGAGAGAAGTGGGAGGGGCTATAAATAGACCCTTTGAAAACTGCCTCGGGCTGGCAATTTAAGTTGCCGACGGACGCTCCGTCGACTAGGCGACGGACGGTCCGTCGCATGCCCAACGGCTAGTTTCTGTTCATAGTTGAGGCGACGGACGCTCCGACGCCTAGGCGACGGACGGTCCGACGCCTCTGTCTAACGGCTAGTTCTGACACACTGTTCCCAGCGACGGACGCTACGTCACTGGGCGACGGACGCTCAGCCACAGCGTCCGACGCTGAGTTCTGGCTAGGGTTGAAAAACACCCTCTCTGGAAGGTCGACGGACGCTCTTCCCAGCGTCCGACGTCTGGCCGACGGACAGCGTCCGACGCACCCTGAAAAACTTAGCTAGAAAGCAACCTCTCTGGAAGGCCGACGGACGCTGTGGACTCAACCACCCAGCGTCCGGCGCCCTTGCCAGGAGCGTCCGACGCCCAGAAAATGATTTTGACAACTCCGTTTTTCGTCGCGATGAATATGGAAGTTGTTCTAGGCTATCTTACGGTCACCATAGGCTTGCTTAGAGCTAAGGAAGTCAAGTGTGCACCATACCTAATCATGAAGCTTTCCTAAGTCAAGCTACTAGTCTCAACCCCTCTTAATAGTACGGTCAAAGGTAAAAAGAGAAGCCCTATCTAATTCTAAGTGCCCTTCATCTCCTTATGGCACTTAGCCTATCATTCTAGGGTCTTCATCATGTCTCCTTAAAACCGAAACGATATCCATCTTGGGGGCCAAGAGATGACCATTAGAGCCCATTCTCCTTGATCACTATGGCTAAGCTATGCATAGCCTCTCCAAAACACACGTTAGCCATAATAATCTCTAATTGTCGTTAATCACCGAAACCAACTAGGGCCATGATTCTTCAATCTCCCCCTTTTTGGTGATTGACGACAATAGAATCTCGAGTATGGATAAAAGTTTTGGTTAAGATTCAAGGGTGACTTGGAATGGTTGAGCAAGGGTTAGTTAATATGTAATGAAGCATACTTGCTCACCCAAGCCAAATCACAAAATATGGTACTTATGAATATGAATGAAGAAGCAGTACCTCATGATATTCTCAAGGGATGTTTCGGAGTAAAGCGCGGAAGCTCAAATGACGTTAAGCAAAGATATATATCATGAACCATGAGACAACTCACAAGATATATTAAAGATAATCAAGAGTTTGTCACATGCAACCATATAAACACATCAACCATCATCACATCACACATATAGACAAATGCATAAAAGTAGACATGATGAAAGAGTACGGGGAAATAAAGCTTACAAAGATCCAAATCCCTCCCTCTATCTCTATACTCGACCCTCTCTCCCCCTTTGGCGTCTAGCACCAAAAACTAAGAGTCTGGGGCTGGAGAAGAAGGCGAAGAAGCTGCAACTCTGTGATCCAGCATGATGAAGTCCTGAAGGTCTGACTCGCTTGACTCATCATCTGCCTCGGCCTCTGCCGGTGTAGGTGCAGCGGGGGTGGTCTCTGGAGCTGTCACTGGCACCTCTGGAGCTGCGGTCTCAACTGACTCTCGCTGAGGCTCTGCTGGTGCCTCTGACGATCCTGCCTCAGTGGTAGCGGGCCTGGGGGCCCGACGAGTGAAAACTCGAGGCGAGGGGGACGGTGTCACTGCAAGTGCCACTAGGGACACTGCTGCTGCAACCTCTGCAGGCTGAGTCTGACTGGGAGAGGACACTGCCACTGTAACCTCATCTGCAAGGGATATGGCATCCGTCTGAACGGCAGCTGGAGGTGTGGTGACTGTCTGTGTCGACTGCTCAGGTGCGATCTCCGACGATGCAACTGAGGACTAGTGAGTGCCTGTTGCCGGAAGATCCACTGCAGTCTCTGGAGCTAGTGTGACTTGCTGAGGTGCTCCTGGGGAGTCTTCTCCTGTGATCTCAAGATATGAAGCGGACAGATCTCTCGAGGCCTCTGCTAAGGTAGTTCCCCGGGTAGGAGTGAATCTCGTCTGGAACTCACCGGGTGAAGCTATCCAAGAGGACACCTGGGTCCTCGGAGTCTGGTACTCAGGAGAAGCTGCTGGCTGGAACGGAGGTGTAGCTGGTGCCTGACTCTGCTGTCCTCTGGACGGTAACGCTGGAGTTGGCACCACAACTACTGGAGGCGGCTGCGGAGGAGAGGTGAACTGCTGCTGCTGAGAGACGGCGGGCAACTGAAAGTGTGGTGTGGAGGTCTGCCCAGAGCTAGAGGCCAGAAGACGCTCAAGTAGAAGAGTCTGAGTCTTCTGGATCTCTGCCTGCTGTAGCTCATAGGCTAGGAACTGGCGCTGGAACTCATCCTGCCTAGCCTGTGTCTGAGCCTGAGCTGCCAGCTGCTGCTCAGTGAACCTCCGTAGATCTGCAGCCTGTCGTCTCTGCTCCTCTGCCTGGCGAGACTGCTCCTCCTGCATCCTCGAGAGTATAGTGAGCAAGGTAGCCTCTAAGGAACTGGAGCCTGGAGCTGGAGCTGTTGTGGCTGTGCCTGACCCTCCTGCCTCGTGGTCATGTGTCATCGGTGTATACTCATGCACGGGCTGGTAGTCCTCGTCAGAGCTGTCGGAGTCGAGATCCTCTCTAAAGACTGTCTCGGCAGCTGTATCGATCTTGGCATCCAAGTCTGCAAGCTCTGCCTGAGCCATCTGCTCAACTGTCGCATTTGCGACCTCGGCGGACTGTGGTGGCACTCCGGCCTGCCTAGTGCCTGGTCTGTAGGCTCTGCTGGGGCGAGGCAACTGCCCATGGGCCACAAGCTGGCTCATCGAGTAGACTGGGAACTCTGTAGCTGACCTCGTAAGGGTGACTCTCATAACACCTGATCCAGTCTTGGCAACTATCAAGTATGAGATCCAATGTGCGAACTGTAGCTGCCAATGACCTCTGAACCTAGCAGCTATGATATCCTCGAGCTCGCTCACTATCAAATCCCAGAGGTCGAACTGCTCTTTCCGAACAATGTGAGCTAGAAGCCAAAGCTGAAGACGAGTGATAGTATCCCTAGCTCCAATCCGGGGTAGAATAGTCCGTCTGAGAACCTCGTGGAGGATCCGAGCCAGAGGAGTGAGGTCACGTGGCGTACGGCTCGAACCCTCAGTGAACGGCTGCTGAAAGCACAGACTGACAAAGTCTGTGGATGGCACTATACCATCGTGAGGTCGGCGAGGGGCCTCCTGATCCCCATAGCAGAGACTGTGTATCCTGGTAGGTGAGGATCCGAGGTGAAATAGCTCTCTGAATCTGGCAGCAGTAACCCTGAAGTCACGTCCCTGGTATGCGAAGTGCAAGAACTCGTGATCAGGTGAGATCCACAGAGAGGCGTAGAACTGGTAAACCCACTCCTTCTGATATGCCCCGGAGCGTCCCATCAAGTCTGTCAAACCCTGAATGTACTAGAGATGCTGCAGGATCTCTGGACCACCGACCCCCTCAATCTGAGTAGATGGGCACACCCTGTGGGCCCTGAGAGGAGCATCGGTGTCAACATATGCTCTGTAGAAGTCCTCGTGCACTGTAGTATAGAACTCTCGTCCGGCACGAGGGTCTCTCTGCGGTGGAAACCAGGTCTGGAAGTCAACGAATCGAAGCAGTTGGACTTGCTTCGCTGTAAGTACTCTGACCTGATGCCTCACTGGGTCTGGAGCTAGGGTCCTGGAGAGCTAGGTGGTGTACCTGAGCCTCGGGAACGAGTAACTCGACGGCTCATCAGCTCTCCAATAGTAGAGTGGCCCGCGGCCTCTGTCGGCTCAGTCGCTGGTGCCTCTGAAGCCTCGACGGGCTCTGACTCTGGAGGTGGAGGGGACTCACGACGCACTTCACGGCGATGTGAGAGCCTCAAGCCGACGCGACGTCCTCCTCGCTCAGCTATCTCGGCGGCCTCTGCCACTGCTAGAGCAGCTACCGAGTCTGGATCCATCGCCGGCCTCTTGCGCTTCCGAGAGATAACCTTCTGCATGCCCTTTCCCCGGTCAGTGGGTGGACGCAGTGGAGGTGGAGGGTCACCACCACTAACGGGAACGGGACCTGCGTTCTTTGTCCTTGCCATATCTCAAGTCTGCATCCAATCCACTGACAGGAATCCTCAACAAACAAACCACAAGTGCACTGTCCCAACTGTCACTGAAACCACTAACAATCCTCAGAACCAAACAGCTGAAGGAGTGGCAAGCCGGCCCTGGACTGTCCTCGCGAGGCTTTGCCTCGATCCGTACTCGTGGGCTTTGCCCCGAGTTCACTGACACTGCCCACTGTCTGATTCTCTGATCAACTGACCAACTGACCCTGCTCGTCAGAAATAGATAGAGATATATATGAACCATAAGCATATAGCTAAAAGGGAAGTGGGTCTATAGAAGCATGAAATAAGGAAAGAATAGATCGTTAAATCAACTGCCATACCTCGAACCTCTGATCAAAACGGGGAGAAGAGGAAAGATGAGATTTCCCGATCGATCAACCGCAATCCGCAACTTCAAACCGCAATCTAATCAAGGTAGAGAGATGATGGATTAGGGTAGGTAGAGAAGTGAATTGCAATTTGGAGGATTGAAAGGATCACAGAAGTGGATTTCACCTTGACACTCAAATGTGATCAATCAACCTCCTAGGTGGAGAGTTCCTCGGCAAAGAAGATCCCACACGGCTGGAAACACACAGGGGATCGGAGGCGGTGCAGTAGAGGAGCTCAGGCGCCGAGTGGAGTGGTGGCACGGCGGCGCAGCGCTGGGAGGAAGGGCCCTGGCGCGATGGCGGTTAGGGTTTGGGCTGGATTGGAGCAGCGGCGCAGGGGGCAGGCGGCGGTGCAGAGGGCGGACAGTGGCACTGGGTGGAGTTCGCGACGGCGCAGGGAGCAGAACGCCGGAGAGGAAGGCTTGGGTGCTCAACGGCGACGAGACCGGCGGCTAGGGTTTGGCAAAGGCGCGGCGGCGGACTGAAACGAGCGAGCGAACAGAGGAAGAGATCGGGGATTTTCTAAAAAAATTCGCCGTTTAGTTCGCGACGGACGCTCGGGGAGCGTCCGACGGCATCGTCCGTCGGGCTTCCAGAGCCAATTTGAAACGCCTAGTCGCATTGACCGCGACAGACCCTTGGGAGAGCGTCCGTCGCCCTGTTAGCGGGCAACTTTAATCTCCAGACGATCGCGATGGACGCTGAGGCAATTGACACCGAGCGTCCGTCGGCAGCGTCCGACGCCTTTAAAATAGAATTTTTCAAAATTTCTTTTTGCGTCTTTCTCCCAACCAAGTTCCAATCCCAATAAGATCCAAATAACACTTGATTGGACTTGATATGAGAACCATCTCTCAAACACTCATTTTCAAATAGTTTGCCGTAGGCTTAAATTTAGTTTTTAGCTCAAAATATTCGAATGGAAGCGCCAAGGAGACATCATATGGCCACAATAGGGGTATTTGAGTGAGTTGAGCTTGGAATGCTCCCCCTAAGTGGATTATCATAGAGGATGCTCAAGAAACTTAACCGAAGAGAAAGGGCAAAAACACACATGCATATGCCATGCAATACGAAAAGTGAATCTAGGTTGCTTGCAAGTTTAAACCGCGGTTAAGCTTTGTTAGACGCTTTGAGGGCGGTTATCTTAACCGCGTTAGCCAAGCCTATGTGCATTACCATATTAAACATGTTATAATACATATGAATGCATGGTTCACACAAGCTCATCTTTTAGTGAAATTAGAGTGATCAAGCACATTTAACTCGCTTCTCAACCTACAAAAGGTTGTTTCATCGAGTGGTTTAGTGAAGATATCCGCCAATTGCTCTTCGCTCTTAATTCCAACTAGTGTTATGTCTTTCCTAGCCACATGATCTCTAAGAAAGTGATGGCGAATATCTATGTGCTTGGTGCGAGAGTGTTGAACCGGGTTGTTTGCAAGCTTTACGGCGCTTTCATTATCACACAAAAGTGGAACTTCTTTTAAAAACACGTCGTAATCAAAGAGTGTTTGGGTCATATATAAGATTTGTGCATAACTTGCTCCCATGGCAATGTATTCCGCCTCGGCGGTTGACAATGCCACACTATTTTGCTTCTTTGAGGACCAAGAAACAAGTGATCTTCCTAGCATGTGGCACCCGCCGGAGGTACTCTTCCTATCAACCTTACACCTGGCGTAATCCGAATCGGAATAGCCAACTAGTTGGAAGGGAGCTCCTTTGGGATACCAAAGATCCATGCTAGGGGTGTGCCTTAAGTACCTAAGGATTCTTTTAACCGCACAAAGATGCGACTCCTTAGGGTTTGCTTGAAACCTAGCACACATACACACACTAAACATGATATCCGGCCTAGAAGCGGTGAGGTAAAGTAAACTACCGATCATAGAACGATAAAGAGTTTGGTCGATCTGTTTACCTCCCTCATCGAGATCGAGATGCCCATTAGTAGGCATTGGGGTCTTGATTGGCTTGCAATCCTCCATCTTGAATTTCTTGAGCACATCATAAGTGTACTTTTCTTGAGATATGAAGGTGCCTTCCCTCAATTGCTTCACTTGGAAGCCTAGGAAGAAGGTTAGCTCGCCAATCATCGACATCTCGAACTCCTTGGACATCAATGCACCAAATTCCTTGCTATGACCTTGGTTTGTTGACCCAAATATAATGTCATCGACATATACTTGGCAAACAAAGATCTCTCAATCTAGCACCTTGGTGAAGAGTGTGGTATCCACTTTCCCGATCTTGAAGCCCTTCTTGAGTAGGAAGTCCCTTAGCCTATCATACCAAGCTCTTGGAGCTTGCTTCAATCCATAGAGTGCCTTGGACAACCTATACACATGATTAGGACAATTTGGGTCTTCAAACCCGGGAGGTTGTGAGACAAAAACAAGTTCATTAATGAAACCATTAAGAAAGGCACTCTTCACATCCATTTGAAAAAGTTTCATTTTATGGTGTGAAGCATATGCCAAAAGGATACGAATGGCTTCTAGTCTAGAAACCGGTGCAAAGGTCTCCCCAAAATCCTAGCCTTCAACTTGGGAGAACCCCTTTGCCACCAGTCTTGCCTTGTTTCTCACAACCACGCCTTGATCATCTTGCTTGTTCCTAAACACCCACTTGGTGCCAATGATTCTTGCTCCTTTGGGCTTTTCTACTAGTGTCCACTCTTCGTTCCGGGTGAAGTTGTTCAACTCTTCGTGCATGGCATTCACACAATCCGGATCCGCAAGTGCATCCTCCACACTAGAAGGCTCAACAAAGGAAACAAAGGAGTGATGTTCAATATAAGAAGCAAGTTTAGATCGTGTTGTTACCCCCCTTGATGGACTCCCTATGATGAGGTCTTGAGGATGTGCTTGAAGCATAGGTGTAGATCTTCTATTGATCTCTTGAGGAGGAGGTTGCGGTGCTTCAACATTGCTTGCTTCGGCCTCGGCTTGATCTTGAGGGATGTGAGTGTCTTCTTGAGCTTCCCTCACTTGATCTCCTTCATCAACTTGAGCCGTGTGAGGTGGAGAAGGATCTTGATTTGCTTCATCTTCAACTTCTTCCACCTCTTGTGGGTTGATAGCACCAATTGGCATGTTCTTCATTGCCTCCCTCAAGGGTTCATCACCTACATCATCAAGATTTTCATGCTCTTCTTGAGAGCCATTAGTTTCATCAAACTCCAAGTCATACGTTTCTTCAACTAAGCCGGTGGCTTTGTTAAATACACGGTATGCCTTGGATTTAAGTGAATACCCAACTAAGAAACCAATGTCACATCTTCTTTGGAACTTGCCCAAGTGTTGGCGCTTCTTGTAGATGTACACTTTGCAACCAAACACTCGGAAAAAGGATATATCCGGTTTCTTTCCATTCACAAGCTCATAGGGAGTCTTCTTGAGAAGCCTTTGGACAAATAGCCGGTTGGCCGCATAGCAAGCGGTGTTGATTGCTTCGGCCCAAAACTTCTCGGGGGTGTTGTATTCATCAAGCATTGATCTTGCAAGAGTGATAAGTGTCCGGTTCTTCCTCTCTACTACACCATTTTGTTGAGGAGTATAGGTGGCGGATACTTCATGCTTGATCCCAACTTCATCACAATAGTCTTCAATCTTGGTGTTCACAAACTCGGTCCCATTGTCACTTCTTATCTTCTTGATCTTCACATCAAACTCATTTTGGGCTCTAGTTGCAAACTTCTTGAATATTGATTGAGTTTCTCCCTTGTCTTGAAGAAAGAACACCCAAGTGTATCTAGAGTAGTCATCAACTACCACCAAGCAAAAGAGATTGCCGCCAAGGCTAGCATAGGTGGTAGGTCCAAAGAGATCCATGTGGAGTAGCTCTAGAACTCTTGAGGTTGACATAAAAGCTTTGGTTGGATGAGTGTTTGCTACTTGCTTGCCAGCTTGACATGCACTACAAAGTTTGTCTTTCTCAAACACCACATCCTTCACACCTCTAACCAATTCCTTCTTGACAAGCTTCTTCAAAGTTGACATTCCCACATGTGCTAATCTTCTATGCCATAGCCAACCCAAAGAGCTCTTGGAGAAAAGACATGTTTGCAAACTAGCTTCATTTGAGGTGAAGTCCACTAGGTAGAGATTGTTGTGCCGAAACCCTTTGAATATCAATGATGAACCTTCAATCTTGGATACAACTACCTCATTTGGAGTGAAGAGACATTGGAAACCAAGATCACATAGTTGTCCCACCGATAGCAAGTTGAAGCTCAATGATTGTACTAGCAAGACATTTGATATTGATTGATCATTTGAGATTGTCACTTTGCCTAGACCTTGCACTTTGCCTTTTGAATTGTCCCCAAAGGTAATCTTGTCTTGCCCTTCGCAATCTTCCTCAAGTGTGGTGAACATCCGGGAGTCACCGGTCATATGTTGAGTACATCCACTATCAATCACCCAATGACTTCCACCGGTCTTGTAGTTCACCTACACACAAGCAACTTGGAGTTAAGCTTGTTGTTTGGGGACCCACACTTGGTGAGGTCCATAGCCTTGTCCACCAACTCCTTAGCAACCCATAACACTTTGGGCTTGTTCTTCATCTTTGGACCGAGAAATACAACTTGAGGTCTACCCTTGGAGTCCTTGTTGATGATGAAGTGTGCATCATGAGCGAAAGGCCTTATGTGCTTGGGCAAGGTCTTGGGAGGTGGAGTCTTGCATTGGGATTGAAGGTGACCCTCTTGACCACATCCAAAGCACTTCTTGGATTTGGGCTTTGGTGTGTCATAGTTGCTTCTCATAGCCTTGTTCTTGTAATAGTTCTTGGCTTCTATCTTGACCTTGGCCTTCATGATTTGGTTCTCCTTGAACCCAATGCCGGTCTTGTCGGTCTTCATGATAGTGTTCATCAAGAGCTCACTTTGAAGGTTGTGGCCCTTGGTGAACTTCTCCAATCCACTTGTAAGCTTGATCTTCTCAACCTTGAGCTTTGCATTTTCCTCTTTGAGAGAATTGATCAAGGTCATTGCATCTTTGTCATCTTGTTTGGCCGACTTGATAGTGAGAGGCTTGTTTGCCTTGAGATTGATTAGCTCTTCCTTGAGCTTGGAGTTTTCTTGCCTCATCTTCACATAGTCATCATGCTTGTCGGCCTCAACTACCTTCTTGCCCTTGCACTTAGCATTTTTCTCACTAGCAACTTCATCAAGCAAGTCCTCACAAGAAGTAGCTATATCACACTTAACAACCGGGTTAATAGCAACATGTGTAGCAAGATCATTTGAAAGCAATTCATTAGCTATCACAAGTGTGCCATGTTCATTTTTAACTTGGTTGTAGTCATCTTTTAGCAAGTTGTATCTTGATTGGAGTTCTTGTGTTGACCTCTCAAGCTTATCATGTTTCTCATTTGCTTGCTTGAGTGAGGCTTTGAGCTCCCTAGTGCTAGATGAGAGAGATTTGTTCTCAAGCTTCAATTCATCATTAGCACTAGTCAAGTCATCAAGCTTAGCATGCAAGTTACTATTGGCTTTCTCTAGTGATTCACTTTTGCCTTTATACTTCCTAATGAGCTTAGTGTATTTATTGCAAATTTCAATTAGCTCATCATAGGAAGGTGCCTCAAACTCATCATCACTATCATCACTAGAGCTAGCCTCATCATCACTATCCTCTTTTTGTACCTTTTTGTCACCTTTAGCCATGAGGCATATGTGTGTAGAGGATGAGCCCGGAGATGATGGAGGGGGTGGCGGTGGAATAGATGAACCAATCACCAAGGCGGCCACCTTCTCTTCTTCACTTTCATCTCCGGAAGAGTCACTTGAGTCTTCAATGTCGGTGAGCCAATCACCAACAATGTATGCTTTGCCATTCTTCTTCTTCTTGTGGAAGTTGAAGTTCTTCGTCTTCTTGAATAGCTTGTCATCCTTCTTCTCCTCATCACTTGACTCAACCTTGTTGCCCTTGTTGTACTTGAACTTGTTGTTAGCTTTCTTGTTCTTGTACTTGTCTTTCTTTTCTTCGGGGCAAGCATGAGCTAAGTGTCCAAGTTTTCCACAATTGTAGCAATCCATCTTGGAGAGGGGCTTTCTTGAAGAGCTTGTGAAGAATTTCTTCTTCTTTGAGTCAAACTTGACTCCATTCTTGCTTAGCTTCTTCAATATCTTGGTTGTTTTCTTCACCATGAGAGCGAGATCATCATCATCATCATCATCGCTTGTGCTCTCATACATGACTTGCATCTTGCGCTTCTCCGAGGAGGATGCCTTGAGTGCCAAGTCCTTCTTTTCCTCCTTCTCTTTTTCTTTCTTCTTGGAGGAGGAAGATGAGCCACCATCACCAATCTTCATGTACATCTCATGGGCATTGATCTTGCCCAAAATTTGTGTTGGTGTAGCGGCGGAGAGACCTCCTTGGTGAAGCACCGTGACGATGTGGCCATACTTCTCAATGGGCAAGACACAAAGAATCTTGCGTACCACATCGGTCGGTTCCATTTGGTTGAGACTGAGCCCATTCAATTCCTCTACAATAATGTTGAGTCGTGAGTACATTTCATTTGCATTTTCATTTGCATGCATAGAGAAAGAATTGAGCTTAGCCATAACCAAGTGATAGCGTTCTTCACGCTCACTCTTTGTGCCTTCGTGAAGTGCACAAATAGTGGTCCACAACTCAAATGCGTCTTTGGCATTACGCACTCAGTTGAAGACATCCTTGCTAATGCCACGAAAGAGTATGTTCTTCGCCTTGGCATTGTGCTTATCAAAGTTGAGGTCCTCCACGAAGAGAGTACCTCCCTTTTTGGCGGCCTTGAGCACGCCCACGTCAACGGCCTCTAGATAGGCCTCCATACGAACTTTCCAATAAGGAAAGTCGTCTCCATCGAACATGGGAGGTGGTCCATCCCCATGGGACATCTTGCTCTACGCGGTGAAGCCTAATTTAGAGCAACCTTGCTCTGATACCAATTAAAAGGATCAAGATGCCCAAGAGGGGGGTGAATTGGGCTCTTTTTAATTTCTAAACAAGAATTAAACCTATAAAGAGCCAATTAACCCCCTAGTGCCTACCGCTTGTGTGTCCTAGCTAGAGAGCGGTAGCAAGGCAATGAAAAGCGAAAACTTCCTACACAATTCTAGTATGAATTTGAAAGACAATTGCGGAAAGTAATGCGGTAATAAAGAGCTAAGGAAAGAGATGCTTGACACGACGATGTTTTGCCGAGGTATCGAGGAGTCGACACTCCCCCCTAGTCCTCGTTGGAGCACCTCGCAAGGTATAGCTCCCCCTCAATCTTGCGCAAGGGATGAGTGCTCTCTACGGGCTGATTCTTCGCCACTCCGGCTCGGTGAATCGCCCACAACCGATTACAACGTCGATGGAGAAGGGCCGCCGACAATCTTCCGGCGATCACCTTCCTCCGAGCACCACCGGACCGTCTAGGTGATGTCGATCACCAAGAGTAACAAGCCTCGATCTTCGCTTGACTCACTCAAGCTTCACAATTAGAGGATGCACACTTGAACTCTTGGATGATCTAGAGAGAGGATGGATGGATTCGTGAATCACTCTCTCTCTCTAGGGCTCTTGCTCTCTTCCCAACCTTCTCAATAAACTCAGCAACTCAAATGAGCGAAGGCAAGGTGGGAGAGAAGTGGGAGGGGCTATAAATAGACCCTTTGAAAACTGCCTCGGGCTGGCAATTTAAGTTGTCGACGGACGCTCCGTCGACTAGGCAACGGACGCTCCGTCGCATGCCCAACGGCTAGTTTCTGTTCATAGTTGAGGCGACGGACGCTCCGACGCCTAGGCGACGGACGCTCCGACGCCTCTGTCTAATGGCTAGTTCTGACACACTGTTCCCAGCGACGGACGCTACGTCACTGGGCGACGGACGCTCAGCCACAGCGTCCGACGCTGAGTTCTGGCTAGGGTTGAAAAACACCCTCTCTGGAAGGTCGACGGACGCTCTTCCCAGCGTCCGACGCCTGGCCGACGGACAGCATCCGACGCACCCTGAAAAACTTAGCCAGAAAACAACCTCTCTGGAAGGCCGACGGACGCTGTGGACTCAACCACCCAGCGTCCGGCGCCTTTGTCCGACGCGACGGACAGCGTCCGGCGCCCCTGCCAGGAGCGTCCGACACCTAGAAAATGATTTTGACAACTACGTTTTTCGTCGCGATGAATATGGAAGTTGTTCTAGGCTATCTTACGGTCACCATAGGCTTGCTTAGAGCTAAGGAAGTCAAGTGTGCACCATACCTAATCATGAAGCTTTCCTAAGTCAAGCTACTAGTCTCAACCCCTCTTAATAGTACGGTCAAAGGTAAAAAGAGAAGCCTTATCTAATTCTAAGTGCCCTTCATCTCCTTATGGCACTTAGCCTATCATTCTAGGGTCTTCATCATGTCTCCTTAAAAACCGAAACGATATCCATCTTGGGGGCCAAGAGATGACCATTAGAGCCCATTCTCCTTGATCACTATGGCTAAGCTACGCATAGCCTCTGCAAAACACACGTTAGCCATAATAATCTCTAATTGTCGTTAATCACCGAAACCAACTAGGGCCATGATTCTTCATTAGATGCTTTCAATCTCCCCCTTTTTAGTGATTGACGACAATACGAGCTCGAGTATGAATAGAGAGTTGGTTTTAGTTTTGATTTTCATGAGTTGAATAGTATAGTCATGGGTTAGTGAATATGAATGACATATACATGACTAAATCATTCAAGCCACGATGTGTACTTAAGAAATGTGAATTGAGAGCAAGTACATGGAGATATGCTTTTCATATGATCAAAGATAAGCACAAAAGCATATCGATAGCATAAACAAGTGAAATGGCATATATATGGAATGAAACACACATGTCACAACCATGTCCATAGAATAGCATCATCACACACACACACACACACACACACATATATATAATATATATACAATGCATGAAAAGTGGTAAATATGATGCTTGATAGAGTATATAACACAAACAAACAATGAATCCTACTAGCTCCCCTGAAGCTATCATACTCAACTCCCCCCTCCCCCTTTGGCGTCTAGCACCAAAGTCTCGGCTCTGAAGGGCATGAGGAAAGCGGCGCCCACCGGCTTCGCCGTTTTTAGCTAGCACCGCCATTACTATTGTCCTGTTGCCCCCACAAAAGCCCTTTCAGAAGGGCATCGAATTATCAACTCCACGCAACAGCAGCACAACTACATCAGCCACCAACCCCTCCGATAGAGCCATGCAAAGAATCGAAATTGACTCTAATGATGGTAATTAACTACTATATTTAAAGGTCAATTAAACAAGAAAAAGGGTATGGATGTCATCACCAACAAGCACCGATAAAGACATGCCACATTTGCACAATTTTTAAAGCACCGGTGCTATAAATTTCAAAATGAATTATGCAATGCATATCACCCCTCAAATGTAATTGTTGTTCTAAGGAAATATTTTAATGTATGAAGTATGATATAAATCTGGTTATGCATGCTAGAAATCTCAATCTTCATACTTTACATCACTTTAGCTTAGTTATTACTATGACAGAAAACTTTTAGATTTTACTATGAATACCTTAAATTTATATAAACTAAGATAAAAAAATTATAGACATCATTATTGTTAGCCGGAGTGCCACCTTTTAGATTTATTTCAATGCCCTATGGATTGAATATGATCTGGAAGTAGTTAGTTGTTAACTTGTTATAGAGTAGTTTCTTTAGCCTAGGCTTACATCATATACCTGTAGAAGCTTTGGTGATGTCCGTTTTATTGAAATTTGATTTACGTTGAATGTGAGAGGTAAATATTATTAGTTCATTGAAAAATACTACCGAGGTAGGTTAATTTATAGGCAAAAAAAACGACCAACAATTTGCATCCTGGATAAAAACTCAGCCCAAAGGCAAAAGGAATTAGCAGCCGGAGCGGCCTCAGTCTATGCAGCTACTACCTTCCATGCGCCGTCCTCAGAGCCGCCGGT
This sequence comes from Microstegium vimineum, assembly GCA_022036555.1. Classification (NCBI taxonomy): domain Eukaryota; kingdom Viridiplantae; phylum Streptophyta; class Magnoliopsida; order Poales; family Poaceae; genus Microstegium; species Microstegium vimineum. Next base: position 10,873,220 of record CM039129.1, on the reverse strand, counting down.
CAAAAGCAGCTACTAGTAGCCTAGCACTGGCCACGGCTGCGTCTCGGGGCCCTTGCCGCTGCGTGCCACCTCCGCCTCCGAGGAACAGAAATCAGCAGTCAGCACCCAACTGCACAGGCACAGCCACGCAACCTGCAACTGCAAAGCGAAGCCGCTGCTGGTGCCACGGACTCGGTACGTACTGTAGGTGCGACCAGCTGGGGCCTGGGGCTGGTGACGTGAGCAGTACGGGCAGCAGAATCCATCAGATTTCCATGGACCAGAAGACCGACCTGTTGACGTTGTGTGCGTTCAGGGCACTGCTGCGACTCAGGAACAAAGGAGAAGGGGACAAAAGCCCAAACAGGAGCTAGCCGTACGGACCTGATGGAAGATGTGACTGTACATCAGCTGATGCCTCACTGGTCACTGCAGTTTTGGCGCTGGAAGGTGAATGCCAACAACCTTCAGTCGCTGTTGCTTCATGACCACCGAAGGAAGAAAAACTTCAAAAATATTGCTACGTTGCTACAGCCCAAGCCTATCATGGACAGAGCGAGTGTTCAAAGCTGACTTTCCAGATTCCCAGTTAGCAGATTAACCAAACACATGCAAAACAGAAAATATACAAAAGGAAGGGCTAGAAAGTGGAAACACAGTTCCAGTCATCACAACACATTATTATGGGTGTGTGTTTAGATCTTGAGATGTAAAGTTTTTGATATCACATCGAATGTTATATGGGTGTTGCGGTATTTGGAGATTAAAAACATAAATTACTGAATCCGTCGGTAAACCGTGAGATTAATTTATTAAATCTAATTAATTAATATTTATTATGATAGCAATTAATATCTAATCATATATATAGACTAATTAAGCTTAAAAATTCATCTAATAAAATACAGGTAAAGTTTAATACTAGTAGAATGTAAAGTTAATTCATCTCATAAAAAATCATCACATTCTCATAAAAAATCATCACATATAATACTCCATATATGTGTTCAAATATTCGATGTGATAGAATGTAAAGTTTTTAAGTGGGATCTAAACTAGACAGCAAAAAGAAGGGACGCTCAAAATGTTGGCAGGTGTCTACAAACATTATTCTCCAATAATTAGGAATAGCATCTCATAGAAATCATGGACGCTTTTCGCGATCTTTTGACTCGACCCGAGCCATACAGCTTTACCAAACAACTGAAATGCCCAGTTTTATTTTTTATGAAAAGCAAGCAACTGCGATGGCATTGACCTCGCTATCTTTAATAAGCAATGCTACACGAAATGCTTGAACAAGATGCTAACACAGCGAACACATGTTGCTATTGTCGTTAGCTCCCACCAAGAGGAAAAACATTTTGTTGCGCCCTCAATGTATGGATGAACGAAAAAAGATTCCAGAGTCAAAATATTGTGAACATTCACCGCTTAGAGAACGTGTCCCTCTGTTTGCACTACCAAAAGAACACCCAAAAAGGTGGTCCATCCATTAGTTTTCCTAAATCAACACCCTATAACTTTGACCAAATTTATATCCAAATGAACTGTCACATACCACGCCAAATTAGTTCCATTAAAAATTTTCACCACAAATATAATGTTTCTTGATCGTGCATTTGTTTAGTACTGTGTAATGTATATTTAGGGGCATTTGGCAGGCTCCCTGAGCGGCTTCAGCTCCGGCTTCTGCCGAAGTCCTGTCAAACGGCAATTTCAACGAAGAGCTCCTAGGGTGAAGCCCAAAAGGCCGGAGCCTTTTTTTCTACTGCGACAATGGAGCCACGAAAACAAGCTTCTCCCGACTCCTCCTTGATTTGTGCATGAATGGATACAAATGATAACAGAAGAGCCGTTTTGCCAAACGTTTTTCTAGAACGGCTTCAGCTCCTTCAAAAGAGCCATTTTTTCAGAGGAGGCAGAGGCAGAGCTATTTTTGGAGGAGCCAGAGGCCTACCAAACAGGACCTCATTAGACAAGTTTGATTTAAGACAAAAGTCAAACTGACATTCATTGAGAAACCGTCGGAGTACACATTATCACACAACACACATCAAATCATCTGAGTGCAGAAGAGGAGTTTCAAATCGATGCTGGAGAAATCAAAGTCTTCAAAAAAGAGCAGGTGCTTCCAGCAACACTGGTAAAAAAACCCAGACATTAACAAGATCAGCCAACCCCCATTGGACAACAAGGGAATAACCTTCACAATAGTACCTTCAAAAAGAGCAGGTGCTTCCAGCAGCTCTGGTAAAAAAAATATCCAGACGATAACAAGATCAACCAACCCCCGTTGGACAAGGGAATACATTTACAACGGTCAAATAGTAAAATGGAGTGCCTTTTACATTTTATAAGGAATAACTGAATTTGATTCATCGAAACTTTATTCCAAATTCTAAATGCCAAGAAATTGTCCCGTATACAGAATTAAAAAAAAAGAGTATCAGTATATTGTAACAAAGAAAAACAGGAAATATCTTGACATCAGAGAACAGAAGCCCCTCAGACTATGGATAGCTTCATCAATCAACTTGTCGGATACCTAGAAAAAGGGTACCCATTTTAATGCACTCCGCAAAAACAAAATCATCCCCGGGAGCTCCTCCGCCTTGCCCGAGCCAAGGTGACGTCATCACTCCCGGGGACTTGCCGCCTTAACCAAACGAAAAGGGCAGTACTCCCTCGGAGGGTCTTCCGCCTCGTCCGAGCAGGGTTGACGTCATCCGTAACGACATCTACCCTCAGGGGCTTCTCGCCCGAAAGGACTAAGGAAACGACACTTCATCGGGGGCTCCTCCGCCTCGTTCGAGCGGGGGCGACATCATCTGTGATGTCATCTGTCCTCAGGGGCTTCCCCGCCCTAATCGGCTAAGGCAATAACACTCCATCGGAGGATCTTCCGCCCCCGTCCGAGCCTAGATGACATCATATGTGACGCCATCCACCCTCGGAGGCTCTTCCGCCTCGTCCGAGCCAGGGTAACGTCATCCGTGACGTCACCTGCCCTCGGAGGCTTCCCCGATCCATGGTGCACTTTAACCCGTAGTCAAAAGGTCCACAGTACAGACTCGCCCTTGGGGATGGGGGTTACAGGCATGGAACGACATGCCCTCCCCTGTAGAATCCTTGCGGTACAAGCTCTAGTACTACCGATTGACGTCCACCATCCCTTCGACGGACAGTTGAGCAGAGATTCGTCCCTGTATGACGGAACGTAGGGGTACCGAGCCCTGTTCTGCCAACCTCTGCACATGCCCAAATATGGCAACAGGAGCGCCATCAAGTACAAAGCATGTGGCTACAGTTGCATCAAGGACGAACAGGACCCCCGGCGTGCCAACAGGCGAAGCCTTTCCCGGGAAGACAGGGGAACAGAAGCCAGGAGCGTCCTCCAAGTCAACAGCCTATACCAGGCCCACGTTCACTCTCCCTCTCTCTACTGTACTCCTCCATCTCTCCCTACGTATAAAGGGGGAGAATGGATCTCCAACCATCTCTCTTAACTCTTTGAACTCATTCACACACACTCATACTCGCATCCACGCGAACTCTCAACGAACCTCGATCCTCATACGCACGAGACTTGGGAATCCGCTTCCCTCTCTCACCAAAGCTTGTAGCTCCCATCTACGAGCTCTCTGCACTTGGTAACACGACTCAGCAGCAAACTGGACGTAGGGCGTTCGTGCCCGAACCAGTATAAATCTTGTGTTCTCCGGACGTAACCATCTGATCTCCTACACGCTTAGAAATTTACTCGTTTGCCGTCTAGACCCCGCCATTTTAGACACCGACAGTTGGCGCGCCAGGTAGGGGCTTTGCGTGTCACCCATATTTTCGAGTATCGGATGGCTTCTCGCCGCGTTGATTTTGCTCCAGGCTCCATTGTTCGTTTTGGTAGCCTGGACTTCCAGTGCCACGGGCAGGAGGCCGACCTGGTCCTCCGTCGCCCCACGGTCCCCTCTGAGGTAGCCATGGACGCCATCTCGGCATCCATGGCCCATCTAAACCTGCCTCCCTCCGGGGAGCAAGTCACTCGCGGGGCAGCCGTCCAGCGGGCCGACTACCTTCAGTTCGAGCGCCAACTCGGCACGTTGATGGGACCCCAACCGACGCAGGAGTCCCTACACAACCTCTACTTCGCATTCGCCAACGTGACGGCGCAGCTCGCGGGAGGGCAGCCGCTCTCTTCCAGGCTGTTGACACTGTTTTTCGACATGTGTCAAATGGGCTGAGGCTTGACTGGTCAGCGGCCGTTCTCCATCGGTATCAGGAGTCGATAGTGCCGATGGAAGAGTGCTGCAGGAAGGCTAAGTGTTTTGCCGATGGCGGCCGGATGATTTTTGCCGACAAAGGTCAATTGGTGAAGTCTTGCTGAAGCTGATTGCCGATGAAGAGTCATTGCCGATGGCCGATGAAGCGTCATTGCCGATTGTCGATGAGCTGTTATTGCCAATGAAGAGTCCTTACCGATGGGTGATAAAGGGCCGTTGCCGATTGCCGATAAAGGCTCGTTGCCGATTGCCGATGGAAGATGGTTGCCGATTGCCGATGAAGGGATGCTGCCGATTACTGATCGGGAAAGTATTGCCGATGCCGATGGGCGCGATTTAGCACTTAGCGGCAGCGGAGGATTACAAGTGGTCAAAGAAGGAAGGTGCGGATTGAAGGGGTCTGCCGATGGAAAGTTTCCATCGAAAAGAAGTATAAAGAAACTGGTGTCTTGTGCCAGTATTATTATAGTAGTTTGAGTCCGACTCTTGCATGGGTCATTTATTTTCCTTTAAAATAGGTGTGTCTGTTTAGGAAATAAATATTGTTATCCGGCTCCTGCGCGAGTCAGTTTCCTTTAAAGTAGGAGTTTGTTTTAGGAAGGATATGTGTCGTGTCTTTGTACAACTCTCCATGCGGGTGTATAAATATGTGCCCGAGGGCTATGGAATAAGCAATCCAATTCAAAAACAAACCAATTCTACTTTTATTCTACTTTTATCGCAATTTACCTTCTACTGCATTAGCTATAGTTTTCAACGAGTTCTTCAAGCTTTCGACGGGCTGCATCACCTTGATCTCCGTCAAATTCTTGCTAGTTCCGCGTGGGAGTACCTCTAGGCTTTGGCAATCCGAGCGCATCGCTGTTTGCCTCGTCTAGCTCTGCTCTAGTTACCCTTGATCAATCTGAGCCTTGACGTCCGGGCGCATCGCTGTCGTCTCGTTCAGTTTGTTCTAGTTATCATCCTTGTCGGTTGATTGGTCAAATCGACTGGCACGCCCTCGACATCGAGCTTTGGGTAATAGCCCGAAGTGTTCACAGATCTGACGCTTTTTGTGTCAACACCTCTTTTGGCACACCCGGTGGGACCGATTATACAAATCTACACATTCGGCATGGCTGATCACGCCGATGTCAACCAGAGGAATGTCATTGAAGTGTCTGAGGCTGATCTGAAAGATGATCATAAGCAGGCCATGGAGCGGGCTATGGAGGAATACAGACAGCTGTATCTCAAATCCTTCAGCCTCAGCAGGAGTGGCGAAGCAATTCAGAAGCAAGATCCGTCGTTGCCACGGCAGGTCACGTACGATGCCAACCCTGGTAAGCTACAAGAGATGGTTAATGCTGTTGTAAGTCAAGCTTTGATTAACCACTCCGGCGTGCTGTCCAATACTGTCTACAATGCTGTCGCACAAACATTCAAAGAAGGACATGCACCGTGATATGTCGGTCCAGCGTATCATCAGCCTGGATTGGCATCTACAAGCCCATCGGCGGCCCCAAAAGCGTCTTCCACCCCTGTGGAACCGTCTGCCAATGTGGCTACATCACCAAGACCGAACGCTGGCGACACTACCAAGTTCAACGCAGATCCAGCCGCGTCGGCAACTTCAGGGCTAGCCCCCGCTAACTGGTGGGGATACGGTATGCCTCCGAATCTATATGTTGGTTCTAATCTGGTGCAGAGAGACGGTTTAGCCTGGAGGAATTCTACGGCATCGGCAGCGCAGTCACAGCCGATGGCTCATATGATGCACAACTCTGCGCCTGCTCCAACCATGCAAGTGCCATCAGATGATCTCCAAGTAATCCCCAAGATACCCCTGATGCCACCATCGGCAAGCTCTGTGCCGATGCAACACATTATAACCACCGGCAGTCAATCTCTGGTGGCGAATTCTCAAGCCAGAGCGCCGGTCCCCCAGGGTAATCTGGTGATCAATTGCTCTAGAATTCAAGAGTCGCATGCTCCGGTCAGCTATCAGCCATCGGCAAGTCATATGCCGATGCTTTATAATCCTGGATGAGTCAACCAGCCACTAACTCAGTAGTTTGGCGCGCCGATGTATTATTATGGAGGCCCAACTTACACTCAGAGCGGACCATCGGTGCAGCAACCGATGAATCTGACAGTTCAGCCAAATCCGCCAAGTGTGCAGAATCACCCATCGGTAAGTCAACCGATGCATAGTGCCCAGATGACTGGTGCTGCGCCCGCAACTACTACGCATCTTCAAGAGGCGCGTCAGCCGATTCCACCAGTCGACAACCAGCCAATGAGTCGGCAGGAGCAGGATGCATACTGGGTCGGTAAGATTGCCGAAGTCATGAAAGAGCAATTCGGCATCAAACCCAAGGTCAACACGTACTCTTATCGGACTCCCTATCCTCCCGCATATGACTTGATTCCTCTTCCAAATCGGTACAAGGTGTCCGATTTTACCAAGTTCTCCGGCCAAGACGACACGTCAACGATGGAGCACATCAACCGCTTCATTATCCAGTGCGGAGAAGCTGCCACCACGGAGGAATTAAGGGTGAGATTGTTCTCTTCATCATTGTCTGGATCGGCATTCACATGGTTCATATCACTGCCTCTAAATTCTATAATTACATGGGCCGATCTGGAGAGGCAATTTCACAAGTACTTCTTTGCTAGCATACATGAGAAGAAGCTTACCGATTTGGTCAAGATGAGGCAACGTAACGACGAATCAGTGGAAAGTTTTGTGCAAAGGCTACGGGACGTGAAGAATAAGTGCTATAGTCTGGTGCTTGATGATTGGCAACTGGCAGATTTGGCCTTCCAAGGATTGCTGCCGCACATCAAGGACAAGTATGCGTCCCAAGAGTTTGACAGTCTAAGTCATCTGGTGCAGAGGATCGCTGATCGAGATATCAAAGCCTTTGAAACCAGGAAGACTTGGAACAAGGTGACCTTCATCGGGAAAGAAGAAGACTCTGGATCGGATGAAGAGCTGAATATCGATGCGGCCAAATGGGTAAAGGATAAGAAGCCTGTGTCTTGTCCGTTCGGCCAAAAAGAGACTGAGAGGTTCACCTTTGACATCACCAAGGCCGATAGGATGTTTGACTTGTTGCTGCAAGAGGGGCGAATCAAGTTGGCGCCCAACCAAGTAATTCCATCGGCCAAAGAGCTCAAGAAGATTAGGTACTGCAAATGGCATAATGCGACCTCACACAGTACCAATGACTGCAAAGTATTCAGGCAGCAGTTGTAGTCAGAGATCGAGTCTGGGCATATCAAGTTTGAAAATTCTAAGGTCCAGAAACCGATGAAGATTGATCAGCACCCCTTCCCAAACAATATGGTGGAGATCAGTGAAAAAAACCAAAGTGCTGACATCGGAAGCTGCCAGAAGAAACTCATCGGTAGACCCTAACTACCAAGTGCCTAGGCACGATGCAAGGAGGTTTGCCGATGACGGAAAAGGTAAGAAGGTTGCCGATGAGGGTAACGGTGCCAACAGGGCTCCTGGGTGGTAATCACTCACAAACAGGCAAGGCGAAATCATCGGCAATCACGTGAAGAACGGTATCGGCAAGAAGAAGAGGAGCATCGAGAATGGCTTCGACACAAGGACCACTGGAGGTGTCCCTTCTTCGTTCATTGCTGGGAAGAAGGCATCAAGCTGCCCACTGTCGATAACTGTCCAGAATGCAATGGGTACTACACAGCCGATCGGTCAGGTAAGCGACCTTGTTTTGATGATCAGGCACCCAGGTACGCCAGGCCGCTCAGAGAGAACAGATCGGCACATGACCGACTGGGGGGGCAAGCTCAGTGCCCATGATCGGCTTGGTAGGCGTGTTGACCAGGGGGAGCTGGAGGAAATGGCCAATGCTAGAGTGCCTGACGAAGAGATATTCTCCAGAGATCCCAACATCAGAAAAAGTGCCGATGTAAGCGGGGGAAAGCAGCACCAACCTGTCTGGAAGACCAAGCTTCCTCCGTGGTGCCCTAAGGGTTTGACTAAGACCCAGAAGAGGAGGATTCAGCGCCAGCGCCGCGATGACCTATATGACGGTGCAGAACCCTCATCAGAGAAGCAATGGAGGCCGAAGCGCAAGGACAGGGACCCATCGGCAGATATAAATATGGTTGTCATGTTGCCAATGGAGTTCATGGCGCCCGTCAGCGATGATGAAGAGGCTGCCGATATGGCACAATTGGTGCTGGATCCGATGACGGCTATCTTTGAAAAGCTTGCCGAAGATGAGAGGCAGCACTTAAGGGCTCTGTTTGTTAAGGGCAAAGTAGATGGTTAGCCGATGACCAAGATGCTGGTGGATGGTGGCGCATCGATCAATATAATGCCCCACGTCGTGTTCAGAAAGCTTGGCAAGGGTGACCAGGACTTAGTCGAGACCGACATGAAGCTCAAGGACTTTGAAGGCAATGTGTCGACCGCCATGGGAGCCGTATGTGTTGACTTAACCATCGGCAGTAAAACTTTGCCGACAACGTTCTTTGTAATCAGCAGCAAAGGCACTTACAACTTGCTCCTCGGAAGGGATTGGATCCATGCTAATTGCTATATCCCTTCTACTATGCATCAGAGCCTGGTACAGTGGATCGAGGACAGAATTGAAGTCGTCCGCGGTGAAGCCCCATCTACTGTTGCATCGGCAGAGTTGGACACTTATGAGCAGACCAGGTGTATATCTGGTGAAGCCTGGGATAAAGAGTTCCTCAAAGTTGCTGATTACCGCATCAAGCCGATCCAAGCAGTCGGTCCTGAGGAGGAATCTTAATGGATCAGTTCGCCGATGACGGAAAATTGGGGCAGGGTTTTACGTCTGTCGATGATTTGCTCGAGATCGACATCGGCGATGGTAGTAAACCTAGGCCTACTTTTATTAGTGCTAAGTTAGATTCCCAATGTAAGCAACAGTTAACCGATTTATTAAAGGAGAATAAAGATTGTTTTGCTTGGGATTATACAGAGATGCCTGGTTTAGACCGATCGATAGTTGAACATCGGTTACCCATCAAGTCTGGTTTCCAGCCACATCAGCAACCGGCCCGCCGATGCAATCCTACTATCTTACCCGATATTAAGGCTGAGATTACTAAGTTAATCGAAGCTGGATTTATTCGGCAATGCCGATATGCCGATTGGATCTCTAATGTGGTTCCTGTGTATAAAAAGAATGGAAAACTTCGTGTTTGCATTGATTTCAGGAATCTGAACAAGGCTACGCCGATGGATGGCTACCCGATGCCCGTTGCCGATCTGCTGATCGATGCTGCTGCTGGACATCAAATTATTAGCTTCATGGATGGTAATGCTGGGTATAATCAGATATTCATGACTGAAGAAGACATATCCAAGACTGCTTTCTGATGTCTAGGTCACGTTGGCTTATTTGAGTGGGTAGTCATGACTTTTGGCTTGAAGAATGCCGGTGCTACTTATCAGAGGGCAATGAATTTTTTCTTTCATAAGTATATCGGCACAATAGTTGAAATCTACATTGACGATGTGGTGGTTAAGTCTGGAGACTTCAAGAAGCATCTTGCCGATTTGCGGAAGATATTAGAGTGCACAAGGGAACATGGGTTAAAGATGAATCCTAACAAGTGCGCATTTGGCGTATCGGCAGGGCAGTTTCTGGGTTTCATGGTGCATCAGAGAGGCATTGAAATCGGTAGAAAGTCTATTGATGCAATTAACAAGGTGGTTGCTCCCACCAACAAGACTGAGTTGCAGTCTCTGATCGGCAAGATTAATTTCATTAGAAGGTTTATATCCAATCTGTCTGGTAAGATTAAATCTTTTAGTCCTCTGTTGAAGTTGAAAGCCGATCAAGAGTTTACATGGAAAGAAGAGCAGCAGTCAGCCTTAGAGCAGATTAAGGAATACTTGGTGAATCCTCCAGTCTTGGTTCCACCTCAACACGGGAAGCCTTTCAGGTTATATTTGTCTGCCGATGACGGTGTTATCGGATTGGCCTTAATTCAAGAGTTTGAAGGGAAGGAACGTGTAATATATTACTTGAGCAGAAGATTGGTGGATGCTGAAACTAGGTATTCGGCCATAGAAAGGTTGTGCTTATGTTTATACTTCTCTTGCATTAAATTAAGACATTATTTACTATCGGCCGAATGCACTGTTGTCTGCAAAGATGATGTGGTCAAGTACATGCTGTCAATGCCGATTTTGAGTGGACGAATCGGTAAGTGGATTTTGGCACTATCAGAGTTTGACCTAAGGTATGAATCGGCTAAGGCTGTTAAGGGTCAGATGATGGCCGATTTTGTTACTCAGCACTGCAATATGGTGAGCTTTGTTGAGATTGCTCCTTGGGTTCTATTCTTTGATGGGTCTACATGCAAGGATGAGGCAGGTGTCGGTATTCTCTTGATTTCACCTCAAGGACAGAGGTACGAGATTTCGTTGCCGATTGTTGCTACTTCAACAAACAATCAGGCTGAATACCAGGCTTTGCTTAAGGGGTTAGAGTTACTCAGGGAAGTGCGTGCCGATGCTGTTGAAATCTTCGGCGATTCTATGTTGGTGATTAACCAATTGATCGGGACGTATGAGTGCCGAAGTGAAGTTTTGATTGCTGTTCATGAGCGGTGTTTGCAGTTGTTAAAGGAGTTCAAAGAATACCGCCTTGAACACATTCCAAGGTTGCATAATGAAGAGGCCAATCGGTTAGCACAGAATGCCTCGGGATATCAGCTGATTCAAGTCACGACATCGGTAACAGTTGCCGATGACTGGAAAAAGGAGATTGTCGATTACTTGAGGGATCCATCCAGGAAAGTTGAAAGGCGTCTAAGGTTCCAAGCTACTAAATATGTGCTCCTTGATAATGAGTTGTATTATCGGACAATTGATGGGGTTTTACTTAAGTGTCTTGGCAAAGAGGAATCAAAACAGCTGATGGGTGAAATCCATGAGGGTGTATGTGGAGCGCATCAATCGGCATTCAAGATGAAGTGGATGATTAAGCGGAATGAATATTATTGGCCGACAATCCTTGAAGATTGCTTCAAATATTTCAAAGGGTGCCAGGACTGTCAGAAGTTTGGTAATGTGCAAAGGGCGCCTGCATCGGCAATGAATCCTATAATTAATCCTTGGCCGTTCAGAGGATGGGCTATTGATCTCATCGGCCAGATTTATCCGCCGTCGAGCAAGGGGCACAAGTTCATACTTGTTGCTAACGATTACTTCACCAAATGGGTTGAGGCAATCCCCTTGAAGAAGGTGACATCGGCGAACATGGTGGATTTCGTTAAAGAGCACATCGTTTACCGATTTGGTATTCCTCAGACCATTACTACCGATCAAGGGACCATGTTCACATCGGGAGAGTTTGATGACTTTGCTGCTAGCATGGGTTTCAAGGTGTTAAATTCTTCTCCTTATTATGCTCAAGCTAATGGTCAAGCTAAAGCGACCAATAAAGGAGTCATTAAGCTTATAAAGCGTAAGATTGAGGAAAACCCTAGAAGGTGGCATATGGTATTAAACGAAGCTTTGTGGTCATATCGGATGGCTTGTCATGGTGCAACCAAGGTCTCGCCGTATCAGTTGGTTTATGGACACGATGCTGTCCTACCTTGGGAAATTAAAACTGGTTCTAGGCGATTATCTTTTCAGGATCAGTTGACGACCGATGATTATATTACTCTGATGAAAGATGAGTTAGAAGATTTGGTAGGTCATCGGTTGAGGGCATTAATTAGTATTGAAAAGAACAAGAAGAGGGTTGCCCGATGGTATGACAAGAAAGTAAAGGTGAAGGAATTTGCCGATGGCGATTTGGTTTGGAAGTTGATTTTACCGATTGGGACTAAGAGCTCTAAATTTGGGAAGTGGTCCCCTACTTGGGAAGGTCCTTATCGGATAAAACAGTCTGCTCCTGGTAATGCGTACATTTTGGAAACTCTCGAAGGAGTGGCGTTTTCTAGGGCGATCAACGGCAAATACTTAAAAAGATATTACCCTAGCGTATGGGTAGATGCATAGTGCTCAGTCGAATGCCGATGAAAAGAAAAATTATAAAAACATCGGTAAAAACAAACTGGCATTATATTACAAGACGAGATCAAGTATCAGGTTACATCCTTGCCGATACAACAGACATTACAGTAAGGAGTGGATAACTGATATCGCATGCAGACGAATTTTCCCTATTTCATCCATCTCCTTGGCGTCGGCATCGGCAGAGCCCTCAACCGGCTTGATTTTCTTCTTCCATAGGATGGCTTGTCGGGCATTATGGTCTCTTTCTTGCCGCAAGGCCCCGATGGAATCGGACAGTTGGGTCTTTTGCTGGTTGGCAGCTGTCAGATCCCCCCCAACCTTTTGCAGCTCCGCCAGTAGCTCCTCCTTCTGTGCTTCTCATCGGCAAGGTGTTTGAATTTGAGCTTCTCTTCCTCGCTCTTGGCTTGGGCAGCTCTATCGGCAATGCGACGAGTAAGCCTTTGGTACTGGATCTGTTTGATGTCGATAGAGGCTGCCTGGAGAAGGACTTCTGCTACGTCAGCGGAAAGATGGCTCTGGATGTCCTTGATGCAATCCTTGCTGCCGATGAATCCTGGATGAGTTGAGACGTGTCTTGTAGCAGCAAGGAAAGCAACTCTTCCAGCTTAGATTTGACCTCTGCCGACAAGGTTGGGACGGAGCTCTCCTCTTCATCATCATCGGGGACGTTGACGGCAAAGGAAAATAGGTTGTCCGCTTGAAGGCGGCCTTGGCGTTCATCCTCGGTCTGAAGGTTCAAGCTGTAAGAGAAGAGGCTGTCCGGAGAATCTTGAGCCTGAAAACAGAGGTTAGAGTTTGTCGATCGGAAGATTGTACTCTAAGCTTTGGGATGATTAACTTACTGCCTTGAAGCGGATCTCCTGCCTGGGGCTTGGTATGCCGGATGGTCCAGCTTCATCATGGACGACGGCCGCAGATGCCGATGATTGAGCCAGAGAAGGAATCGGCACCGCTGGTGGTGTTATTATTGGCGCTGCTTCCAACATGGTGGCGATGTCACCCTTCCATCGGCTGACGGTGCCGATGCTGATGCTACCTCCGCTGCTACAGCGGGTGCTGCTTCTTCATTGAGCCTCGTCGGTACCGATGCCGAAGCCGCTTCGGTTGTTGCAGCAGCAGCTGTCTCCTGGTCGGGGATGTCATCCATCGGCTGATCAGGCACGGAAGCCGATGGAGGTTCTGCCGATGACCCGCCGGCAGTTGGTGCGATTGGGACCGGAGGTAGTCCTGCTGGCGGCGCATCGGCAGCTGATGGCGCAGTCGGAGCCGATGGTGGAGGAGAAGCCAGCCTCAGGCGCTTTTTTTCGTCGGCGCAGCAGCAGGGGAGCCAACCCGCTTGGATGAAGACCAGGGGGCATCGGCAGCCGGGCTGGAAGGTGTTTGCCTGCTGGAAGCAGATGCCGATGACCATAGTGCCTGAAAATACAAAGCAAGTTATACCAGATAAATGTTGTCGATGAAGCAGTATGTAATCGGTACAAGTAAAGATGAGTTTACTGCATAAATTCGCGTCAAGGCAACAGCGGCAGCCGATGTAGCCTGAGCTTTTGTAGGTGTCGGCGTAGGTACCTGTTGAGGCGTGAAGGCGGCCAGCGTCGGAGCTTTGGTGCCGATGATCGATATGGGGCCCATTATCCGAAGAATAAAGGGCCTACCACTGTTGCTCGTTGTGGGGACTGGATCATCGGCCTGTTAGGTGCAAAGGGGTTAGGTGATGATACCGATGACAAAAATAAAGTAATAAGAGTACATCAGATAGTAGACTTACTGCGTCATCGGGAATGATGTAATCAGCGTCAATCAAGTGCCGATAATAGTGCGAAGACTTGGCAAGTAGCTGGCACTTCCACTCTTGCCACCAAGACTTGAATTCGTTGGTGATGAAGGAGGTTGGCGACCAGGAAGACAAGTCAAGGTCTGACAGATCGGCATCGGCAGGAAGGCTGATGACTTTATTCCAGTCCAGATTGCTAGAGATTGCCTGCCTGGGTCTTACCACCTTGGAGAAGCAGAGCTTGATCGGCAGTTGGCCAAATGTCAGTTGTCTCGCTGCTGCCGATGGGTAGTAAAACTCATAGGATGGTGAAGCATTCTTCCCAAATCCAAAGATATTCACTGGAATGGCTCGGGGAGTGATGCTGGCTCTCATGATTGCTTGGTTCTCAGGCAAGCTCATGTCAGACAAGTTGAACAGCAACGGGAACTGGTTGTGCTCGTCAAGATATGGCCACCAGGCCCGTTCCGAGGAGGGAAGTCCGTTGTAGAACTTCTGGAAATAGTAGCCGAAGTGCTCCACATCGGCATCGGTACCTGGCAGCACTATGATAGCCTCTCCAAAGTTAAGCGGAGGGCGAGTTGCCGATTCATCATCATCATATCGGTAATCCTCCGATATGTCTCTCGGAATTGTTGGGGAAATAAGTCAAACTGGAGGGCCTTGTGCATGTGTACGTTTAGCCATAGATTGACAAACCACCAAGGACCTCCGAGATTGCCGATAGGCTCTCCTAGTAGTAGCTTATTGGATACTTGATGCAGCAATCGGTAAACGGATCCAAGAAGATACCTGCCTAAAGGGAGCCTCGTTCCATCGGCAAGCAGTTCAGCCGCTGGGAGGTGCATGGTGGTCGGGCCGATGGTTTTGCCGCAGAAGACAAACTTTTCCAACCACATGTTTAAGAAGATGGCATGCTCCCGTTGGGTTACCGATCCGGTTTTCTGGTGTTCCTGAATATAACCTGTCCAGCCGCCGATGCTCCGGGTGTTCACCTTGTACTCAGATTTTCTGTTGAAGAGGCTAAGCGTATCGGCAGAGGTGATATCCAAGCCGGTCAGCATGTAGACATCGACAAGGGTTGGAGTAGCTGGTCCATGCCTAAAGAAGAAAGCATTCATGCTGTCGGACCAGAAGTATGAAGCTGCCATCATCAAGTTTTCATTCCTCTCTGTATCGGCAATTGAGAGCCTAATACACTGATCCAAGTTACGCTCCTGCCAGTACACTTGCTGCGATCTGGCCAATCTCAAGTATCAGTTCTTCCATCCTTTAGTGTGCTTGGGCCAGGAGCGGAATGCGCCCTTCCACAGTCCTAGGTCAAAACATTCAGATTTGAACAGAATCTGGTTGGTTTCTGCATTAATGATGAATGTGGGGTCTGGATTGCCCATGGGGCCTAAGCAGCTCAGATTGGAACCAGCGAGGGGGATGACTACTTTGTTGTACAGCTCCTAGGGTTCGAAGAAGAAGGGACGAATCAGAAAGAAGAATGGGGATAAAACCAGGTTTTTGCAGGGAAAAGAACCATGCAGAGAGGTTGGATTAAATGGAGAATGAGTCTTACCTTCGGGATGTCGACTTGGATCGCCATTTGGACTCAGAGGGATGCTTGGTTCGTCCTTGGATTGCGAAAGAGTACTGTTGCTCGAGCCTGTGTTCTTCAGAGCGGCCGGAGGTTGAAGACGAAGGCAGGAAGGTGAAAGTAAAAATGGGCTCGGGTAAAAAAGACGGTGTAGATCTCGGTAACTTTTATAAGCCTGTTCAGGGGTGTTTTGGGGTTCAGTTTCACACTATGCAGGAATGTGGAGAGGCCCGCGGTAGATACGCGCGGTGATCGAGGTGGTCTGTAACTGTTTGTGCTACAATCGAGGGATTTTATTATTAAATTGCAGTTCCACACCGGGGATCGAGGAAACCATACACCTATCTTAGGGGTAACGGCTACAGCAACGGCTACAGTGGAGAGAATTTCGGCACTTAAAGTTATACGCTCCGAAACTGGGGGGCATGTGTTGACACCGTTTTTCGACACGTGTCAAATGGGCTGAGGCTTGACTGGTCAGTGGCCATTCTCCATCGGTATCAGGAGTCGATAGTGCCGATGGAAGAGTGCTGCAGGAAGGCTAAGTGTTTTGCCGATGGAGGCCGGATGATTTTTGCCGACAAAGGTCAATTGGTGAAGTCTTGCTGAAGCTGATTGCCGATGAAGAGTCATTGCCGATGGCCGATGAAGAGTCATTGCCGATTGTCGATGAGCTGCTATTGCCAATGAAGAGTCCTTGCCGATTGGTGATAAAGGGCCGTTGCCGATTGCCGATAAAGGCTCGTTGCCGATTGCCGATGGAAGATGGTTGCCGATTGCCGATGAAGGGATGCTGCCGATTACTGATCGGGAAAGTATTGCTGATGCCGATGGGCGCGATTTAGCACTTAGCGGCAGCGGAGGATTACAAGTGGCCAAAGAAAGAAGGTGCGGATTGAAGGGGTCTGCCGATGGAAAGTTTCCATCGAAAAGAAGTATAAGGAAACTGGTGTCTTGTGCCAGTATTTTTATAGTAGTTTGAGTCCGACTCTTGCATGGGTCATTTATTTTCCTTTAAAATAGGTGTGTTTGTTTAGGAAATAAATATTGTTATCCAGCTCCTGCGCGAGTCAGTTTCCTTTAAAGTAGGAGTTTGTTTTAGGAAGGATATGTGTCATGTCTTTGTATAACTCTCCATGCGGGAGTATAAATATGTGCCCGAGGGCTATGGAATAAGACAATCCAATTCAAAAACAAACCAATTCTACTTTTATTCTACTTTTATCGCAATTTACCTTCTACTGCATTAGCTATAGTTTTCAACGAGTTCTTCAAGCTTTCGACGGGCTGCATCACTTTGATCTCCGTCAAATTCTTGCTAGTTCCGCGTGGGAGTACCTCTAGGCTTTGGCAATCCGAGCTCATCGCTGTTTGCCTCGTCTAGCTCTGCTCTAGTTACCCTTGATCAATCTGAGCCTTGACGTCCGGGCGCATCGCTGTCGTCTCGTTCAGTTTGTTCTAGTTATCATCCTTGTCGATTGATTGGTCAAATCGACTGGCACGCCCTCGACATCGAGCTTTGGGTAATAGCCCGAGGTGTTCACAGATCTGACGCTTTTTGTGTCAACACGGGCGCATCGAAGCGCCCGTCCCAGAGGCACTACCATTCGGCATGAGGAATTCCGTCGTGTCGTATTCGAAGATGGTGGCCGCATGGTTCCACGCTGCCCCTGCGGAAGGGATACACATCGGACTGGCGTCCCACCACCCCCGGTCCGGCTCCGACCTCCTCACAAGCTCCGAGGCCACCTCTTACACTGACTCCAGCCATGGGAGCATTGATCCCTGGGATCCCCTAGACTTCGATGGTCTGGGGGATAAGGAGACCTTCTACGGTTTTCTTCGCGCCAGCGATTACCTGCTCGACTCCGGCTCGAGTGACCGCAACGAGGACTACGGCCGTGAGTGCTTCATGTGTGATGCGCCGCCACCCGGAGAAGCTGTCGACCCCACCCTCATCGACGAGGGGGACGACGGCGACGACAACCACACGCCCGTGCACCAGGCGGGCGTTCCGGTACCTCCACATCGGCCTGATCCGCAGGCTTCGGAGGCCAAGCAGCAGCAGCTTCGCGACCTCCGCGAAATAGAGCAGCAGCTCGCGGAGCGCCAACGAAAGGTGACATTCGAGCGCGAGAAGCTCGAGCGCGAAGCCGCCAAGGATCACGCAGAGCCACGCGCTCGCAGGGATGCCCGACCGGTATACCAGCGCATCATCAACGACAAACACGGCACGCTGCAGTTTACGTGGGCTAGCCAGAACATCGCAGCAGCAAGGATGCTCCTCCACAACCTTCTGGTTCCCGATGCTCCCAACGGCAAACTCGCTCATGACGAGCTGAAGACCCTTCTGGAGCGAGCCGCGGCACAACAGGCCGAGAGCTCCGCGTCGCGGAGGCGCGGGCTCAGCACCGGCCATCCAACCGGCCCGACACCCGACGACCGCGAGGGGTCGGTCCACCCGGATCCCGCACCGGCTGAACACCGGCGTCTGACGGTGCATGCTCGCGTAGGTGAAAAGCGTGACGTGCGCGACACGCTTAACGCGCGCAAGCACGCCAAGCAGGACGGTGCCAGCAGAGAATACCATATCCATCATGGAGGCCGATACGATAGCGATGAGGACCAGCCTCCCACACCGGAGCCGCCAGGCCCCTTGGCGTTCATTCGCTGCATCCGCCGTGCACCATTCCCGCAATCGTTCCGGCAACCAACCAACATCGTCTGGTACTCCGGGGAAACGAACCTCGGGCTCTGGCTCGACGACTACCGTCTTGCCTGTCAGGCCGGCAGCGCGGACGATGATGACTTCATCATCCGCAACTTGCCTCTCCACCTCTCGGACTCGACCCGCATGTGGCTCGACCACCTGCCTCCCAACTCCATCGACGGTTGGGATTCCCTACGACAAGCCTTTGTAGGGAATTTCCAAGGCACCTACACGCGCCCAGGAAACCCCTGGGTCCTCCAGAGCTGCAGGCAGAAGGTCCACGAGTCCCTCTGGGATTACATTTGTCGCTTCTCCCAGCAATGCACCAAGCTCCCGTCCACGGCCGACGCAGACGTAGTCGGGGCTTTTCTCGCAGGCACCACCTGCAAAAAGCTAGTGCACGAGCTGGGCCACAGCAACCCTAGCACCACCGAGAGACTCCTCGACATCGCCATGAGCTACGTTTCGGGCGAAGAGGCGGTCGGTGCAATCTTCCACCCCGACAAGGGTAAGCGCAAGGAAGTAGAGACCGCCGGTGAAGGAGGCTCGAACCGCACCCAGAACAGGAGCAAGAAGAGGGGCAAGCCGCAGCGTGGCGGTGGCGACAACGTCATCGCGGTAGCAGACCGCAAGCCCCCCCCTATTCCCAGGGCGGGAAGAAGGGGGGCAAATTCGACGACATGCTCACCAAGCCATGCCCGTACCACAATGGCCCGGTCAAGCACACGCTCCAGCAGTGCGACATGATGGCCAGGTACTTCAATGTCATCCCTGACAAGGACGAGTCAAAGCAGTCGGAAGACCAAGATGGGGACGGGGGTCACTATGACCCCTACCCCCACGTAAGCAAGTGCCTCATGATCTTCGGGGCTCGGAGGCCTACGGCTACAAACACCGGCAGAAGAAGGAGCGGCGTGAAGTCTTCGCGGTCGCCCAGCGACTCCGGCTTTCCTCGACTGGTTGGAGCCCGACATCACCTTCGGTCGAGATGATCACCCGAGCCACGTTCCCCATCCTGGTCGTTATCCACTCGTCGTGGACCCGGTCATAGGGAACGTGCGCTTCACCAAGGTACTGATGGACGGGGGCAGCAGCCTCAACATCATGTACTACAACGCCTTCGAGGCCCTGGTCCTGCGCAGGGAAAAGCTTCGATCCTCGGGGGCTCCCTTTCAAGGAATCGTCCCCGGAAGACAAACGGTACCCCTGGGGCAGATCGTCCTGCCCGTCGCGTTCGGGGAGCCGGACAACTTCCGGAGCGAGTACCTAACCTTCGAAGTCGTGGCTTACCGAGGGACTTACCACGCGGTTTTGGGGAGGCCGTGCTACGCGAAGTTCATGGTCGTCCCCAACTACACCTACCTTAAGCTCAAGATGTCGGGGTCGTGCGGCATCATCACGATCACCTCCGACGTCAAGGTGGCATACCAGTGCGAGGTGGAATGCTGCGAGAACGCCATGGCCGAGGTGCGCAGCAAGGAGCTGGTGGCGGTGATAGAAGCCGCTGACAAGATGGACGTCGACCCCTAGAGCGCGAGGAGATCGGACGCCCATAGCACCAACAGCTATGTCGTTTATCTACTGTTTACTAAGTACTCTAGCACAATGTACATACGCATGTAGTCTTCTATAAGCAAGTAGTTCGAGGAATGAAAAACTAGGGAACTCTCGGACCAATCGCTTAGCAAGGTGCACTCCCGGCGCGCGCTAGAGCACACCTCGCTCGGGGGCTGGGAAGGGGGGAACCCCCTGCTTTTTTTCTCTCCAAAAACTTTAGCACGCAAAACATCCGCATTTCTTCCCACCGAACGAAAGCTTCGTCTTCCCCCGACCAAGGGAGAAAATCTCACCGGACCGCGACAACGGGCCGTGAAGTACTTCGACTCCCCGGAGTCAAGTACTTCCACCCAACTGCCCATCCGAGCAGATCAAATCTCTTATCAGGAAAGGCAAAGCAAGTAGGACTAAACGGAAAAAACGCGAAAACTAGAAAAACAAGCAAACTTAAGGCAAGCTCGCTAAGGAGCAATAAAAACTTGTCCAAAGCCCTCAGCGGGCACATCAAAAGGTCCACTTAAATTGTTTGTTACAAGGGCCCTCGACCCTAATCACTGGCCACGCAGGGTCACTCCTCCGGCGGCGCGAACACCTCGTCTTCAAGCTGGAGGGCCAGGGTCGCCGGGGGTTCCTCCGCGGCAGCTTCAATCCGGTCGAGCAGATCCTCCGAGGAGTCCAAGAGATAGCCCTCGCTGACGAGCGTGGGATTCACTACGTCGTAGAGGAAGGCGGCGATAGCCATCGTGCGGTGGACCCCGATGCGCAGCGCCTCTCGGATCCGCGCTTGGCCACGCTCCCAGAGCAGGCCGACACGGGTCCTGGCCGCTTCCGGACCACCCTCGACGACTGGCACGCCGAAGAGGTCGCACGCGTCGTGCACGGCCTCGCGCAACGCCTGCGACTCCTGCACACCGTCACGCAGCTCTGGGGTGACAAGAAGGGAAACTCAGCCTCCAAGAAAAAGGGTACATCACACCAAGACAAACGGATAAAGGAAGGCGGCGTACCTCCATTTTCCCTCTCCAGGCTATGGATCGTCGCACGAAGCTGTGAGACCGCCGTTGTCAGTTCACCAACCCGGGTGGAGAACTCCAAAATCCTCCGGTTGGCGTCAACACTACGCTTCCGAGCCTGGTTTGACAGGTCCTCAAAACGAGCCACGACATCATCGCGCTCTCGGCGGTGGGCGTCACACTGACTCCGCATGACGCTACGCTCTTCGTCCATGGAGTTCAGCGCCGAGACGGCTCGGCGTCGTGCCTCCACTTAGGCATCACACTCGGCAGTCAGGTGCTCCACTTCAACCTGATGTGTCGCGCACTCATCTGCCAGCGCCTGGCGGGCCGCCTCGGCGTTGGCACAAGCCACGTTCCGCGCTTTCTCAACTCGATCGACGTCGGCGGCGCTCTGTCGCGCTAGCATCTGGGCATCCACCGCCCTCGATTCTGAAGCACCCAACAGCTCCTCCAACTCCACCACACGACGGCGAGCCATGACGAGGTCCTCGGCCACGGCGGCCCCTCCGACGGACGTCCACGGCCCGGGAGCCCACCGACCGGCCTCGCGACGGATGAACTCTGACTTCTCGACGCTCGTCGCCATCAAGATCTACACAAAGGGAGAGGTCAAGAAATCGACAACAAGGAGCAAAAAACAAACACTTACAATCAAGCGGCCTCTCACATTGCCATGATGCGAGAAGTCGTCAGAAAATGACTCGACCGCCCGTTGGATGAGCCCCAAGCCTCGTGCGATAAGGAGGTCATGCTCCCGGCGTGAGTCTGCCACACGATTCCAGTGGTGAAGCTCACGCCAATCGTCCAGCACGAACACAGGGGTTCCCAAGTTCTCCTGGTAAACCTAGACAAGTCGGTCACCATCCCCGAAGGAGCGACGATTGGGGCAGAGACAGCGTAGGGTCCCAGGAGCGGCTTCTCCCCCAGCATCAGCCACCTCACCTGGTGAGGTCGCGCTAGACAGGGAGAGAACGACCTTCGCGGCACGCGCGGCCGTCACCTCCTCCTCCGTTAAGGACCGAGGAGCCGTCGTGCCCCGGGCCGGCATGTTGGGAGGAAGGGGGCTGTCCAGGGCCCCCTCCTCGCTCGCCCCAGACTCCGGTACCTCACCCTCTGACGTCGTGGCCACGACGTCTGCGATGCCGTCCACCCTGTCAAGGCCACCCTCAATGGTCTTGCCCGCCGTGATCACCACCGCAACATCTTCCGTCGTCGCGGCCGGCAGAGCCTCCTCGACATCCATGGCCATGAAGTCACCTAGGTCGTCCCCCTCCCCGGGGTCGTCCACCACTACCGCCTCCGGGGGAGGGGCGATGCGACGGCCACGGGGCTGGCATCCGTGTGGGTCGGCGGAGTCACGCCAGTGACGGCGGCGCCGCCCGGGGCCGGCTCGCTCCCAGTCACGGCGAAGCTCGCCAGACCAAGGAACGGGGCGGTGTCGCTCTGCCCCTCGCCGGCGGACGTCACCCCCCGGCGCAGCTTCTTCCACCCCGCGTGTGCGGAGTTGCTAGCAATCCTG
This sequence comes from Microstegium vimineum, assembly GCA_022036555.1. Classification (NCBI taxonomy): domain Eukaryota; kingdom Viridiplantae; phylum Streptophyta; class Magnoliopsida; order Poales; family Poaceae; genus Microstegium; species Microstegium vimineum. The sequence continues at coordinate 10,850,771 of CM039129.1, read as the reverse complement.
AAATGAACATCACGCGCCGGCGAGCGTGAGCTAAAACTCTCCAACAAATAGAGTGAAGAGAGACAATGTTAACTACAGACTCACCGTGGGGAGAAGACACGAGCACGTTTCAGCCCTGATGCCGACTCGTCGCGGCCGGCGGCACCCGAGTTTCCACTCTGCCTGCCCCTTCCAGACGGGGTGGAACGGGGAGTGACCGATGTGTCACCGGCGACACCGCTCCCAGAACCCCCGGGGGCTAGGTGCTCTCCGAGCATTCTCACTGGTGGCACCTCCACCATCGGCGCATCCCCCGCGGGGTAGCGCAAGGTCCCGGCCGCCAGCGGCGTCGTCACCACTTCGGACCGAGGACGCATGTCCTCATCGTCATCATCATCATCATCATCATCGTCGCCACCTCCACTAAGGCCCTCACCGTCCTCGTCCGACTCGGTGGGGGATTCCTCCTCCGTTTCTCCAGCGCGACGCTGTCGGGCCCGCCTCTGGTCCAACTCTGTGCGCCGCAGGGCTCTGTCGGCTTTCCTCCTCCTCTCGACGACATCCGCCTGTTGCCGCGCATTCCGCTCCCTGTTCGCCGCCCGCTGAGCCAGCGGAACGGGAAGAGGGGCGGCCACGTGACGTGCTGTCGAGCGTGGCCCCTGCGAAGGGAAGACGGAGAAAAGGCAAGGGTCAGAATCAGCGAGAAAAGACAATGCGAAGGAGACATTTGGCACCACGCCATCCTAGCTCACCAGAGGGACAAACGCTGGGTCCAGGCGCATCAGGGGACAGTGGATGATGTCGTCAGGGGTGAACGTGTTCCCCAGTAGCCCCCTCATTGTGGCGACGGTGCGGTCGAAGCTCAACTCTTCGGCCGCGATTGCAGTCCCTTCGCGCCGCGCCCCGACAACCATATCGTTTAGAGGCCGCACACGCACCATGAGCCGCAACACCCGGCGTTGGAGAAACTGTCCAACGACCCCAGCAAGGTTCAGCCCCTGATCCCGGAGCAACGCCAAATTCCGGAGGTAGGGCTGAATCCTCTCGAGTTCGTGTGGGGTCGGCCCATCGTACCAGCCAGGAAGCTCCTCCATGAAGCGCGGGCCCGTGAAAATCGGCAGCGGTGCCCCGGGGTGGTTTCGAATGTAGAACCACTGCGAATGCCACCCCTGGTTGGACAAGGTCGCCCGCGCCGGCATATAGGACCCCGAGTTGGTGTGGCGGAGGATGATCGAGCACCCCCCCCCCCGCACGATACCACCGACCTCACACCACCGGAGTTGACGAGGTACACCATTTCTCTAAAGAAAAACTTCCACAACACGAAATCGGGCTCCACCCCCAACATCCCCTCAGCCATGGCCGCGAAGGCCGCAAGGTGAAGGACGGAGTTGGGATTGAGGTTATGGAGCTCGATCCCGTATTGGTTAAGAATCCCGCGGAAGAAGCCAGTTGGCGGGGTCCCAAACCCGCGCTCGTGGAACGGGAGGAAAGAGACCACATACCCCTCCGGTGGGACTGGCGCGTCGGAACCAGTGGGAACGATCCACTCGCGGGCGTTGTCGGCGGAAAGCTCGGGGCACAGCAACCCCGCGGCCACCAGCTCGAGTGCCTGCCCATACTCCGCCTCGCACCGGGCCCAGCTCCTCTCAGGATGTCCCCCTGCCATGTAGGATATGCCGGCGGGAACGGCTTGCGACGCGTCGGGGGACGAGGCTAAGTTGGGGACGCGACGACGCAAACCCTAAAGGCGAAGGGAGGCGATGTGAGCAGGACAAGGAGGCGAAGAGGACGAACAGTGCAGGCTCAAGAGAGATAACGCAGCGGGCGGATCCTTATAGGGACCCGAAGTCGGAGCGACGCCACCGGCTCATCACGCCACGACCCCACGTCTCAAGTCGCATTAAATGTGGCCGCTCAGCTGCGTCGCTTCCCCTGTTCGTGGGAATACCGAGAGTCGCACGCACCGCGGTAGGTAACTGACACCACTTGCCTTTTTCCTCGTTTCGATTCGCATCTTGTATGTATCATCATTACAGGATCCACCTCGGGCCCACCCCGCCACGCGCATAGAGTTTTCTCACGCGTCCCCAGCCAAGGCACACATCTCCCGAGCGCACTCGCCTCGGAAGAGCCTCCGACTCGTCCGAGCTCGGCCAACACAAACGGAGGTTGAAGGGACGCGTACGTGGCGCAACCAGCGGCGATGGCCCATGGGCCCAGGTAAGACCAAAAGAGATCGGGGATATAGACGCCTTCGACGGCCCATTACGGTCCAGAGATACGAAGGCCACCCCAGCGGGGTCGAAACGGTCGTCTCAGGACAATAGAGCGAGGGGTGAATAGGGAATGGACACGCTAGCGGTCATTAGCCTGGCAATCAGATGCTAAGGTCATTCCCAAATTTCGTATTTGAGTCCGTCCTTACGGATGATTGGTTCATGGTATTCCTATCGAAGGAAGGCAACAAGCCCCCGGGACCCATCGAACGGACCCGGCTACTAGATGAAACTAATTTGGGGTTAGCCACGACGTGGGCCACGAGCCGGAACCCTAGCGAACGGGAACCGAACACCCCACTCAAATTTGCCCGCTATTAACTCGACGAACAACCTTGGTTCGTCCGCCTCAAGGATAGCATGGTTCGGCTCATATTCCCCCTTCTTGCGGAGAGATGCGCAGGGAACGAACAAAAAGACGACACAGACCCGAGACGATTTTCTTTACATCGAGTAAAGACTCGAAGCCTGGCGTCGCACCACGGGGCAAGCCTCACGCGTCAGAGGTCCGCACAGGTAAACACACCAGCGCTTTTCGTTTCATATACAGATGTTCTTATATTGATCCTTGCAGGAATCACATGTTCTTTAAAGAGCCACGAGGGGCTAATCCCAATCATCAGACACCCAAAAAATACAAAAACGCTTACAAGGTGGACTGAAGGGAAATCCCAGGCCGGGAGGCCAAAAGCTAGGGGTGTCGTAACGACACCCGTACTAAACGTACAACCACCGCCCGACGCATGTCCATATCCGAGTTAGGCAACCCAGCCGCGAGGCTCGGGAAACGCCTGCCTAATACACGAGACCGCGTCGGACGGTGGTGCCACGTCTCGTGGGTCGCCCTGATAGAGCGTAATGTAGCTGTGGGAGAACAGCAGCTGCCTCGTCTTCAGGAAGCCTCGGGCCGTGTCCCTCCTCCGGAGATGGTTGGGCACTTTACGGCTAAGTTGCCCCAGCCGCTCCGTGATCAAGGACGCCGCCGGCGAGCGACTTCAGGCCCGCCATACATTGGCAGCCCCGAGTCCGCCGATCTCGCCGACGGCGACAGAGCCATCAACCAACAGCCAGGGGTGGGCTGACCCCGGGCCATGCAGGCGAACTGCTATGGTTTTCCCGGTGGACGCACCCTCGGCTGCCCTCTGGAGAGGGATAGCACGTCACCACTTCCCCGGGGAAGAGCGCAAGGGCCATTCCGCAAAAGGGATGGATCCTACGTCCCCCGTCTCGCGGAAGCGATTCATGCAAGGGGTGGTGACAACCCTTCGCCCATCCGGTGGCCAGACTCAGCGGAGCTATGCGCATCTCGCAGAGCTTCCGTTGAGTTCTGCCACTGGGCGAAGCGGGATGCCTGCGCGCCCAACACAGAACTTCCCCTGAGTTTGGTATACTCTCAAAGGGCCGCTCGCCAGGGCGGCTCAAGGATATCTCCGACGAGACCTCGGAGGAAGAAGGAAGAGCAAACCATGTTGGGGGATTGTATATCTCATCCCGCGGCTGACAGCCCATATTTATAGCCCGCCAGGGGACTCACGCAATAGAAAACCTGTGAAGCCACAGCGCTCCGCCTCCCCCATTTAAACCGCTCTGAGCGACAGTGTCCGTTTTAGTGGGTGCACCACAGAGCCATAAAGGGTCAGGCAAACGGCAGGTGCAGGGTGAGTCATTCGAAAATTTGACCACACAGGGGCGCCACATTCACAGTGCCCTGAAATGGGAGAGCACGGTGCATCTGCTTTTGGGTCAAGAGAGGCGTTGTCTGACCAGGCCGATACAGGCCCGACATCGACCAGTCAGACAGACGCTCAGACCGAAAGACACCTCCGCGCAGTCCCGATTCGTCACTTCAGAGCGCGTCAGCCCATGTACGACAGTACGCCCCTAGCAGGGCTGGCGTGCAAGCGAGGCTCTGACCCCGTACGGGCGGGCAGTCCTCTTCCGTTCCTCGCCTCTCAAAAGGGGCGAAGGGCCAAACACTGTATGCGTCTACCGAATAAGCCCTTAGGAGAAAAAATCTTTCTCCTAAGGCCTCGGGGCTATACCCGGCGGGTGCGCTCGCGCGTACCCACCGGAATCCAAAATCTAACCAAACCACATAAGCTCTCTCGAAAGCCTCCGGTGCAGTCCTTCACTACATCGCAGGCTCGGGGGCTACTGTCGAAATACCTAGAAATAGGGTACCCAATTTACTGCACTCCGCAAAAACAAAATCATCCCCGGGAGCTCCTCCGCCTCGCCCGAGCCAGGGTGACGTCATCACTACCGGGGACTTGCCGCCTTAACCAAACCAAAAGGGCAGTACTCCCTTGGAGGGTCTTCCGCCTCGTCCGAGCAGGGTTGACGTCATCCGTGATGACATCTACCCTCGGGGGCTTCTCGACCGAAAGTACTAAGGCAACGACACTTCATCGGGGCTCCTCCGCCTCGTTCGAGCGGGGGTGACATCATCCGTGATGTCATTTGTCCTCAGGGGCTTCCCCGCCCGAATCGGCTAAGGCAATAACACTCCCTCGAAGGATCTTCCGCCCCGTCCGAGCCTAGATGGCATCATCCGTGATGCCATCCACCCTCGGGGGCTCTTACGCCTTGTTCGAGTCGGGGTAACATCATCCGTGAAGTCACCTGCCCTCGGAGGCTTCCCCGATCCATGGTGCACTTTAGCCCGTAGTCAAAAGGTCCACAGTATAGACTCGCCCTTGGGGATAGGGGTTATAGGCATGGAACGCCATGCCCTCCCCTGTAGAATCCTTGCGGTACAAGCTCTAGTACTACCGATTGACGTACACCATCCCTCCGATGGACAGTTGAACAGGGATTCGTCCCTGTATGACAGAACGTAGGGGTACCGAGCCTTGTTCTTCCAACCTCTGCCTATGCCCAAATATGGCAACAGGAGCGCCACCAAGTACAAAGCACGTGGCTACAGTTGCATCAAGGACGAACAGGACCCCCGGCGTGCCAACAGGCGAAGCCTTCCCCGGGAAGGCAGGGGAACAGAAGCCAGGAGCGTCCCCCAAGTCAACAGCCTATATCGGGCCCACGTTAACTCTCCCTCTCTCTCTCTACTGTACTCCTCCATCTCTCCCTACGTATAAAAGGGGAGAATGGATCTCCAACCATCTCTCTCGACTCTGAACTCATTCACACACACTCATACTCGCATCCACGCGAACTCTCACAACGAACCTTGAACCTCATACGCACGAGACCTGGGAATCCGCTTCCCTCTCTCACCAAAGCTTGTAGCTCCCCTCTACGAGCTCTCCGCGCTCGGTAACATGACTCAACAGCAAACTGGACGTAGCGCGTTCGTGCCCGAACCAGTATAAATCTTGTGTTCTCCGGGCATAACCATCCGATCTCCGACACGCTTAGAAATTTACTCGTTGGTCGTCTAGACTCCACCATTTTAGACACCGACACAACTACTAGAAGCTTAGCAAATATTACCTCCGTCTGGGAAAGAAAGCAAGTGTGGGAACCGTGCCGGTCAAAATAGTTCATGTTTGACCAATTTTATATTAAATACTATTAATATTTATGTCTCTAAATAATTTTATTATGAAAATATATTGTATAACTAATATGATGATACTTATTTCATACAATAAATATTAGTATTTTTTTATATAAAATTAATCAAAGTTTAAACTGGTTGACTTCTCGAAAAGCGAGAATTACATTCTTTTGGGGACAGAGGTAGTATCTAGGATTTGAATGCTCGTCACAAACAAGTCCCCACTTTAAATTCAATCATCATAATAAATATGTTTCAAGTACTTGAAGAAAGCCTCAAGTTTTTACTTTTATGTACAAGCAAGTTATAAAAAGAACAACACAATGAATGGGGTCTGGGACTGCTCAATCAGATTGTGTTTGGGCAAGCTTCAAAAACCCAGACAGAGATTAAGTTGAGGAACTCAAGATTAACAGAAGCAGACTAGTAACTTGTATGATGAAGATTATGCCTAGTTGGAAACTATTCAACAGTCTCAAGTACATGTCCATTAATCATATATGTTAGCCCACTGCACAAGAAAAACTACTGGCCACTTTCAGCATTAATATTTGAAAGGATAATAGTAAATAGAACTACAAATCATGACAAATACAAGAGAACTTTTGTCAATATTAGAGTAATAGGAATAGTATCATATTGTCTAGCCACAAGAGGTTCCGCTATCTCTCTACATGGTATCTTTCGCCTAGGTTTAGATCCTAACCCTAGCCGCCGCCGCTTCCGCCGCGCGCCCCCGGGGAGGGATCAATCTCCGTCGGGGGCAGCACCCTTGTTTAGGCGCCCGATCCTATTGATCATGCTGCCATCGTCGTTGTTGCGCAGCAGATCGGGATCTCGCTTCGTCGTCACTGCCTCGTCCCCTGACTCGTCGTCGGGCTGCTGTCGCCTCGTCCCCGTACTCATCGTCGGGTCGCCGCCTCCTCGTTCCCGGGTTCGTCGTCAGGCTGTCGTCGTCGACACCTTCCCAATCTTCGTCGCATGGATTTTTCTTTTCCCGATCAAAGATCGGATTGCGTCGCCCTGTCGTTCGTTGCTGCATCGTCGTCAACACTCCTGAGGATGAGGTTGTCGCTGCGCCCTCCCAGGCTGCAGTGCCGACGCTCGTGGTCACGCCATCACCGCTGGTGTTGCCGCCCTTTTCACGCGGTAGCGCCACCCATTCTGTCGGTCCTCGTCACGCTGGCTCTCGATCCAAGTTTGCGCCCACTGCCGCAAGCTCGCGGACACCGCCACTGGTGTTGCTGAAGGAAGATGCCTGTGCGTTTGTTGACACGTCCAAGCTGCACCATCTACCTTCGCCATCTAGTCGGCTCATCGTCCTGCTGAACATGCCAGCAAGAAGCTGCTGATTTTGTGCACTCGTGTGCTTCCATTGACGCCTCGGATCCGCACCTCCTCCACGGCTTCGACCACGTCCACCTCAACCTCGGCTACTTCGACACTAAGGGGCTATCATCTTGCACGAGGACTCATTGGCTTCTTCTCCAGCCACAGCATACGCGACACATCGACTGTTATGACTGCGAAGAGATGTTAGCTTGTCAGCTTCTTCTCCAGTCTCACCGTCTGTAGCGCTCCCGTTGTGACTGCGGGGGGATATTAGAGTGATAGGAATAGTACCCTATTGTCTAGCCACAAGAGGTGTTAATCCTATGTACCCTATATAATCAGCTCATGAAGCCCAATACAATATATCCAATATTCCATCAATTATATTCTCAATATGGTACTATTCCTATTCCTCTAACATCCCCGCAGTCATAGCGGAAGCGCTACAGACGGTGAGACTGACGGTGAGACTGGAGAAGAAGCTGACAAGCTAACAGTCAAGAATTTGTAATCAAACACAAAAAGTTCCAACATTTCTAGTTTTTTGACTGATTTAATCAAATGCTCCTATGGTAGATGACTAGGGCAGGCGAATACCAATCAAATACACCAATGCGATATAGATTTATCAGATAAATCCAGTGTGAAGTAGAGTATCGATTAAGGAATGATTAACAATCTTGGAATATGTGATCTAAAAACAAGTCCTAAGGCTGGTACAGTATCATGGAGAAAAGAGTTTGAACCCTAAACTTCTACTTTTTCATCCACTTCTGACAAAAGCTAGATTCTTATTATAGTACAGGAACTTGTTCTACCACAGAAACAGAAAACAGGGTTAAGAGTAGATCATACACAAGAAAGGTAAGCAACATGTCATTATGTTCAAGGTAAGCAATAACAACAAATTCTCCTCACGCAGAATGGTGGAGCAGAATATTACAAGATGATCTAACTTAATCATAACACAAATATACAAACTATATCATATTACAATATTCGTGAGAATTTACAAGAGCATAAATAAAGATGTACAGTGACCTGTGAGGTACTTTCAAGTGGCCCACAGCGATTCAACCAATACTGTGCAAAGGTCATATTCCCTTCAAGGTGGATTGCTATATAAAAGCAGGCCATGCCAATGCATGTGTATTCGGCTTGAGAGGAAAGCAAAGTCCGTGTGTGTTTGCCATGAGTACCATCTCTGCAACTTGAATCTGCAAGGCCAATCAAAACTGTAGGTGCAGTCAGTGAGAAAACAGTGGTCAGAGGGAAGGTGCAAATGCGACGAATTGAAAACCCTGTCCCCAGAAGGGCAACCTTCTCCATGCGACAAGGACTGCTCAAGAAGGCAAGAGAACTCTCAGTACTTTGTGGTGCTGATGTAGGTATAATCATATTTTCCTCTACTGGGAAAGTCCATGAACTAGCGACTAACGGGTGCGTTCTACAAAATTCATGTTGTTATATAGTGAATCTTAAGTGCGATGGAACTTCTGAGATGTTTTCCTTTACACTCAAAATGCAAGAAATATGCAAAGCTTGGTTGAGAGGCACCAGAGCATCAAAGCAAGAGGTCAAATGGAAAGTAAAAAACTACAAAGCCAGGTCTACCTTTCACTTTGCATATTTTGAGGAATTCTGTAACTACTTGACAGAGACATGTCTATGAATCTTTTAGCGCTGTTATACTACCTCTTCAAGTGAGTACATCGCATTGACATGTAAACAAGGATAGCATGGTGTGTAATTTGAGCATGGGTGGGGAGAGAGCGAGAGAATGGATTAGCCTTTTTTAAGTAAAAAAAAACAAATCCCAACTTCTGATCTAATACTAAACCAAATAGCACTTTTCCTTTATAATGGTAGCAAATAGAACTGATATATTTTTATGCTTAACAGGTAACGGAGCATTGGGTTTCCTTGTTAAAGGAAGAGATATGTCTACTGCAGCATGGTTTAAGGTCAGGTTCATGTTCAAGATGACAAATCCATGAATGGCTTGCATTGTAGATGGGCAGCAGTGGCTTAAGGAGATATCATGTGTAGCTAAGAGCCTTAAGATATGCAGCTTCTGCTGCTCAGCCCCAAACTGTGGGTTGTGAAACTTTAGCAAATGCTCATCTTGCTTTCTAATCTAACATAAACTATTGATTGTGATCTAAGTACAACTGCAACACCACATGACCAACATAAGACATACAAAATGCTGACAAAGCTGTATGAAGCCTTTCGTTTTGGCACATTGTTATCAATCTCTTAATTTCTGCACAGATAAAAAACAGCAAAATCTAGAAGTGACTATTAGGAATATAGGGCCTTACTGGTATACTACTGTTTGCTATTGCAGCCAAGTGTTTCATCAATGGGTAATGAAAAAGTTATGAAACACTTCCTACGTTGTAAAGCCAAATAAACTAGTAAACATCAATGCATCACAAAGACACTAACAACAGAAAGCTAGTACTAGAAAAATGAAATAACATCCAAGCTTGCCTATTAGCTCTAAGTGTACTAACAATCACGAAACTTTCTATTCTAATAATCAGCAAAGGATTGAATGAGGCATTCAGACCACCAGACATGATGAACCATCTAATAACATATAAAATAGCTGACAAATGAATCAAAGCAGATCCACTGGAGGGGGAGCAGAGGACATGAGACTGGATAGACTGCACGCGCTCGAGAAAGGTCTTGAACTCTGGCATTGCCGCACACGCTCCACAAAGGCAACATAACTTTATCCCCCTTCTTAATTCCAAACTCATTCAGATTAGGCAACAAACTAATGTGATACATCTGTTATCAGATGCAGATCATGCAGCAAGAAAATCACTTTCTTAAAAATAAGGTCAGCATCAATGTCTCATAATCTTCCTTGATAACAAAAAGGGAGTATGTGACAGCAGAAGTAAATAGAAGATAACAATACATTTTCTTGATGTGCAGGAAAGCATACTCAAATCAGAAAATGAAATTCTTCAACAGAAGGTAATAACAAGCAGGTATATTTGCAATATTTTGGAAATGAAATCCTCAGCCTTACATAATAGTATAAATTGCAAGCGCAAATTTAAAGTGCATATTTAGGCAGGAAATATGTTAATTATGTTAAAATGCAATTTCAAAATTCTGAGCTTTCAATGTTAGATAACATTTTTTATGTATACAGGAAGGCATCCTGAAAGCAGCAAATGGAGTTCTCCAACAGAAGGTAACAATAGATAGATAAATAGTGTGCAGTATTTCTATGGAAAAATTGTGATCGCTTAGCCAGTTAGCCTTACATATTAAACTGCAAATTAAAATTTTAAACCGACAATTAGGAGAAGTGATAAATAACAAATTTAAATCCTAAATTCAGTCTTTAGTGAAAACCACCCCAACTTCACAAGGTAGTAACTACCAAAAGAAACTCCACATTTACAAGAGAAGTTAGATCGCACTCTCCATTTGATTCCAAATGCAGGCTATACTTTCAGTAGAAAGGTATAAGATGCTAATGGTACAGCTAACTGATTAGCTCACTTCCTACTGCCAGGTGAATGAACAGAAAGAATTTATAAGCAACCGCTCAGACTTTTATGGATCTTCATATTCGATGCATTACAACACAAATGAGAGTTGCTTATTTACGATATAGTCGTTCTGGAATAACTGTTGTTGATGTTATTTGGTGTTTTGTCTGTATAGGACACAGGTGTATTGATATTTTCACCATTCAGGTTTCAGACAGCACGTTTGTATTGAATAAACATTTGAATTGAATGGTACTGTAGTCTGGTTATTCTTAGGTATCCCCTCTGTTTTCTGAGACGCAATCCAATTATCTTATCTCAGTGTGCGTAAAAACTTTAAGCACCTGGCAGGCAAACATTTTGTACTGCTCCTGCCCCATACAAAAATGAAAACATTTGAAATCATCTGTTTAGCCCTCTCCCTGATCTCCCATCGGAATGCTTCGTGCGAATTTACAGCTTTGTGATATTGACACAAATTCCAAGGTATATGTTAAGAAGCAGTAAGACAGGTGCGAGAAATACAAAAAAACAGGTGCAAATTCATAGGAGATGAGGCACCTTTGGCGGGTCGATCACAGCAGCGCGATAAGGACGAATAGCAGGAGCGCGGCAACAAACGAGTACTTGATAGCGGCGGCGAAGATTGCAGCTGAGATGAGCGCGAGCTGCAGCAGCAGAGAGGCGCCAGCCCATACGAGTGCGCCTGTGAGCACCACCGCCGCGGCGTTGGCGGGGTCCGGGGACAGCAGCTCTCCCCACCGGATCTCTGACAGCGCTGGGAACGACGAGGCTCGCCGCTCCTTCTCCCCCTCCACCGGGGGGCCGTCGTCGCCGTCACCGTTGCCGCGGGAGGCCGCACGGGTGACCGCGAGGCGGGGGAGATGCGGGCAGAGGGAGCAGGAAGCCTGGGTGACGACGGGTCTGGGGTGGGCGACTGCGAGGCGGACGGGGAGGTGGTGCGGAACTAGGGTTCCGGCGTGTGACGCCATGGAAGGGAGGAGCACAAGCGAACACAGCAGAGCAGGCGAGCAGCTGAGGGGGAGAATGGCCGAATGGGTGGGTGGATGACACGTGCGTATCTGTAAGCTCGTTTCAGCCGTTAGATCTGTAATCGACGGCGGGGGGGGGGGGGGGGGGGGGGGGGGGGGGGAATCCAGAATAAAAACGGACGGTCCTTGAGAGGGTTTCCCTAAACCCTAAACCCATATTCACAATGTTAATAAAAGACAATCTTTGTCATTCCACAACTTTAGGAATTTGTATACAAAGAAGCCTACCAATTTCATTTTGAAGAAGAGTAAGTAGTTGTTTGTTATAGATACAAATTAAATGAATATTTGATAAAAAAAGATGAAACATATAATAAGTTTTTATCAGTCCATAGTTTCTAAAATGTCTTTTTTGAATTCACGATGTCACACATTAATATTGTAGTTCCATGCAGGATTTACCAATTTAATGGACAGATTGAAATGATTGAAAATATTATATAATATTTTTATATATGGCACGCTTAGATCATTATTTATGTACCATAGATTTGAAGAGTGTGGATACATAATGTACACAATAATTTTGTTACCCATGTCGATTACAAATAGAGTATAATGATTTTTGCAAAAAAAACTATAATTATTTTATTAATATAAGATTATATACACTCTATGTGATTCTATAATTTATAATTGTATATATAAATTATAAACATACAATCATATGATTATAGTGTATAAAATCATATACTTAATCAGATAATTATATTTTTTGCAGAAATAATTATACTTATTCGTAATTAACATGGGTAACAAAATTGTGTATGTTATGGATCCACATTCTCCAAAACTATGGTACATAGATAATGATCTAAGCATGTCATATATAAATGCATTACATAATATTTTTAATCATTTCAATCTCACCATGAAATTGGCAAATCCTGCATGAAACGACAATATTTATGTCTGGGATCATAAATTCAAAAAAGGGATTCCAAAAACCGTGGACTAGTAATAAAACTTACTATATGTTTTATCTTTTGATCAAATATTAATTTGATTTTTATCTACAGCAAATAAATACTTACTCTTCATCTCCAGGAAATTGGAGGGTTTCCTTGTATATAAATTACTAAAGTCATAGAATGGCAAATATTGCCGTTTTATGAATACTATGTGCATATATGTTTTCTATGTATATATTATAGACTATATAACAAAATAATAAGTTAACTTAGAGCAACTCTAATGGAGCCCTTAAACAGGCCCATATTCTAAATCTAGGGACTTGATCCAAAAAAATTCACTCCAATGCACCTCCTATTTGGACTCTCATTTTAAGAGGGTCCTCAAAGTTTAGTTTTGGGTCCCCAGGAATGAGACCCTCATATTCCTCTCCCCCAAATTAGGGACTATGGTTGGAGTTGGACTTTGAATTTGACCTTCAAATTTTACAAGCCACCTCCCAAATAAAAATGTAGGGACTTGATTTTGGGCCTATGGTTGGAGATGCTCTTATTGTCTATTATTCATAGACATTCACTGAGAACGGATTATTGGTGAACATTTTAAAAACAGTGCAAATAAATGTATAAATATAATACTTGGAGAGATCCAAAATCAACTTAGGCGGACGTAAGGATTTGAGGTTTAAACAAGGCAAGACATGACTTTATTTGTAGTATGTACTGAGTTTTCCTTGTTATGCACGAGTGTTTTCCAAATTATATTACATGGTCATATATAATTGCGTGAGATTTAAACTATCAAAAATATTGTTGTTTGGTTATTTTTGTGTGCATCCCTAAAATGAAGTCATGAAGTTAGCACGGACACTAGTAGTTTATAATATTGATAACAATGCTTATAATTTATAGTGTGACTTATGACGGGCATACCATACGACAGGCGAAGGTCCGTTAGTGGCTAATTACAGCCCGTTAGTAGCTAGTTACATAGAGTCCTATTCATATAGAGTCTTATTCGTAGTCCAATTACTATTATTATTAGGGAGTTATTTATATTTATAGAGTAAGGGATATAAATACCTTGTAAGACTATTACAGAGATTAAGCAGACGCAATCTATTATTGTTCGGCTTTCCTTAGGGAGCCGGGAGTTCCAAACCCTAGCCGCCCTTTCTCCGTGAACAGTACCACGAGTATTGTAGTCGTGAATAGTACCGCGAGTACTATAGCAGCAGTAGCCGCCCCTGCCTCTCTCCCACGTCCGCCGTCTTCCTCGCGCACGCAGCGACGGCGCCTCCGCACCGTCTACCTCGCTCGCTTCAACCTCGCCCTCTCATCTCCCACCAGTACAACCTCCGGTCCCTCCCTAGTCGGGCTAGGGATCCTAACAGTGACATCAGTTTCGGCTAGCACTTGAAGTGAAATTGTTGGCAGCCATAACTCCCTGGAGCTCAACTTGAGCTATGTTTGATTTTTCTGGTTTGTTTAGATGTGATATTGTAATCAGTGTCTGCAACTAATTGTTTTCTCCAGCATTGCCAACACGGACATTCAAATTCCTCTCCTATATATATCCATCGCAACTTGATATGAAAGCATTTTACACAAACATGACCTTTCTTCTTCTTGACACTAACAGTAGTTTGTAATATTGACAACAGTGCTTACCCTTCTCTTTTGTGACATCAACTTCGGCTAGCACTTGAACTGAACCAGAAATGCATTCACTGCACGCTACAACTTTTAGCATTGACAACACTGACCTTTCATTCATCTCCTTCTATTTCCATGGTGACTTGAGTTCTGAGTCTACAAACAATATTTGTTATATAAAATCGCATAGAATCTATATCTATATTTAAAAATAAAGAGGCAAAATTTCACTCCATATTTTTTTGCTCCGGCTCCCCTAATTATCCGAAAAGTACGGAGTCCGATTCCTACATATATTAAGTTCTTTTGCAATGCACAGATACGTTTGCTAGCTAGTATCAATAATGTGAGTAAAACGCTAAAAACTGAGTGGTCATTGCGCTGGTTTCTAGTGCAGTAATAAGATGCCTATATTTGTGTTGAAGCAAAATGACAGCATCAGAGTGTTCCGACATCATTTTTTCACTTTCAGCCGGCAGCAACCAATTTTAAACAGAAAGCAGTACCGGTACTTCAGATAGAAGGAAAGGATTATGTAGCTTTTTTATAATACAAATTTAAGCAGAAAGCACTATACATAGCTTCCTGTATAATACAAATTTAAGCCTAGCTTTCTGCATAATGCAGGATCATAAGAGACAGTGTGTCACGTACCGATATCTTTGGCTCGATCAACTAACGGTGCCTTGGTCATGATCGGCCTGGTCTGGTGGCGCCTTGCGTTTCCTGGTTGCCGTCGGCTAGCCTGGACTGCCGTGCCTAGTGCCCTCGTCTGCCGCCCGGCCTTCCTTGGTACGTGACGCTCTGCTAATAAAGTAATAATCGCCAGCAAGAACAGTCGCATCAGTGTGAACAAGGGCACAAGGATGCCTAATGCAGAACCAGAGTACTTGCGATAGCTCTGCGCTTTCTCACCTTCTCGGGGTCCAGGTCGCACACGAGCAGCTCGTGGCGGCGGCGGCGGCAGTGGCGGGCATGTTCTCCAACTCTCCTATACCTCGTCGCGTGCAGGCCATCAGCAGGAGTGAGGAGGAGAAGGAGATGAAGTGAAGAGCCGTGGAAGATGAAGCGAGTGGGACACTTATGTGGCGCCAGCCTTGGGAGATGAGACGTCACCTTTGCACTCTTGATGCTTGGGAGATGAGGCGTCACCTTTGCATTCTTGATGGCGATGGGCTCTGAGTTCACGACCATTAATTGTCGCGGGAGCAGAGGAGTTCGTTTGGAGGTTGATGGAGGTGCTGATAGGTGGGGCCATCCTGTCAGCGTGACAGAGAGAGGAGTGAAAGCTGCTCCAAAGTTTGTTCTGAGAAGTCTGGACAAAGTTTGTTAAATGGTTTGCGGACAAATCAAGCCTAGGTATGGGTTGTGGTCTTTATCCCTAGGTGGAACCATGCTGATGTGTTGATAAAAGTTAAGGAAGAATATTCAAATATGCGTAGGGCAGTTCTTAGGGCGTCCGCAATGGTCGATCCAAATCGCTACTATACGTGGAGGCAAGAAAAAAATAAAAAAGAAACTCAAGGATGCTCGGTGTGCATATCCTGAAAAATATGGAACTAACAGAGACACATGAATTCTCGAAAGGTGAGCGAGACTAGCGTTTTGTTGGTCGCTAGCGAGAAGATTTTTAGTGTTCTCCCTACCACGTTGGATGGATTTCAACTTGAGCGACTTCGACAACCGCTAGAGACGCCCTTATACTAAAAAAATTACAGTAAGGAAATATTCTCCTTGTGATAAAATAAATGACCAGTTGAACTCGCAAATTACTAATGAACAGTAGCAAAAGCATAATGAAGAACCAAGTTAATCAACTCGGCAAAATCAGCATACCAAGTATCAGATTACTTGAACATGTTATCTTAGCTCCATTTAGATATCAAATTAATACAAAGTATAAACCGAAACAATACAAACTCATATCTGATGACACACTAACGTCTAAGTCAAATTTATATAAACAGTGACTTATGCTAATGAGCAGCTCTACGCATCCTCTGAGTATACTCCTAAGACATGGAACTTGAGTATACTCCTATATATAATAATCCGACATGGAACGTGAGTATACTCCTATAATCTTCTATGCATGACAATGACATGGAACGTGAGTAGTAATGGGGCGGATCTAGTATACAAGCACTGTTGTCACCTGACAGCAATGCATTTTAGCCTGCCCAGTGCCCTTCTCTATTTTTGAGTGGATGACAGCAGCCTGTCATGAGCATTGACATCATTGCTCTCCTGAAATCAGCCCACGTACAGTTTCAAAATCAAAACTAACTGCCGAAGGCAACAATGGCAGGTGGCCCAGTTAGGAAAATTAGTATTCTTCGTTTAGATTTGCAATTGAATTTATATTAATTAATTGTACATGTAAAGGAAGTATGGATTTGATGAAACGGTTCTTGAAAAGAAAACTATCACCAATAGGCAACAGCTAGTGATGAAGGGGCTTCATGAAAAGGTGGCAGTGCATCCGTCATCAATGTTACTGGTCGTCCTTTCATACTAAATTTGCTAAATTCAGTATTGTTGTTAAATGTGAATATTTATAAATTTTAACACGTATAATTTTCATATCATTTCATAATTCCAAGTTAGAATTGTATAGTTAGCATTTAACTAATTCGTTTTTGACTTTCCAAGTTAGTCGTAATTTATATTTTTACTTTACTATTTTAGCTATTAGTACTTTCTTATATGTATTATCTCGTTTTTCTTCCCGAGAAACTACTTTAAGTAAATATATATTAAAAATATTGATATGTATGGGATATAATTAATATTATTGGTAGATATTTGAATCTAATTTTTTAATAAATGTATTTAAAGATATAAATGTCTCGTACATATTTTCTATAAATCGAGTCAATGCTCCTATAGGTGGGGCCATCCTTTTGTGCTTTCTGGCGCTTTAGACTACGCACATCGAGCCATGTTGCATGGCTTGAGAAGTGTTTTTCTGAGCACAAACATGACCCACATGCATAGCCCTCTGACAATACTACACTAGTCTTGCTCAACCACTCATCGTCTTATACATAGTTGTCATTGCATTGAAATCTAGTCGTATGCTTCACGTCTAAATTAGAAGATGGTATAGACAAGAACATCTAGTTTACTAACAATTGTCATCTTTTCATAACTAACAAATGACGACCTATTCCCTGCACAAAACACATCTTTCGTGTTTGTCTAAAAGACCAATAGATGGGCTTTTTTCGTGCCACACATGCCAACCCAAACATGACTCAATATGCAGGTTGTTCCATACACAATCCATCATACCGAGATCCTCGGCAGTACATGACACTCGCGTTCGTGTCATGTTGACATGACCCAAATTAATTTTATCATGATGTGTTGGGCCATGACTCCATGAGAAAAGGTCTTGTCCCTAGCATGCCTAAAATAGCACGTCCCCGATGAGTCCTAGCTCAAACATTGTCACTTATGATGTGTTGGGCCATGACTCCATTTAATCAGATCAGACGGCTAAAATTATCTATTACTTCCTAGGAGGTAATAACATAAATCTATAATAATTAATTTTTTAATTATATAAAATATGATAAATAAGGAAAGTTTCGATATTAAAAATCTTTGTTTAGATCTAATTGATGCTTGCATGATCTAATGAATATGGTACAATCTTTTTGTTTGTGCAACTTTAGATATGAAAAAATTTAATTAACATAACTACCTAGTTTATGCACAAATATGTGTCACACGTGTATAGGTCCCGGATTAACGTATGTACATTAGTATTTGCCCAACGTATATGTACATGCCAACGCATATGAAATTTTATCTTTATACAATTTTAATTCGTATTATTTTTCAATTATTTTAGTAGGACCATACTTATACACATAGAGAATTGGTTTAAAGAAATTGAAAAGATAACATAAATATTAATAAATATTTTAGTTGTTTATTAATATATCAAACATAAATAAAACTATACTACCCCGTCTCCAAAAGAATGAAATTCTCGCTTATCTAGGAGTCAAACAATTTGAACTTTGACTAAATTTTATATAAAAAAAACACTAACATTCGTGATATGAAATTTGTATCATTAGATTAGTCATAAAATATATTTTTATAATAAAATTATTTAGAGACATAAATACTAATAATATTTAATATAAAGTTGGTTAAAGATGAGGAAACTTGACCGTCACGTTTCCCATTGCATTATTTTAGGGACGGAGGTAGTACATGAATGTATTTGTAAACAACTAAAATATTTATGTATTTGTAAACTATACATAAGTATTTATGTATTTGTAAAAATAAATTAAAATTCATAAAAGGAAAAGAAAGAGTACAATACAGTGAAAGAAAAATATAATACAATTGGAAAAAAGTCACGAGACACGGAATCAAAAAAAAAGGAAGGCTGTGCATGCAGAGAGCCAAGGCGCTAGTTTTGACAATGTTTCCTTCTTTATTTCTTAGATTAATTAAATGATTATTTCAAAAAAAAACTAAAAATTAGTGGTTTAGATTTATTTGAGATATTATCTCCTAGTAGGTAAAATATGTATCATATATAGCATTACCGTGACATAATAGGTTGATCCATCATCGATCATCTCATCATTGATAAACACAGAATTACATGTGTTGCTGGTGTCTAGCTGTACAATTTATTCATGTATATACTCGGTATATATGTAGTCACACATGACACATAAGAGTTGTTTTGGTTTAATCCTACTCCAACACATGTGAATCGAGGTTTCACCGATAACATCCAAGCCCGAGAGGGTTCTATCCAAACAGTGAAACAGCCCCATAAATTTTGGTCCCTATTACAGAAAGGAGGAGGATCGCCAAATGATGAAGATGGGTTACAGAATTATTGAAACAACTGCTATGGAGTTGTTTGCAAGACACGGTTGGAGATTCAGCAACAGAATTGCCTCTTAGATGTCGTTTTTGAAAACTTTTCCTTTATTCACTTTGACTCAAAGCTTTGTTTTTGAGATTGCGTGGTTCTAGATGTCTTTGTTTGTAATTAAAAAAACATGCATTAGTCGATGCAGAAGTTGAAATATTAATATATATTCCCTTTTCTAAAAAAGAGTGTGCTTAGATGATTTAATTGAGTCCTCTGCCAAACATTGCATGGTCAGATTGAACTGTTCAAAATCAGACGTATGCATGGAAGTGTCCAGACAGAGATTCTTCGGTCAGTAATCTAAAAAAAAGATTTATGGAATTTTACGCGAAAAAATGCGCGACTTGAGACGGAGACGGACGGGCGGGTTCCTGGTGGCCTCTCCTAGAATTTAAATCTTTTTTTCGATTTTAAAAACGCGATTTCGTCTGGACAACCATCACTGTCGGTTCATAACGACAACCGACAGTGATGTGAAACCTCATCACTGCCGAAAACTCAATGCCCGTTCAAAATCCGACAGTGATAGGGGATTTGAACCGGTACTGATTACGCTTTCTGTAGTAGTGTTATATCTACGAGGACATAATGGTTGCTGCAATCACAAAGTCCATGTTATTGAATGACATATCAAGAAAAAACCACATAAGTAAGGGTCGAGAACACATACTCGCAGTTGTAGGTTAGCAGTGCGTTTGTTTTCTGGAGTGCGAACATTCTTTCAAACTCAATTTTTAAACTTTCTGATACAAAGGGATCTGTGAGACCGACTTTGCATGTTCTCTCATTTATAAAGATGGGGTCCAAGAAGTCAAAATTGAATTTTTCCATGTTCACTAGCCTCTTCGGGTTCCCACAATAGCCACTCGGTACTTTAAGATCATTGAAGAAAGAAATAAACATTTCTTTTTCCTCCTTTTTCAGTGTCCATGATGCCACAAGAAGTTTTAAGTGGTCATCCTGAAGAGTTATTGGGTGCAACTCCTTCCTGAGGCCCAGGTGTTGCATGTCCAAGTGTGTCGCGAGAGAATCCTTGCTTATTTCCACGGTGTTCATCAACGTGTTAGTGTGTTACCGTACACGTTTTTAGTTATGTGCATTGGATCAAGACAGCGACGTACACTCAAAAGTGACCAATAAGGTAGTTTCCAGAAGATTGATTTTTCTTTCCAGATACTATCGGTTGGCGCTGGTAGTGCCCCTTCCCCCTTACCAAAGACAACATTTGTGAGTTTGCTTAATTGTTGGAGCATCTGTTTCCCGTCTCGATACTTTGGAGGTCCACGTTTCTCAGTAGTCCCATTAAAATCTTTTGTATTCCTGTGGTAAGGGTGATCACGGCGTAGAAACCTACGGTGTCCCATGTAGACTATCTTCCTGTTTTCTGGTAGATGTGTAGCATCCGTCCCGTCCAAGCACTCGACACACCCAGTGTATTCTTTTATCTTCTCTCCAGACAAGCAACCTCACCCTAGTAGGTCGGTGATTGTAACGATAAGTACAACCTTTACCGTGACATGTTATTTTTTGTACTCATCCCAAACATCCTTCACACCCGTCTCTCACATCTGTAGTAGTTTATCGATCACTGGTTCTAGAAGTACATCAATATCATTACAAGGTTGTTTTGGTCCTTGATTAGTAATGGCATCTAGACGTTTGACTATTTCATACAAAGTCAGGGTGGAAGGTTGTATATACATAGCGTCACTGGCCAAGTGCTATGATTGATTCTAATCTGGTCAAACGGGTTCATCCCATCCGTGCTCAAAGCTAACCACAGATGTCTTACCTCTCCACCGATGTTCTTATAGAACATAGTGTTGATAGTCCTCCAGGCCGACCCATCGGTGGGGTGCCTCAACATTGAATCTTTCTTTCGCTCTTCGTCGTGCCAACGAAACAGCTTGGCTGACTTTGCATTTGCAAACAACCTATACACTCGTGGAGCTATAGGAAAATACCACACAGACTTTACGGGCCCTCCTCTGGTCTGCTTCCATCATTTGATGGTCCTTGCTTGTATCGGGGAGTTTTACACTTGGGACATGCATCCAAGTCTTTGTATTTCTCTCCACGGTACAATATGCAGTCGTTGAAACACGCGTGGATTTTCTCAACCTCGAGGCCAATTGGGCAAATCATTTGTTTCGCAAGGTAAGTCTTTTCTGCTAACTCGGTACCCTTCGAGAACAGTTTATGTAGTATACCTAACAAGTTATCGAAGCCTTTATCACTCAACCCATTCGTTGATTTAAACTCCAATAGCATGATGTTGGCTTCCAGTTTACTTATTGGGTAGACCGGATA